>JAKSZT010054304.1:29439750-29921587 GCA_026826555.1 Tolypeutes matacus | reverse complement strand
AAAGAAAGAAAGAAAGAAAGAAAGAAAGAAAGAAAGAAAGAAAGAAAGAAAGAAAGAAAGAAAGAAAGAAAGGGAGAGAGAGAGAGAGAGAGAGGGAGGGAGGGAGGGAGGAAGAAACGAAAAAGAAAACTCACAAAGCAAACATTTCTGAATTTAATTTATGAGCAAGAAAGCATATAATATATTGTTTAAATTCCACTGTAGTAATTTCTGAGAATTAGACTACTTAAACAGTCTTAATGGCATCCCTGATTATGTTCTTTCTCCTTATTCAGCTACAAAACCAGGGATAGTCATGTACTCAGCTACAACACTGTGGATAACAGTGAATATAGAGGAGACACCTTAAGGATTTGTTTCCACAGTACAAGGTTAGAAATGTGATAGTTTATCTCTGGTTTACTTTAGTGTGCTTTTATCAGTTAAGAGGTAGGTTTAGCTAACAGAAAAATTAGTGATCTTGGATATATTCATTTATCAAATTATCAAATTTAATGTTTGAAGATGGTGTTGAAAGACAAATCAAAGTGAAGTTTGCAGATTTAAGCATTTTATTCAGGACACCAGCAGTTTTGCTGCAGCAAGGAAGCCAGATCAATTGCTAAAATACATGCAGCTTTGAGCTTAAAGATGACAAGTGATTCCAATTTACATAAAAAGGATTTAGTTCGACTCCTTTTCATTGGAGGAGGCTTTGTCCATCATATAGGGGTGGGTTTAGAGGCAGGTGGGCTTTATTTTATAGTGGGTCAAGCGTAAAGGAACTTAGGGCTTGATTGGCTATCTGGGTCTGCCATCTTGGTGGGGATTTCAAATTTCAAAAGATATCAAGAGGAAACTCAAGAGGGAGTACAAAGCAAAAGTAGGGCACATTTTTTGTGTGTTTTTCCTAGGGGGTCTCTGGGCCTTTCTCTATACAATTTTGTAAAGAGTCTTAGACTGAGTATAAAACCCTAAAATTTTCAGCATTAATATTATCACAAAAAGTCATACATAATCTCAAACATACGTCTTTTGTATGTTAACTGTATAATATTTCTTTCCAGGAAATTATGGCAGGGATTTATAGAGCACAGTATTCAGAGCTTTTAAATGACTATTACAACTTAACTACATGGATTGAAAATCAGAGTGCTATATTTATATCAGTTGTTACAATGTCTTCTTTGCAATATTTTGTTTGTCTCCCAACTTCACCATATGCCTTCTAGTTTTGTTAGATTTTATTCATACAACTTTATGTTATGAATCTAATGTTTAGTGTATCATGGAGAAAATATAAGTATATACTAAAATGAGGAAAAGTATAAATATAGTTGGATATGTAGTATAATTTTGTTAATTATTAATAAACTATGAAGTATTGCCTTCTGAAATAAAACTAGTAAACCTATGAAACCGAGGACTGAGAGAAGAAATAGTTTAGAGGGCTTACTATGGGGGCATTCACTAGGGAATTAAGAGAAACAATGAAAATTATTGCAAGAAATAGCAACAAACCTGTACAGGTCTCAAAGCATATCACTGAAGGGACAGTGCATTTACATATATACTCTTTTTGTTAATTTTTTTTTTTAAAGAAGCTTTGGATTCCATAAATGTTACATAAAAAATATAAGGAATTCCCATATGCCCCACTTCCTCCTCCTCCCACAATTTCCTACATCAACAACATCCCTCATTAGCGTGGTGTATTTGTTACAATTGATGAACATATATTGAAGCATTGCTACTAACTATGGATTATAGTTTTCATTCTAGTTTATACTCTGTCCTGCACAACTTTGTAGATTAAGACAAAATATACAATGGCCAGTATCTGTCACTGCAATGTCATGCAGGACAACTCCAATGTCCAGAAAATGCCCCCATATTACACCTATTCTTCCCTCTTCCATCCCTCAGAAACTCTAGTGGCCACTGCCTTTATATTAATGATAAAAGTTCCTCCATTGCTGAAATAATAATAAGTCTATAGTAGAATAATAATAAAAAATCTATGTTAGTCTATTGTTCATTTCCCAATCTTGAGGATTTGGAGATGGTGATGCCCACTCTGCTTCTAATTGAGAAGGAACATAGATCCAATGGGGCAGATGGATGAACTACCTTGCTTGCAGTTGCAGATACTCTCTGTTCCTTGGGATGGGCATTGTCCATCATCATCTCCTTATTAGTTGTCCTGGATGAGTCCAATGAACTGGAGGGTAGGCATTGCGAGTCTGCTGAAATTCAGGGATCAACTGGCACATGGACGGATCAAAAGTTTGAGTATCTGGGACATATATTCATCAAGTATAGTGCTAATTATAGAGTCAAATAAAAGGGGCAGAAGGGCCAGGTGTAGAGAGCTTACAAATGAGTTTAACTCTGTTACACTGAGGAGCATAATTTCCAAAGTAAGACCAACTTACAGGGTCCCAAATTCCTGAGCTTTTTTGCCCTGCTTATACTGTCTGGATGCCTCTAGAACCCCTAGGAGCCCTGCTATTTGAGGCACTTTTTGCTGTGGCAGTCAGTGAGATCCTGCTGAGACTTGCATAAGCATAACCTCTGGAATTACCTCCCAACTCACTTTGAAGTCTCTTAGCCATAAAAACTCATTTGTAGACCACATATATATCATTTTGCAAATGTTTGTATGTATTGTGAGAATTTTGATTTTTACCCATAATAAAAAAAAAAAAAAAAAAACTCATTTGTACTTATCATTTCCCCCTTTTGGTCAACATCTTTTTCCAGATGCATTGCTAGTTGGCACTTGGTAATAATCCCTCAGTGCCAGGGAAACTCATCCCCGAGAGACATGCCCCATGCCAGGAGGAAGGTAGTGTTGAGTTTGGCTTACAGAGAGGCCACATTTGAGCAGCAAGGAGGCTTGCAGGAGGTAACTCTTAGGCAGTATATAATACTAGGCTAAGTGGCTAAGTTTCAATTTCACCAGAAAAGGTTTCGTAAGTATAGTTATCAATATCAAGGGCTTGATGTAATGGTCTGTCTTCTTTCATTGGGCATTGCCCTTGTACTAGGGGGATTCTTGCTACCCTATTGAGAATGTAGCAGACTTCCCCAGGATGAGAACAATATTCTTTCAGTTATTGTGTGGATCTCCACCCACCAAGACAATGCCCCATGAACACTTAAACATATTCATATGTCCTAGAGGCATGCCCCAAGTGAACCCCTTCCTAAGCATCCCATATCACTGACACCATGCACCAGTGATCTTCCTCTGCCACTGTTGTGACCCTTCTGTGATCTAAAACCTCTCCAAAATTGAAGCCAACAAAATAACCAAATAAAATTAATAAGAAAATGAAACAATAATTTCAAAAATAACCAATAAAATACAAAAGTTTTAAAAAATTGAAATAAAATTATTATTTTTTAGATATTGTGTCTTTCTTCACTGTAAGATCTGAAATCCTATATGTACAGTTACATTTTCTTCCATATATTCCCCCAGTGTCTTATTTTTTTTTCATTATGTCTTCAAAGAAGCTTTAGGATATAGAAAAGTCACATAGAGTATATAGGGGATTTGTATATATCCAATGCCCTCCCCCTTTTCCCTTCTCCCCTATTATTAACATTTTAGATGTGGATGGTAGATTTGTTACTCTTTTTAGGCTGTAGCAACATTTTGCAATCTGGGAATAGAAGCTGAATTACCAGATAATAAAATTAATCAAGTTATTTTGGTTTATCAACAATGTGACTGACATAGAATTAGATCTTAGAGCTGCATCTAGTATAGCCAGGAAAATATTGGGTGAAGCAGGAAATAATTAACAGACTGAAGTCTCAATGTATAGAGGGTGATTTCTCTGTTACTGGGGTAATAGGAAATATGGTAGATACCTTCTGCAAATTAACTGGATACATTTAGGCAGCAGAAATCAACTTGTCACAATGCCTCCATAATGGTTAGCATAATTTGCTTGGATTTAACACTCTTAAGATTAGGCATTTGAAATAAGAAAGTAGGTCTATTTATTATGTAAAAGAGAATAAGGACTGAACAAGCAAAAACAAATTAATGATATAAGAAATTGAACACAACTTTGTGGTTATGATATCTATTGAATAGCTGTGATTATAATAGAGCTAATATGACATAGAGATGAATATCCACAGTACTGAAGGGATGAGGAATATGATGGAGGTGAATAGCTCATCAACAAAGACACCTAGCATTCATTCTTTCCTTCATCTCCTAACCTATTCAATTACCAGGATCAATACCTATACCTCCTAAATGTTTTTACATATATTTTCTTCACTTTTCAAGTTTACAACATATTGTAGTCAAACATAATGTTATTTGTTGAAAAAGTACATTTCCTGAAAAAGTAGACCCTCAATAATAGTGATTATATATTGAATCTGAGCACAGCATGCCTTCTCTAATTCTCTTATGTTAAGTTAGTGTCCCTTCGTTTTTCTTCTCTCTTGTAGTCACTACACATTTCACATTGTGTTTAAACATAATTTATTCTTTTTATATGTATATTCAGTCCTTTTCCTAGGATATGCTCATTTTGAATGAAAGCATTGGTTAATATATGCAGAGTTATGCATATATATGAATATGAAAAGATAATAGTTACCATATACCTAGAAATTCATATTCTAAGTGATATTCTCCTGATAGTTTCAAGTCACACAGATCTCTTTGTTGGCTTTTATTTGCAATTTTTCACTGCACATCTGGAGATACAATGCTCCAATAAGTTAGATGTATATAAGGATACTATGTAATACACTCATAGTCTTAATGACAGGATTGCCTGCAATTACTACCTTTATTACACATAGCTTAGGTCAGGTAGTATTAATGTCAATTAAGTGGGTGGAGTTCTTAAAGGAATCTTGTATATTAAGAAGAACAAGGCAACTAGGGAATAGATCTGATTCATAATAATATTTAAGAAGCAGAGAGGCAAAGGTGAAGAAGAGTTGGTCCTAAGTGAGGTAAAGGAAAGCCATAAGTGTTCACTGTCAAAGAAAAAAGTAGGGTCATGATTTAAATAGAAGACAGTTGTCAAACATATGAGGAATCCATGAAAGTAAAGCAAGATGAGGTTTTGAATGTTTCTGTTAAATTAACTGCCATATAGATCATTTGGGATTTTAAAGGGATCATCCTCAGTAGACAGGTCAAGTTGGATCCTTGATAGCAATGTGTTGTATGGACTAGTGGGAAATAGAGAAAAGTAGAGGATATGCTTAATCATGAAATCACTAGAAATTCTTCTGTGAAGGAAGGAAATATGGGTAGTACCTGAAAATGGGAATTTTGTTGTTTCTTATGAATGGGGGAGATACTTTGTTTATAAATAGAAGTCAGAATAAGAGGTGTTAAAGTTAAGGAGCGATGTGGGCATAGATATATAACCCAAAGAACACAAAGAGAGTGGAATGAAATAATAGTTGGGTGGAGATTAGATAGAATTTACTCAATTCTTAGTAGAAGTAAGAGTGGATAGATTTATGGATTTGGGGTTTCAAAGTGTTACTGTTTCATGGATTTCAATTTTCTCTATGAAGTAGATGAGATCATATGTCAGCATAAAGATGGAGCTAGGGGATTAGAGATTTGAGAAGTGGAGGGATTTTGAAAAATAAATAACTTTAGAAACTGGAAGTGTAAGGTGAGTAAGAAAAGAGAAGAATCGTGGAGTACTATTGAGAGCCCAGTATGAATCTGTCCAGTTATGAGACTCTCTGGAAATGCTTAGCATCTTGGATTAATCTTGAAAGAGACTATTCATTGTTTTATGAGACATAGGGTCTATAAGTGTCATTTCTATTGCTTATAATGTAATGCATAAAGATAGCATATTTGGTCACTTAATCCCTTATCATTTTCCCTAATGCAATTTTGCGCTTGAATGATCTTGAGAGAATAGCTATTCTTTCTACTAGAGTATGATGCTTTCCAAATGAACACCTGTGCTTGAAATAATAAATGATTCATTGAATTGCCCACACTGAAAATCAAATTCTGATCTATGAGAAGTATTTCAAAATCAACCAACCTCTACTAAAATATGCATTGTTGCCTATCTTGTGGAACTAAAACAAAACAGAAAGAGAAAGAAAACCTATTTTAAATGAACCAATGAGAAGTAGACATGATAATACAATATAAGAAATATAATTCCATTTCATTTCTTGTCCCTTCTCTGGTTGCCATGGTGATATGGGATAAAAATTAGTATACCATTAAGTCACATATTTGTTATATTTACTTTATGCATAGAAGTAGTAAAAGAAAGTAAGGATACCAATATGTAATCAAAGTGGTTTTAGAAAATATTATATGATTTATCCTCCGTAAGGAAATAGTAATAAATTTTAACATATATAAGAATCATCTTCAGAATAACTTTAAAATGCAGAATTTTTTTTTGCCAACAACCATGAATAATTTATTCTAAAGGGTATGGAGAAACACAGAATGATTAATTATGGCAATGAACTGCTTATGTGCATTTGAAAATGATATTGGATTAAGTTGCTTAGATACATTTGAAATATATGAAATAGAATTTAAAAATTCTACTGGAGTGGCATTTATTAAAGGACAAATAGAGATTTGGGAATAATTTTAACACTGATCAAATCTAAATTTGGACAGTCAAATTAGAAACAGGAAAGTCAGGCGAATGTTAGGTCTAATGATATCAATACAATAAAGGCATTCTAGCATCACTTCCAAGTAATAAGTATCAGAGGACTGTAGTTTCTTCAATCAAAGAATATACACTCCAGTACATCCACTCAGAAAAAGTCTTGCTTTCCAAAGTGCTTAACATTCATTTCTTTGTTCTTCTAAACGTTTTTATGAAGTAGGATTGGGATTTTAAAGATAAGAGGATAGAAGATTTAGGCAGAGGAAAATTTCCCTATCATATTACTATGATACTCCCACCATGACCAAATGAGAAAGCCCTTGTGAGAGGATTACCCCAGGGTGCTCTCCATCAGAACTGCACACCCTTGATCTTGCACTCGTCATCAACCCAAGGATCATGTGAAATAATCAGTTGGGTATTTTTTTCCCTTCTTACAGTTGTCAGCAGCATCTGGGTTTCCTCATCAAAAGAAGATTTTTTCAGCCATGCCCCTGCAGGAACACTCCAGGTGGCCCAAGGCCTCACACATCATGGTCCAAGAGAATGCAGTGTAGACTCAGTCTTCTAAGCGTTTTGCAGATGGTAAGAACAGAGGCAAGTTTCTCACAGCAGACGCTAGTAAGCCTAAACCTTTCCAGCCCAAGATTATGTAATCTACAGTTGGGATGTTTCAAAGTTTCATATAAATGTTTAATGCTATCATATTGTATTTCATTATTCCCTAGTTTCAGGGTCTTTGTTTTTCATTTCTAATAAGAACAGAAGAAATGTCCTTATGGCAATCTGAAGTGAGGTAACTCATCAACCATAACCCCTGTATGTTACAGTTTGGGTGTGTCAAGTCTTCACATAGAGACTTCATTCCATTATCTTCCCAGAAATTGGACCCCAGATCAAAAAGGGTTAGGGATGTAGTGCACAAAAGGACTTGTGAGATGTAATTACCAGAGACAGAAGTGAGACAACAGTGTGTTTACATCAGTGTCTCCAGGGCACAGTTTGAGCACTTCAAGGTATCACACGGTAACATCACTCTTTCGTTCACCAGGGGATTTTCTATCAAGGAGAGATGCTTCAGCTTCTTGTTGCAGATGAAGGTGGAGGCAATATCTTCACAAGCCTCACTTGTGATGTCACATTTTCCCAACATCAATTGTTCTGTGTTGCACATTGGGTATTTCAATGTCCCATACAGCTACCTGACTGCAATATAAAAGAGGCTCATGCAATGCAGGCTCAGGTTACTCAGATGAGGGTTATGAAGAATGGCCTTAAAGAAACAAAATGAACCTTGAGCTTTTGGAGTTTGCAATATGGTTTGTGCCAGTGTTTTACAAAGAATCGTGAGGGAGGCATTGTCTAGGATACAGTTGTCCAAGTTTAACACCTGGAGGTTCTTGCTGACACTGAGCAAAGGTCCTGCCAAAAGATGAGTTTCTTTCTGTGACTTGAGATGAATTCAAAGTCACCTGAAAAAACATTTTCTGTACACAGCCTAACTTTCTGCAAATTATGGCATTGCTCCAGGCAGAATGAGGATATTATCAATTTGTCTGTGTTACTATAATAAATGACAACTTCTTCAAAGAAATCCATTACTTATGCTATAAATTATTTGCCCTGTATCTCAAATATGCTGTTAAACAATTACTAGAAATTTACTTCTGCCTTATTGAGTCCCCATTGACTTAAACTTTTAAGCAGTGGGTTATTTCCTTCTTTATCTCTTGTGACAGTCAAACAACAAAGGATGTCTCCAGAATTTTGGTATTTTCAGTTGAAATCCCAAACATGATCAGCCCATCTGGGACAAGTGGTCTTGGAATTGACTCACCTGTACAAGCACTTCCAATGCCTGGGTTAGTATTGTCTTTGGGATGTTTTAGCAAGTAGAACACAGCAGCACAAAACTCTTGGGCACACATATGGATGTAGGCAAAGCAGTCACCACTTTTTGTAAGGAGGCTTATGCCTACCCACATCAAAACAGGATCCCCCCTGAGATCCTCATGGGAAAACACAAACATCTGAGTCCATATTCTCTCTGCAGCCAAGGAAACCAGGTCTTTTAGTCAGGTTCTGTTCTGCTTAGGCGAACAATTCTCACCTCCTAGTTTGAGTACATTTCATTTTTAAAAGTTGTATACAAAGAGGTGATGGTCTGCTAGGCAATTTGAAAGTCTTCTCCCCTCTCTAGCTATTATTTCATACAAGTACAGACCAACCAAAATAAAAGGGGATTTTGACAAATGGAAAACAAGGGTCTATTGTCTCTTCTAAAACTTAAGGTTTTCAATACTTTCTTCTTCTCACAGAAGATGTGGGAGAAATACAGTTCCCTTTCATGCTCAGATAGTCCTGGCAGACATAATGTATTTTGGATAAAATGCAGAAAATTGTATTACAATTGTATTAGCAAAAAGGTGCGCTGATGCAAAGTACCAAAAATCTGTTGGCTTTTATAAAAGGTACTTAATTGGGATAAAAGCTTACAGTTACAAGGCCCTAAAGAGTCCAACTCGAGGTACCATAAGAGGTATTTTCTCATCAAAGTCTGTTGCCACGTGTTGAAGCAAGGTGGTTGTGGATTTCTGTGAGGGTTCAGCCTTCCTCTTTCTCTTAAGGCTCCATGGGCCCAGCTTCTTCTGATCTCCACTCTAGGCTGAAGGGCCCATTTCTTTCCAGGCCTTCTCAGAGGCTCAGGGCTCTGGTCTCTTTAGCTGCAAACTATCAGGTGAATGGCTGAGCTCTCCCCAGGGCTTTAGCTGTTTGAGGCTTCTCTTTTCTGTCACATGGCAGGACCAAAATGACCAAGTTCTCTGCTCTTCCATGTGTATCCATTTTCCTCAGTGCACCAAGGGGGCGTGGTGATGGAGTTTCAATTAAAGGCCATGACTACTGACAGAAAAGAAGGTCACCTTGGAATGTAATAAACAAGCTCTCCAGTCTCGTGCTAGGAGCTGGGTGGGGAAACATCCTGAGCTTGTAAGATTTACAATATCTATGAATTGCAGAAATGCAAAAGAGCTGAGTCATTGACCTTTAAGACTTGTTGATTTCAGTAAAATATAACTGTCAAGTATCTATTGCCCTTGCACATGCTCACACGTATTTTCTTTGTTCTAAAGCCAAATAAAAGCCACAATTTTTGAGGTGGCTGGGATCTTCTCTCCATATCGGATGGAGAGTCCCCTGATCTCAGTTTTTCTTCTCTTTGTCTTATTCTTTCTTTCTCATCCGCGGCACCGTTTTCACCAACCCAGTTCCTGAACACCAACAGCGGGGACTCAGCCCTGAGTCACGCCCTACAGACTTTTTTGAATCAAAGCCCTAATCTTGATTTAATCAAGCAAACGTAAAACCTTTGAATTGAATGCAATCAAAGGGTATCACTCCCAGAGGAACAGACTAGTTTACAAACATACTATCTCTGTTTTTGGAATTCATAAATAATCTCAAACTGCCACAACAATTATTTATGAGGTGGAAACAGGAATCTTCATTTTAAATAATCAGACAAGTTTATTCTGATGCAAAAGGTACATGAATTATACTTTGAGAAACTGAGTTTCAGAGAGCTATATAATGTTTCACAACAATATAAGGTTTTGGTGGTGGGGAAATGTATGGGAGCCTTGTATGATGACATGCACATTTATTTTGTATATTCACAAATTTTACTATACATTTATTGTATAAGTATGTTTATGTATGAATGATATATTTCAATAAAATTGTATTTAATAAAAATGAGCTATTTGTAATATTTTATGATATACAATAGATTGTTATTTTATTCTACTTTCTATTTTAAATTACAT
The DNA here is from genome assembly GCA_026826555.1 of Tolypeutes matacus. Taxonomy (NCBI): domain Eukaryota; kingdom Metazoa; phylum Chordata; class Mammalia; order Cingulata; family Chlamyphoridae; genus Tolypeutes; species Tolypeutes matacus. The sequence continues at coordinate 29,911,125 of JAKSZT010054304.1, read as the reverse complement.
AAATCATATTTGGGCTATTTAATAAGTCAGAAACCTACAAGAATACTTAGTTATTTCTCCCTATCCCAAACCCAAACTTCCATGGAAACCTTCCTTTTATAACCAATATTAATAATCTTATATGGATTTTTACATACTTTCAACTATGCTTAAATATATATATACATACAAACTCACAAAGACACAAAAACACATATACACTAGTAATATTTAACAAATACTCACTTCATGCATGATATCTAGTACAAGACATCAAAAAACCCAGGGAAATATATGCAGACTGGGACAGGCTACCAGCAGCTAAATGAATTATATATTGTCAGAAATATCAGAAATATATGGAAACAAGCAGAATGAAGACAAGGGAATGCATGACTATGCACAGAGACCATGCAAATCCTCAAATCGCCACTGGTAATTCAGGGAAGAGCAGCAAAATGTATGAGGGAGACAGGCAGACTCTAAATTCCTGTCAGTTTGAGGGGACAGAAGAATGATTTGGGAGTATAGAACATGGATATTCAAATTTAAATCACCCTGTTCAGACAAACCCTTCACATAGAAATATCAATTGGGGATAGTATTCAAATTGTTCAAGATAGGTAAAAAAAAAAATGCATAAGATAGAATGTATCTAGATAAAATGGGAGGAGTTAATAGTTAAGCGATATCACAATGACTACAAGACTACAATTAGATAACATGATGAAAAGAACAGAAGATAACCTTTAGAGTCTTGAAACCTAAAAAGCTATCCTAGGAAAGGCTAACTTCCTGGCTCTAAAATTATAGAAACTTTGTCATGATAATTTCAGTGAATCATAAAAAAGCAACATGGTTGAAACTCATAATAGTTGTTTTAGAGAGAAAGAAAACAAGATTAGAAAAACATCCTGAGATAAATTGAAGCAACCCAGAAAATATGCGTATACACACACACAATATATAAAACAAAGGAATACTACAAATTCAGATTTTAAAATGTGCACAAAGAATGTAAAAGTTCTGAAAATACAAAATGCATCTGAATTAGAATGAAATGATTAGAAAAAGAGAACACTGAAAAGTGAGGTGAAAGCAGTCAGGAAAATAAAAGGAAAATAATCATTTATGAAGACAACTATAAAGGGAAAGTAGTGAATAGGAACTCAGGCCTTGAGAGACATGGATATGATTAAGAGTCCCTGAGGAAAAGAAATGATTACAATGAATGAAAAGATACTATCACTGTAATATAGGAAACATTACTTGAAACTTGAAACAAAGAAGTCTTGAAATAATATATTTCAAGGATAGATCTAATATCTGTGAAAATTGACCAGTATACACAAGAGCAAAAGATATTCAAGTAAAATTTTATTTATTAGTTTATTAATTAATTAAAATGTATTTATTTACTTAACTATTCACTCATTCATTTATTCATTTATTTTAATTTAGCCATAGTGATTCTCACTATTATAGTTAAAGACAAACTGTTATAAACAAGCAATAACTTGAAGAACATTGTTACCATTAGTACTTCAGGAAGTAGCTATTGAAAAACAATCTTCAACAACTAAAATGACAAGAGATGTCAACATATGAACTGATGAAATTCCCAGAAGTACATGAAATGAGTGCAGACAGGATTTACACAGCATTCATTACTAATGAAGATTCAGTATCTTCTCATACACTTCATCTGAAAATCTGTATTGAATTTTGGAGAAGTGAATTTTACAGACAGCCATCACTTTGCTCTTAATTCCATTATAGTGTGTTGTTATACACTTTCTATTTAGTGCATTATTATACAATTGTTACTTGTATTAACATATTTAATACAATTTTGTTTTAGAAAGGCTTTGATACACAGAAAAACTGAGACAACAGCACCAAGACCTCTTATAAACCTCAAACCCTGTTTCTTCTTTTATCAACAACTTATTATAGCATGGTACATTTGTTACAATTAATTACCAATATTGATGTATTATTAACTAAAGTCCAAATATTATTGAGATTCTCTTAGTTTTTACCTAATCTTTTTTTTCCTATTCCAAGATTACATCAAGGATACTATATTACATTTAGTTACCATTTCTCTTTTGATTCCTTTTGAATGTAACATTTTCTCAGAATGGTTCTTGATGACTTCGACAGTTTTGAGGAATACTTGTGAGGTATATTGTAGGGTGCGACTCAATGGGAATTAGTATGATGTTCTACTAATGAGTAGGTTGTGGTTATAGGTTTGGGGGCTGAACACAACAAATTTAAAATGCCATTCTCATCACATCCTATCACGGATACATACTATCAACATGATTTATCATTGTTGATGTTAACCTTGATTACCTAGATTAAATAGTTTTTGTTAGTTTTCCCAAAGTTACACTCTTTTCTGCCTTTTTATATTGTACTCTCTGGAAGGAAGTCATTATCTGCCATTTATATGTATATTTAGCTAAACATGCATTCAGACTAATGCCTTCCATACTAACCCATTACCACACAGATCACTGTAGCCTCCTCCCCTTGCTGTGTCTGTTAATCTCTACTCCAACAATGAGAAACCTGGTGCTTTCCATCAACCATCAATTTACTCATTGATTTTTCAGTAATATGTATTTTTTCACGATCATTAAACTTTACCCTTGTGGAAAATAAATTTATCAACTAGTGTATAGTGCTTCCATATGGTTCCTTTGTTCTTAGATTTTACAAACTCAGCTCATTTCCAACATTGCCTATCTAAGGGTGTCTCTCTGCTACCCCCTTCTGTGTGGTTGTTTCACAATTTGTAACATAACTGTATTCTTTTGTTACATTCTTAATTCCATACAGGTATCCCCTGGCCTCTTAAATGGATTTTTCAAAATCTTGCAAGCATTAAGGTTTACTCTTACTGTTGTAAAGTTCTATGGATTTTGAGAAATGCATACCCTATGTACACACCATTACAGTATCATACAGAATAGTTTCACTACACTAAAATGTCCCCTGCACTTCAAATATTCAACCTCTTCCCTTCTCCAAGTGCTGGCAACTACTTATGTGCTTGTATCTATAATTTTCCCTTTTCCAGAATGTTTTCATTTGCCTGGACTTCTATGACAAATACTTCATATCAGTTAGTTTATACAACAGAAATTTATTGGCTCACAGTTTTGGAAGCTAGAAGTCTAAAATCAAGTCTCAACAGGACTTTTTTAGCCATACCTTCTTCACTAAAGCGTTTTTCACCCACACCTTCATACAGAACCCTGTTCTCCTCTCAGGAACTTAGAGAGGGCTCCAAAAGAGCAACTTCTGGCCCAGGTCCCAGAGAATACTATCTGGATAGACTGAGAAATTTTGAAATCATCAATTGCTTGTTCCTTTGTGCTTAACAGTTCAGTACTCAATTTATCTCTTTCCTCATGCATTTTACTATAAGCAGCAAAGAAAAAGAAGGCTGTACCTTCCACATTTTGCTTGGAATCTCATCACCTAAATATACCAATTCATTGCTTAAAAGTTCTGCCTTCCATCCTACATCAGAAGATTACTTTGCTAAGTTTCTACCAGTTTATAGGAAGGATCACCTTTCCACTAGTTTCCAATAAAGCATTCATCATAACCTTTTTAAAAGATTTATTTATTTACTCCCTCTTCTCCCCCCACCCCCATTGTTGCACACTTGCTGTTTGCTCTCTGTGTCTGTTTATGGTGTGTTCATCTTCTTTTTGGGAGGCACCAGGAACTGAACCCAGGACCTGGAGGTGCCAATGGTTTGAACCACCTCCTCTCCCACTTGTTGTGTCTCTCATTGTGTTTCCTCATTTTGTCTCTTCATTGCATCAGCTTGTTGCATCAGCTTGCCATACCAGGCCATCATGTCAGCTCACTGTCTTGCTTGTCTTCTTTTGAACACACTGGGGACTGAACCCAGGACCTCCCATGTTGTAGGTGCGTGCCCAACTGCTTGAGCCACATCCACTTCCCCATCATTATTTTTTAATGTGTCACTGGAAGCAACTTTAACATCCGTATTTCTGCCAACATTCTTTTCATAATGATATATGTTTTCTTTAAGATAATAGAGAAATAGATATTATCTTTCTCTAATAAAAAAGAGCCTGCCTCACTTTCTCAGCCCTCACAAGACTCAACTTTAATGTCCAAATCTATACCACCAGTCTTTTCAAGGCAACCAGGCTTTTTAAAAAAATTAAGTACATCCAAATTTAAAATGTATTGTTCTTTATTACTGAAACATACATAAAACTCTCAGGAAAATTTAGCTCCTGTAATTAGATTTATTACTACATTTAAGTGTGTTGAGAAACATTCTTAGAAATTTCAGGCTTTTTAAATCAAAATGCTTTACAATAATTTTAGTACATTTCATATACAAAACACTAATTTGGTTTTGACAATCTGAGAAATGTTTATAGAAAACTTTAATGCTCTCTCTTTAGAGTGAAAATATTGGCACTCACACTTTTAGAGATCAGGAGATGTGGCCTCAGGAAAGCAGAGCAAATTATCTGTAGTTATGTAGTTGGCATGACAAGAGAATAGCCTATCTCTTGACTCCATGCCTAGTACTTGCACTCTCTATTGGCTTTTGTTTTAGTAGAATATTACAGCATTGGTTTTATGAATGGAAATATTAATTACAAAAAATTCAGTCAATATATAGTTTTATCTGTGATGAATTGTGAAAGGCACCAATAGGTTAAAGCTAAAATTTTTATTTTTCTCAAATATCTCTATTTTCATGGAAATGAATCTCTTCTATTTCAGACTCATGTAACCTTTAAATATTTACAAGTGTTGTGGTTTAATGACAATATAAGTTCCACAGTATATTTGTATTCTAATGACCTTAAATATTTTTCAGAAGTTCTTTAAGAACATCAAGATTTCTCAAATGTCAAAAATGACATTAGTTTAAAATCCCATTTGGAATTTTTCATATTATTATCAGTGTGATCAAATATCTTAAAAATCATTAAAACTTTTATTCATTATTGTCACTGAAACATTTGCTTAAAAGCATAAATTTCAGATTTAAAATCTCAAAAATGATTTAAATCAAAAACATATAAGCATATATATGACAAACATGGAGGAGAGAATATTCTCTAAGTTTTATATTTCCACTTAGTGCTCTGAATTAATTACATTATTGTAAAACATCTCTGAAATGTTTTGACATTTTTAAACGAACATTTTGAAATATGGTATCAAAATTTTTAATTAACATCATTAAAACTTTAAAAAATACAGTTCTACTGAAGGGTTTCTCTACCACCCTCCATAAGAAACACCTGGTAGAATGCTAATTATTCATTATGATATTACTTCAGAAATAGTTTTTTTCCAAACTACTAGACATGCTTAACAAAAATATCAATCAAAACATTTTATGAACAAGTTACAATAACTAAATTAATTGTGATGCTCTTCCATGTCTTAAAATCCATCTGAATCAATGATGATTTAGTGTACCTACTGTTAAAAAGATTTTGAGGTTTTCTGCCTCATAAAATTATGAGCTGGCATATTGTTATTTTGCACCAATTCATTCCAATAAGATGTGAAAATTCCCAAATAAGAATTTGATTATCCAGAAAGAATTATAGCCTAAATGAAAATTAAATACTGAACCAATAAATTATTTCATTCTTAGAGATTATTATGTCCCATAGTTAAAGCTCTAATATAAAAATTAGAATTGTGTTATAATTAATTTCTATTATATTAGAATTACTATTTATATTTATAAATGTTTGTTGCTGTACTATCTATTTTTTATAATTGATTATACTAAATCTAACCTGGCCTTACACCCTCTTTTAAAATTTGTAATTTATTTCAATCTATTTTTCTGTTTTCTTTTACAATTTTACAATAAAGTTCTTTTTAACCTCTAAAAGAAGCCTTTGATTATACACTTTGGATAGATCATATGGTATATGAATATATCTCAATAAAACTGCTTAATATACAAATAAATAATTGTGCAAGAATGGCCAGAAATAGCAGCTATGAACAGAAGGGGAAACGGAGATTGAGAGGAGAGGAATTTCCTTGTTTGTTTGTCTGTCTGCTTTTTGTTTATTATTATTATTATTGAAATAATGAAAATGCTTTAACAATGACTGAAGTGATGAATGCACAACTATGTGATTATACCAAATACCACCAATTGTACACTTTGGATAAATTGTATGCTTTATTAATTTGTATCAATAAAATTGATTTCTTTAAAAAATCAAAATAGAAAATATGAAAAAAACTTTGTTCTTTAAAGTGGACGTATTTAGTAATGGTATGTATTGTCATATTTTAAAGAAATTAAAGTCTTCATAGAAGTGATTATCAATGAAAAGCACTGAAATATTACATGTAAGAAACTGTCAATTTTTTTCAGATGATTTATATTAGTCAGGATACTGCTTAGTTAACATATACTACAGGCAACAAGCTATTTTTGGCCTCTGTTCATTATATTATGACACATAATTATAGATTATAAATTTAGCCATGTGAGATATAAATTAAGAAACTAGAACATTTGTTAAATATCCAAAGTGAGATAAGCTTAAATGGGTAAGGTAATTGATTAGAGTAGACAAAATAAACTGTATGATATTACTTTAAAGGGTTTTAGTATTTTCTAATATGAGGCTCTGATTTGATAAAATTTGCATTTGTGGTCTGCAGGGTGCAACGGCAGTTCCATAACCTCTTCTAACTGTCATAGACAGTGTTACTTTTTCTGAATTACAATATTTTTACATTTTCATTCACTTCATCTTGTAAAATGCATAAACTACAATTATAGCCATTCTTGAATCCCCTGTGTACTCATAATTCCCTTCTTAAATGATTCATTCAATATGCTAAGATGTGTCTTTTAGGTTGTAAGGTTTCCAATAAACTTGCATTATATTTCCTTTCTATGCATATCTTTATCCTGTATTCCTAATTTACTTTTGTGGTATAAAAATCTACCTCCTACTATTTCATATGTGTCTAGAAATTAGATTATTCCACAAAGATTTTCTTAACCCTCTAAATTGGTGCTAAATGTCAAATAGCAATTATTTAGGTACACAAGGCAGGAAAAATGAGGACAGCCCATACAGAAAGAAGAGTGTACATAAAATGTAGGTGTAGCCTTCATAAAACAAGCTTCCTTCACATTTGCATTAGCACCTGGTGGAGTGACTGATATATTGCTTACTAAATAAATAATAGGGAAAATAGAGCTAACTTAAATTTCAAGTATGGCAACTTTCAAAGATGTTTCTCAAGAGATAAGTAAGCAAGGCATCTACAGCTAAAGACCTAAAGACACTTCATGTCATATTAAGGACTTTTTTTTCATCTTTTTGAAAATGAGAGATTTTTAAAAGTGGTTAATCATGAGAGTAAAAGAGAAAAATGCTGAAATCAGAACCTGTTAAACACCAAAATTTAAGAAAACTGCACAGGAGAAAGAAAACTGAAATGTAGTAACTTATGAATAAGGAGGAAAACAAGGGAGCCTAATGTGAAAAGCAAAACAAACAAAGAGAGAAAATTTCAAGTGGTGTGTCGTCCTTGGATTGATATTCCATTGAGACCAAACTCATGTACTTGAGGCAAATTTGGTTCATTCCCAAACTTTTACTCATAGCCTCTTCCCACATTCTAAGGGATTACAAGAAATTTTTTTGCACTCGTACAAAGTTCTCTTCTGAGACCTCCTCTCTGTCATCAGGGTATAAGATAGAGCCCCAGGCATCCACCACTCTTTAAACCATAACACTCATAATCTCACACCATCAGCTGGCTTTTGTTCTCCAGGACTGATTTCATTATGTTTATTTTCCTTGTTTATGCTAATGTCTGTAAGACATCCCAAACCTTAACAAGACTCCTCATTTTTCACATGTTAATCCCATAAAGCTCTGCAGCAACCCCTCACTAGTCTTTTACTCCCAACTCTGCCAACTTCTATAAACTTTCCACTCTGGAATCCATGGTCCATTACCAGCAGTCTCCAAATTGTGCTTTGAAAGTAAGCTTCACTTTGTTGCTCTCATAGAAACCTGGATGTCCACTGAGGTTACTGATCTCCCTGCAACTCCTTAAGTGAATGCTGTTTTCCCCCAAGTATGAAGGATTCATCCTGCTTGCCATGCTTTCCTGCTTTAATACCATTTCCTTAGCCTTCTCTAAAACATTCCAAACTTTACTCTCATGCCATCCTATTTTCTCACCCACTCTGTAACATTATTCTTGTCATTTACCAGCCCTGGATCTTTTACCATTATTTCAAAATTTAGCTTTTGTTTTACTGACACCCAATCATTTTTTTCTTCAGAGTATCAAAATATATGAAGATGATCTTTTTTATGTCTTAGTGCATGGATTCCTCTTATCTAAGCATGTAGAATATCATCTTTTCTTCAACCTCCAACTACCTTGGTCATACCCTAGAACGTGTCATTAGCAATAAGAATTTCATGCATCACACTCTCTAAAAACCACTTCCTATCTTTCAAGGCAGTCTCCCTAATCCCTAACTCCCATGCTCTTTTACCCTCTTAGACTTCCAATCCATTGATATTATCACTTTTTCACTAAACCTTATTCCTTTTCTCTTCTCCTTATCCAGTTAAATTAAACATTTAATTACAATGTTCACTCCCTTATACATATACTTATGTACCTTGACATTCTATTACTTACTCATACTCTCATAGAACAAGCATGACACTGTCAAATCTACTTCTCTGAACACTATATACCTCTATCCAGGAAGATGCATATGGCTGGAAATCTTCTAGTCCCACAACACTGAAAATGGTTTCACTTGAAATTGAGAAGTATGATCCTTGATTGGTCCCTCTATTGCTGCCTGCCATAATACTATGTTCCCTGTCCATTCAACAACCCACTTTCTTAGATGACAAATTTCAACTTTTATGTCTTCAAACAGTCCTGACATCTTCTCCTATTCGCATTCTCAGTTGATGATCTTGAATTCAAAGTCATAGAGAAAAAATAGAACAATCACAAAATGAGTTATCACTGCTAAATGGCTAAAATCTAAAACAAAAACTGATAATAGCAAATGCTGGTGAGGATGCATAGGAACAGGAGTTCACATTCATTATCTTTTGGAATGCAAATAGGTGTAGTCATTTTTGACTACAGCCAAAGGGGTGCCAATGCAAAATACCAGAAATCTGTTGGATTTTATAAAGGATATTTATATGAGATAGACACTTACAGTTACCAGGCCATAAAGCATAAGTTACTTCCCTCACCAAAGTCTGTTGCCATGTGTTGGGACAAGATGGCTGCAAACATCTGCCAAGAGTCAGACTTCTTGGGTTCCTCTCTTCCCAGGGCTCTGTTTCTCTCTGGGCTCAGCTGCTGTGTTCTCTCCACAAGGCCAGCAGTAGACTATCAGGTGAACAGCTCTGTCTCTCTCCCCGGGGCTTCTGCCATGTCTAAGGAGCCATCTCTATTCCTCTGTGTTCTTCTCCTATGTGTTCACTTCCAGGGTTCCTGCTCAAAAGTCCCTCTTGTCCTCCTTCTCTGTGTCTTTACTTCCCCAGGCTCCCCATCAAAACTCCAGCATCAAATCTCCAAGTCTCTTTACTGCCATGTAGTTTTCTCTGTGAGTCCCTGCCTACAAAGGGGGTGGGGACTCAACATCCTACTGACATGGCCCAATCAAAGCCCTAATCATAATTTAATCACACCCAGGTACAGACTAGTTTACAAACAAAATCCAATACCTATTTTTGGAATTCATAAACAATGCCAACCTGCCACAGAAGCCATGCAGTTTCTTAGAAAACTAAATATAGTCGCTTATCATACAATTCTATAATTGTGGTCCAAAATATTGATCCAACTGAGTTGAACGTTGATGTCTATACAAATCCTGCATGTTTATAATAGCTTTACTCATTATTGCTGAATTCATTATTGCTAGAAGCAACCAAGATGTTCTTCAACATGTGAATGTATAGACAAACTGTGGTACATATTCCATAAAGTAGAACATTATTCAGCAATAAAAAGAAATGAGCCAGCAAACCATGAAAAACATAGAACAAACTCAAAAGCATATTACTTAGTTAAAGAAGTCAGTATGGAAAGTTTACATATTGTATGATTACAATTATATGACATTCTGGAAAAGGGAAAACTATAGAGACTGTAAAAATAGAAGTAGTTGCAGGAGATTTGGAAGGGGGAGGGAGCAATAAGTGAAGGGCAGGTAAATTTTAGAGTGGTAAAATTATTCTGTATGATATAGTAATGGTGGTGGATATATGATATTATGAATTTACCAAACCTATAGAATGTTATAAAAAAAAAAAGAGTGAATTCTAAAATCTGAATTTTAAAAAATATTTGTTAATAGCATAGTGACTTAATTCTAAACAGTACAGCATGGAAAGGTAGGGAGAGAAGAGTAACTTTACAGTGCAGAAAACCAACAAACATTCCTTCAGCTAAGCAATCAAAGTCAACAATAGCAGTTATAAATCATCTTGATAGTGTGCACCCTTGATATGATGTGGTGAGAATGTCATTATACTTCTGTAGTTTTCTTCCCCCAAACCAGTAACCCCAGTCTACATATGAGAAAAGCATCAGACAAATTCCAATAGAGGAGCATCCTACTATGTACCTGACCACTATGCCTCAAAACTGTCATGATCATCAAAAGCAAGGAGCCTGAGGAGCTTAAAGAGACATGAGGACTGGGAAATGGCTGTGGCTCAATCAGTAGGGCTCCCGTTTACCATATGGGAGGCCCCAGGTTCGGTTCCCGGGGCCTCCTGGTGAAGGCAAGCCCGCCCACACGGCGTGGTTGGCTGACCCAGCGAGCGCAAGCAGCAAGGGGGGGATAAATGAATAAATAAATAAAATCTTTAAAAAAAAAAAAAAAAAAGAGACATGAGGACTAAATTTAATGTGGTATCCTAGATGATGGAAAAGAATAAAACATTAGTTTAAAAGTAAGGAAATCTGAATAAACCACAGACTTTATTTTTAAAATGTGTCAATATTGATATAGTAATTGTAACAAATATACCATACTACTCTGTTAATAATATGCAAAATTGTGTGTGTGTGGAGGAGAGGAGTGTTTGGTAACTCTGTTAGATCATGTCCATTTTTCTGTATATCTAAAACACTTCCTATGAAGAAGTATTTTAATAAATGAAAAACTGTAACTATAAGAAAAATGTGCCCATAACCTCCCAAACCATATTTATGCACCTACTATATCCATGTTTATGTGCTCTACTTTCTCTCTTGCCACCAGGGATGAACTGTTGGTGTCCTTGGCTATGGATAAACCTAATTTACTCAAGCAATGGATCTCAGAACTTCCTCTCACCTATTCCAGTATACTATTTCAAGAATTGTCTTCTCTCATGTCATCAAATGTTCACTCTCTACTAGATATACCATGCGATAATCATATTAATTCTCTTCCATCTAAAAACAAACTCAAAAACTTTCTATTAATCCTAATTTCCAGGCAGCAGATGTAGCTCAGTGTTTGAGCACCTGCTTCGCATATACAGAGGTACAATCCCTGGTACTTCCTAAAAAAATAATAATCCTAATTTCCTGCTTGCTATGCCCCGTGGTCCATTGTGTCTGTGGATGTATCTAAAGTATGTATGACATGAAATGCTCTCAAAATTTGTAATGAATGGTTTTTTTAAAAGTTTTGAATGTTGCTTTGAATAGAGAAGTTTCAATAAGTTGATGGAATTAAAAGCTAGAGTGTGTATTTTTTAATGTGAAAATGAGAAGGGAGGTGAGCCAGTGTAGCAAATCTAGTCCAGATATTTAACTACCATAATAGGTATTTGTTCCTTGCCTCTACAATATCATGAATTCTTTCTTGAATTAAGAGTACTATGATTTCCCTTAGAGGAACTTATATCTTTTTCAATCTCACTGATGTTTATCTGATTCTAGTTCTAGAGGTGGTCACTTGCCTGTCAATCATCAAGCATTCTCTATGTTGAAATTTTAAGGACAGAAACACATATTGTCTCCCTCAAGTTACGGTGGTTAAGGAAGTGAGATATATGCTTTCTACAAACAGCTCACCATTATGTGGTGGCAAACTTGTGGAAAAGGTTGAAGCATAGGCATAGGCAGAGTCTAGAAACGAAGGAAAAAAGGAAGCTAGAATATAAATTGAGATTACCAATCAATCCAAGCCTGAAAAAGGACCTACACATGAGTTTTCAGGTTCATAAAATAAATATTTCCCTTTTAAGGCAGTCTAATTTAGGAATTTTGTCATGTGCAGCATAAAGATTCTTAATTTTGACATGGCTATGAAAGCAGGGGTTTTTATTTTGTGACTCTAAAGGGAGCCTGTATTCTAGCATCTTTTCCTTTGTTTAGTTTGGTTTATTTGCTTAGGGTGGGATATATTTGAAATTTAAAGACTGAATATGTTTGAATATATAAAAGTCTGATTGGATTCTTGGTATAATAGAGTCCTTAAGGGGGTGATAGGAGATGGGTCATCACGACATCGGTTTTGGCTTTAGAAGGAAGTAGAATAGTATTTCCAAATGTGTTGGGAAAGAAATAGATGAATAGAAAAGTAAGTGACTATTTAGGTGGACTGATGGTGACATAAAAAAACCCACTTTGAATCTATCTACTAATGACCTCATGTAATGGCTATGGGAAATTATACAATTTTTTTTCCACAGGGAAGGAACCTAAATGAAAATAATATTTTATAGACAGGAATCTTGGGAAAGAAAAACATGGAGGAAAAGATATTGTTAGAGAAATTAGTTTAGAAGCCTTGTTAACTGTCCAGACATGAGGAAATGGGTTCAAAATTAGAGAAATACTGAAATAGAAAAAAATAGAAATGAAGAAGCTGATAATAAAAATAACACTTCTCTGAGATCATCATATTGTGATATTTATGACCTTGTTTATGACCTTATTTATATATGAATAGTTTAACCAAGACACCTTATTGAGTTGTGTGTAGTGCCAAGCATACTGTCTATGCTCAAAAAATGGTAAACTATAACATCGGTGAAGAAGGTCATGAAACCAAGAAAAAGACTACAACTAGGAGGAAAATTAAACCATAAATTATGCCCCACTTATGAATAATTTTCCTATTTTTCCCACTTCCCTTTCTAGGAACTATATCTATTCACTAATTACATATTTAGCATCAACATTACGGCCTTCTAGGAACCGGGTGATACAAACAGGTCTCTAAAAGCAATCTAAGAAATTAAGCATATGCATTCTCTTTTACAGTTCTGTGGTCCAGTGAACAATGCTTTCATAAAAAACAGACAGATGTTGAATTACATAAGCTTTTAGAGTAGAAACAATAACACTTTTGCTTGGAGTGCTTAAAAATTGCTTCTTGAAATAAGCAAGATTAAAGCGAGCTAGACCTTGAGGGGTAGAGTAGAATTTGGAGAAAGGAAAAAAATGGGGAGAAAAACAGTTTTACATTAAAGGGTAATGATGTGATAAAAAGAAGAGTAGTGAAAAATGCAATGAAAATTTTATGGATAGAGTAGCATAGTTTCACTGGAAAACATTTTCTGTGTAGGTGAATAATGGAATGTGAGCCTGGGAAAACACTATTTTTAAGTATCTTGAATTCAGACCTAAGATATTTAAACATTATTCTTTGGCACTGTGGATCCATTGAAGGTTTTGAAAGGAAAAGGTTTAACGAAAGTGTGGTTTTAGAAAAAAAAAATCTTAAGTGATTAAGTTCAGATGCATGGAAGAGGAATGGATTAGCTGCAGTGATACCCTAGCTATTCTAACAGCCTGGACATGAGAAAATAGGATTGATATGAGATCCTGAGTTGGTGAGAATTGAAGTGAACAAACAAATGTGGAAGATACTGTAAATGAGAAGTTGGTGATCACTTCAGAAAAGATTAATAAACTGTAATAGTAACCACTGAGAAGGAGTGGAGTTGGGTAGTAAAAGTATTATAAAACATGTGATGTCAATCAAATATGATTACATCCTAGAAATAAACATAGCATTTGGTTTATTTTTGTAGAAAAAAATAAAGGAAGCTTCTGCAGTTAATTGGGACTGCATGGTTTTAAAGACTTTTCTGTAACTGTTGTAGAATGGGCCTGGAGCATTATTTTGACATTAAAATGTAATTAAATTATACTGGAGGCAATAGAATGTATAACCAATTGAAGAAAATAATACAGTAAATGGTCTTTGGTCTCTGTGGTTACCATCCACTAAGCATTAGACGTTTCAAGGAAACCATTATCTTCTAAGCAATTTCTTTTAAATTTTATTTAAAATAGCTCTGTTCTGAGGGAAAGGTTGTGTGAGATCCACGTGTTAATAAAAAAAATTCCAAAAATTGTTACGGTTAATAGTATATTCATAAGACCAAAAATGCCAATGCCATCAATGTAAATGTTAAACAAAGAATAATACTGGGGGCAGATGTGACTCAAATGGTTAGGCGTCCGTCTGCCATATGGAGGAACCTGGGTTCAATCCCCGGGACCTCCCAGTAAAATAAAATATATATATATAGAAGTTGCATGGGCTGCCAGGCTGTGTGTGCTGGTGAGCCACCAGGCCCCGGGAACCATGCAGCAAGATGATGACGTAACAGGAGAGAGACGCAGGGGAGAGACAAGACGAGATGCTCCAAAAGCTCTGAAAACCAGGAACCAAGGTGGCGCAGGTGGCAGAAAACCTCTCTCCTACATCGGAGGTCTCCAGGACCGAATCCTGGTGAAGACTGGAGGAGAAGGATGAGAAGAGATGGCAGGAAACAGACACAGAGAATTGCCCAGCAAATGGACACAAAACAGCAAATGGGGAAGGGGGTTTTAAAATGGATAAAGTAAATAAATAAACCTTTGGGGAAAAAAAAAAAAAGAATACCAACTATAGTATAAATATTTCTGCCCTAAAGGAGCTCATCATTTAAGGAAGATGCACATTTATACATATATTGCATGAATATTTACATTTTTCCTAATATGATTATGATTCAAATGAGTAACACTTGGAGGCTCATGAGCTACAAACACTTTCTTTCCTTGTGTGTTTTCAATACAATGACATGAGGATTAAAACACATTGGTAACTTCTCATCTTTCTAGCTGTGTGACCTTGAGCAAGTTACTTAAAGTATCTAGAATCCTGTTGCTTTGTTTATAATAAAAGAGTAATTCTGATATTTTCTCAGAGTTAAAAATAGTTTTAGAATATTGTAACCCAGGAGATCGACAACACTCAAAAGTCCTCTTTCCTGGTAGAGTGTTCCATGTACCAGGGCAGTTGCAAATGCATACCTGCTGTCAGTATAGATATTGACTTTCTTGCCTTTTGCCCAGTGAAATGCCTGGGTCAGAGCAATTAGTTCTGCTTTCTGGGCGGACGTTTTTTGGGGCAAGACCTGTGACCAGAGTACTTGATTTTTCGTGGTTACCGCTGCGCCTGCATATCTCAGTCCATTTTTCAGATAACTGCTTCCATCAGTATAAAGCTCGTAGTTTGGGTTTTCTAAGGGAGTGTCCCGGAGGTCAGGTCTAGATTCAGTGATAGTCTTTAAAATGTCCAGGCAATCATGGACAATTTCTCCATATTTAGAATCTGGCAACAGAGTAGCTGAGTTGAAAGCCGTGGACTTAGAGAAAGTTACTTGAGGAGGATTTAGTAGCAGCACCTGATATTGAGTAAGACGCTCATTTGAAATCCAACTGTCAGGTGGGGATCTAAGGAGGGCCTCAGTGGTGTGGCCCCCGATAATCTGCAAGTCCTGGCCCAAGGTTAATTTCTGTGCCTCCCTTGACAAGAAGGGCGGTTGCAGCTATCGCTCTCATGCATGATGGCCATCCTGCAGCTACAGGGTCTAGTTGCTTGGAGAGATAGGCCACTGGGCGTTTCCAAGGCCCTAAGGTTTTTGTGAGGACCCCTTTGGCAATCCCCTTCTTTTCAGCTACAAACAGCTGAAAAGGTTTCATGATGTCGGGTGAGGCTAAGGCTTGTTTGAGGGCTATAAAGGCCTGTTCTTCCTCCTGAGTCCAATGAAAGTTAGGGTCCTTTCTGCCTGTGCAGGCTATAAGGGTTTTGCAATTTCAGCAAACCCGAGTATCCAAAGCCTGCAGTAGCCTACCGCCCCTAGGAATTCCTGTACCTGGCGCTTGGTGCGTTGGAGTTGGGATATTCAGGATAGCTTCTATCCGTCCCAGAGATAGGGTTCTTTTACCTTCTTCCAGATGATAGCCCAAATATGTGGCTTTTCGCACGCAGATCTGAGCCTTTTTCATGGACACCCACTAGCCGAGGCGTTCTAGTTCAGAGAGCAGTTCCTTGGTGGCGATTAGGCAACCCTCTTCTGATGCTGCTACAAGAAGAAGGTCATCTACATATTGCAAAAGAGTTACCTGAGGGTGGGATTCCCTGAATCCCAGGAGGTTTCGGCTCAGGGCTTCATCAAAGATGGTTGGAGAATTTTTGAATCCTTGCGGGAGTTTAGTCCAGGTTAGCTGACCTGAAAATCCCCCTTTGGGGTCCATCCACTCAAAAGTGAAGATGGGTTGGCTCTGAGGTGCCAATGGTAAGGTGAAGAAGGCATCTTTCAGGTCCAGTACAGAATAGAAAGTCCGTCCTGGAGGCAGAGAGCTCAGAAGGGTATAAGGGTTAGGTACAGTGTGGTGAATGGTTTCAACCCTCCTATTGCCTTTTCTTAGGTCCTGTACTGGTCTATAATCTTTGGTCCCTGGCTTTTTTACTGGTAAAAGTGGGGTATTCCAGGGTGATTGGCAGGGAGTTAGTAGTCCCGCTTCTCTTAATCTCTTGATATGTTTCTTTATGTTTTCCCTTGCCTTTTGAGGTATAGGGTATTGTTTGACTTGGATGGGGAGAGCAGTACTCATGAGTTGCACAGTGATAGGAGGTTGATGCAAAGCCAATCCTGGCGGGTTGCTCTCTGCCCAGACCCCGGGGGATTTTAGTAAGTAGTTCCTGGATATAGCTTTCTCCTATAGCCCCCTTGGGCTCTTGTTCAAATAGAATATATTCTTCGGAGATAGGGACAGTTAACATAATTGATTGAGGGAGCTGATCTCCCAATTGCAAAATTGTTTCCCCATCTTTAAAGGAGATGGTTGCCTTTAATTTCTGCAGCAAGTCTCGGTCTAAGAGGGGGTATGGGTATTCTGGCATTACTAAGAAGGAATGGGTAATAGTACCCTTTCTTAAGTCAGTAATTCGGGCTTGAGTTTAGGGGTAAGATTTAGGTTTTCCTGTTGCCCCTATGATAGAAGTTTTTTGGGATGAAAGTTCCCCGGTTGTTTCTTGGAGAACTGAAAAGGTGGCCCCCGTGTCTACTAGGAATTCAGTTGGCTTCCCTTTGACTGTTAACTTTATCATGGGTTCCTGGGGGCCAAGCTCGAAGGAACCCTGACCCCCTCAATCTTCAGTTTCTACTAAGAGGCGGGCCGGTTCCTTAGGTTCCTGAGCCCTTCTACCTATCAATTTGGGACAATCTTTTTTCCAGTGCCCCATCCCCTTGCAAAAGACACATTGGTTCTTCTTTAGGTCTCCTCTCTCCGGCCGTCCCTTGGAGGGATGGGGTTTCTGGGTTGGTGCTGCCAGCAAGATTCGCGAGAGCTGCTTGGTCTGCTCCCGAATAGGATCTTCTCTATTTTGGAAAACTTTCTGAGCTATTTCTACCAATTCACTTCTAGCTTTTCCTTCAAACCCTTCTTGCTTTTGAAGTTTTTTTTCTAATATCTGGGGCCGACTGAGAGACGAACGCCATGTTTACCATTTGTCTGTTATTTTCATCTTCTGGGTCTAAGGGGGTATACATTCGATATGCCTCCAATAATCTCTCTAAGAAAGCAGCCGGGGACTCGTCTTTATCCTGCATGACTGCACTAACCTTAGTTAAATTAGTAGGCTTTTTAGCTGCAGCCCTTAGACCCCTAAGTAGAGACTGGTGATAGTGGTGCAAGGCTGTCATCCCTACATCAGTGTTAGGGTTCCAACGAGGAGGACTCGAAGGGAGTGATTCCTCCAATTCATCCCTCCTAGTCTGGGAGTCCCCCTCATTGTCCCCCAAGATAATCTTAGCAGCCTCCCGATGGATTCTCTCTCTCTTTAGAAGTGAACAAAGTCGGGAAGCGGCTGTGGCTCAATCAGTAGGGCTCCCGCTTACCATATGGGAGGCCCCGGGTTCGGTTCCCGGGGCCTCCTGGTGAGGGCAAGCCCGCCCGTGCGGCGTGGTTGGCTGACCCAGCGAGCACAAGCAGCAAGGGGGGGGATAAATGAATAAATAAATAAAATCTTTAAAAAAAAAAAAAAAAAAAGAAGTGAACAAAGTCTGTAAAATTTGTTGACATTCATCCCAGGTAGGCTGATGAGTATGGAAAATAGTTTCCAAAAGAGAAATCAGCCTCTGGGGGTCCTCTGAAAAAGGAGGGTTCTGGTGTTTCCAATTATAGAGATCAGAGGTGGAAAATGGGACATAAATCATTCGAGTATGGCCCGGAGGTGCCCCTGGTTGAGGAGGAACTTCCCTGAGCAGCAACAAAGGCACTGAAGAATCAGGCCCTGGTGGAGGGGGCTGATAGGGAGTTCCCCCTCTCGTGTGGAGAGGACTCTGGAATTCCCCTTGGGGCGAGCGCCCTGGGGCCTGTTGCTGTGAGGGAGTTCTTGGGAAAGGGAGGGGGATCAAATAAGCTTTCAGCTATATCATCAGTTTCCCCTGGCAGAACAGGATATAATCAGGGTTTCTGTTTCTCTGGTTTCTCATCTTTCTTTTCTTCCGGGGGATCTCGTGCCCCTGGAGGTTTCGGGGCAGTTACTAAAATGGTTTTTCTGCCTACCCTTGCATACATATCCCCCTTCCTTGGTTTCTGGCATTTCTGGATATAATCTACTTTATCATGCACAATGTTAATCCAAACATCTATATAAACCCTCTGGTCGGGGTGGGGAACCCCATAAACAACAGACCGTATAGCAAACAACAGAGATAAATCAAATGAGCCTTCCGAAGGCCAATCTATTCGGAAGGCTGGCCATTCAAGTTCACAGAGGGTCCGTAGGAAGCCTGGATCTGCTGGCTTCCCATAGTCACAGGATCTCTTAAAGAAATCAGAAAAATTAGCAAGAATGCATTCAAGAGGAATCCGTGGAGTGGATTTTCCTTGTCCCATCTGTTAGGGTTGAAACAGTTAAAACACCAAGAAACACTGAACATAGACAGACAAACGAACAAAACACTGGAGACTAGTCTCACTTCCATTCACACAGCCAAATACCAAAGTGAAACCTAACGGTTTCCAAAATCAGGAGAGGGCGTCCCGTCCCTGATTTGGGGTGTGCAGTACCGCGGCGTCCCGCCTGCAACAGCCCCCACAAATGCTCCGGAGCCAACACAAAAGGGAAAGTCCCTTACCAGATTCCTCGTGGCCACTGTCCTAGTCTGAATCTGCTCACGAATCGAAAACAAAGGCGAGAAAGTGGAGGCACTTCCCGCTTAGTCTGAGGAGGTCGACCCCAATTAAGGGGGACCTAGCGGTTGATCTCGCTGGGGCCTCCAAATGTTGTAACCCAGGAGATCGACCACACTCAGACTTTAACCACTTTTATGAAGTTTCTTGAGCTAAGCCTGTGGGTGTCTGCAGGACCCCTCACGCAGGAGAGAACTGCAGCCCCGAGGTTCTAAAATGGCTCCCTTTTATAGGGGGTTGCAGACGCAGTTTGCAAGCAAGCAGGATGTACAGAAGCTGATTTTGGCAGTTAGCTAGTGTTTGCACAGAACTCCTGATAGTCTGGGGCATAGCTGCAGGGTTGATACGTTCTTGCAAGATTGTTCAAGGGAGGGGAGGTTGTGTGCTTTTCAGATAGGACACTTAGGGACAGTGGAAAATTTTCTTTTCCACGTTACTCTGGTTCTGGTTGCCATAAAGGCCTATGAATAGGCTAATTTAGGGTTCAACAAGAAGATATCTATATGAAGTGATGAGGACAGTAGTGTTCAATATAAAATGTGTCAATAAATGTTTACTCCAATTTGGAATTAGCACACTTTAGAAATGAAGATTTTTTCCATGGTTAAAACTGTAAAAAATCTCCTAAATAAAGCTTTTAATGAGAACTCCAACTTAAATTGGTCATACTTACTTAGGAGTTATATTTAATTATTTTAATAGACAGTGTCAAAAGCAATGATTATGATTTAGAGTAAAGTTTAATCTTTTACAAATTTCATTCCCACTGAATTAGACTGTATTTCAAATTAAATTATATTCACTATTATAGTTGATTTTAAGATATTTGTGTACTTTAAGACACACATTTGTATATAATATATATATATATTTTAATGATCCTAAGAAAAGACAAGAAATTTAAATAAGAAATTAAGAAATGTAATTCAACTTGCAAAGTGACACTTGATATAACTACCTTACTAGAATTAGAACTCAGGTTTATATCCTTTTATTTGAGTAATTCTTATTTTTAAACTATTAGGTGCATTTTATAATTTATTCATATACTCATTCAGAAAATATTTACTACTCACTTACTACCATGAGATGCAATATTCTAGAATCAACCCCTGTGATAATTGAATAACAAAAGTATGTCTTCCTATGTGTGATTGTATCTTCCGTGTTCCCCTCTGGATGTACCCCACCTTCCATCCATTACCTTGCTCTCTGCCCTGTGATACTGACCTTTATATCCTGAAAGAATATGTCTCCTTCTCTTTTGGGTTCTGGTTTAATTCAGTCAGTAGGAGGTAGAAGCCTACATTTGGGATTGAGAGGAGCAGGATTTGACATAGTAAGTGAATATTAAAATAAATGTTAGTATGGGCAGTCTGCTCTTGGTGTTGTTATGATCAGTTTTGCCTTTAATTTTCTTTCAAAATATATCATTGCTTGTGCTGCTTTTTTTATAACAAAGTTTTCAGTTCCACAGCAGTTTCACTGGAACACATTCCCTTCCATGTGAGATTATGCTGATTTTGATTTATGATGCTCTCTCCTATTCTTAGTGATGGGGAAAATTAGCATAGTCAAGATGGATATTTTCCCAGCATGAGATACCTGTTTTGCATACACAACCATTCAATCTTTATACAAGAAGCCTCTGCAGAGTTGTTTTAATTTTTATAAACAGAGGAAAGGCTGTGGAACTTTATTTCAATTCAGTCTTAGAACTGTTAAATATTATTTTAAAAACAGTGCACTCTACAATTTTATCTGGCTTTTAGCAACCTATATTATAAAATGTGACATAGATGCAGGGCCATTTTTTGTAGCAGTGAAAATGATTAAATGAGTTAATAAATTTAAGACATATGAAACAGTGCCAGGCATGTAATAAATGCTATATAAGTATTTTCTATAATTATTAATAGGCCACACTCCAAATGTTCAAATAAGATATAATATAAAAACCATTTCTCTGAAATTGATTCAACTAAATGATAAAGAAATACTAAAATAAATCTGAAATCCCATGTAATTAGAATGGAAAAAACACACACAAAATAAATGATGGATCAAAGCAGGAATCATAATAGGATTAAAAATCCATATTAGAAATAGTGGAAAATAGAACCACTACATGTAAAAAGTTGTTTAATACAGATGCCATGTTAATTAAAGATGAATTAATAGCATTAAATACTTATTTTAAAAAAGGAAAAGATACTAAACAAAAACATTGTCAAATTCGCATACTTAGCAAATAAACCCACATTAAAGTAAAAGATTAAAAAGTTTAAGAGCAGAAATTAAGGAAATATAAAGCTAAGATATAGGAGGATCTTCAAAGTCAAAGTTGGTTGTTAAAAAGAATAGAAGAGCTTCATTAAGAAAATTAACTTATTTCTTCATATGAATTACTTTCTAAAAGGTAACAACCAAGATTTAGAGAGATTAATTCACCCTTAAAAGTGACATAAATATGTTGTGGCTATATAAGGGCAATAGTTATGCAATCTATTTGATTGTAAGATACCTAATAAAATATCAGAACCTATATTGAAATAGATTAACAATGGACTTGTTCAAAATATCAGGTTTATCAGACTTTTACTCTAAAAATAAACATTTTGATGCTAACCCATGACGTATATCAATAGAGGCAGAATTTTATACAGATAGTATAATTTTATGGCTGTTCTTTGAACACTTATTATGGTACTCATGCTAGGCTGGCCAAATTCCTATTGTACAAGTCACATTTTACCCTCTCCAATTTTTTTCTGTTGTCAGTAAAAGCCTTCCCTTTTTGCTTTAGGTCATTATGTAGCTACATTTTACGCTCTGTTTAAAAGATGACATGGCCAATAAAAACCAGCAATTTATTGACAGAACAAATGACTACTGTAGACACTGTAAGCAGAGTTAATGAAATGCTTTATTGATAGAATTTATTTATTGCTTCTTAGTAAGGATGTACGGGTAAAATTCTTTCCTTGAAGCCTGACACTATTGCAAAATTTATATCACTTGAAGGAAATCAAACACATTCAAATAATCTTCCAAACTGGCATCAGGGTGTTTATATCCTGGGAATAATTGGAATACAATTACTATCAGAAACAAACAAAAAAGATGAATTACATGAGAAAGTATGTGAGACTTGGTGAATTCCAAAAGTCTATGCTTTGAGTCTACATATCCTATTAAATTTTGTTCATTCATTCACCAGTTTTATATTGAGCCTGAATAATTGGCATTGACTCTGCCATCATGAGGTTTTCAGACAGGTTCTGGAAGAGAGACACATACTTAAGCAACTACAATAGATTGTAATAAAGAAAATAAGACACACACGTGCATACACACATTTATATACAGCTCAGTGAAGGCTATAAGTGCACACATTTTAGCTCTGCCTCTGACAATCAGGGAATGCATTTAAATGGCTTATTAAAAATACAAAAGCAGTTTAACAATTGTTTTAGTTTGCTAAAAGCTGCTGGGAGCAATATAATCGAAATTTGGTTTAGCTTTTATAAAGGGAATTTATTAAATTAAAAGCTTACAGTTCTGAGGCTGATGTCCAAATCAAGGCATCAGGTGAGGAACTTCCTCTCTGGAAGCGCAGAATTTCCCAAACTATCAATTTCTGGTTTCTTTGTGTCCAGGAGTTCAGTTCAGCTTATCCCATTCCTCTTGCATTTTACTGTAAGTTGCCAGAAGAAGCCAGGCCGCACTTTCCACATTTAGTCTGAAATTTTCCTCAGCTTAATGTCCAAGCTCATCACTATCAAATTCTGCTTTCCATCTAACATCAGTAGTCAATTTTGCCAAGTTGTTTGCCACTTTTAAGCAAGGATCACCTTCCTTCCAGTTGCAATGACACATTCATCATTTTGTCTAAGGCTTCATCAGAAGTAACTTTAAGGTCCATATTTCTACCAACAGTCTCTTCAAAGCAACCTAGACTTTTTCTATCAAGCACCTCACAATTCTTCCAGAATCTACCCAGTACCCATTTATAAAACTGTTCCAACATTTTCAGTGTTTGCATAGCAGCAAGCACCCCACTTTCCTTGTACCAACTTCTGTTTTAGTTTGCTAAAAGGTTTTAGGAGCAATAGACCAATAATGGGTTGGCTTTTATAATGGAAATTTATTAGGTTAAATGCTTACAGTTTTGAGGCTGAGAAAAATATTCAAATCAAGGCATCAGGTGAAATTCTTTCCCTGAAGATTGGCTGCTGTGGCCATCCTGGAGTCCTGCCATGTGGCAAGGCACAATGTTGGTTCTGCCAATCTTTACCTTCTCCTCCAGGCTCCCATTCTCCCTGAGTTCAGCTGTGGTCAATCATACATGGTTCCCAGAGTCTTCTCTCTCAGCTTCTGGGTTCCTCTCTATCTCTGCAGCTTTTTTTCTGACTCTATGGCTTTTATTCCCATAAATACAAAGCACTCTAATAAAAGGATTAAAACCCATCCTGGTTGATACCCTACTGGAGCAATCTAATCAAATGGCCCTTAACTGATCTAATCAAATGAAAGTTTCACAATAGGTTCAATTTAAGAATTTAATTTTCTGAGGTATACAAAAAAATCACCATACCAGTCAAACCAGCAGAAGATTGTACTTTTTCATGAGTTGTACTTCTGGATTTTTTTTAACCAGATATTATAAAATATTATACCCCTGAACAATCACATCTATATTTTATACTGATACGTGAGTTCTATAGAAACCCATGAATAAGTACTTTTAAAACTTTCCACTCGAGTACAACTAATAACAAAAGAGAAAAATTGTTATTTGTCTTCCTTCTCTACAATTGGTCTGTGATAACAAAACATGAGGTTTTTGTTTTATGGTGTGGGTTAATTTGGTTGATTTTTTAAGTTGAAATATGTTTTATCTAAATATCTATGCAATGTTTATATTATACACAAGATAAGTTTGCTTGGGAATATGTCATTTCAGTTTGCATAATTCTTTCCATATTCTTTGATAGTATTATATTCCTAATTTTTTCCTTATTCTTTGAGTAAATATTTTAGCACAGGACATCCCAATATGATTATCCTTTAGCTCAGTATTCCATTGACATTCCTCTTTGTTACATGATGATTACATAAACCTCCATTTAAAAACCACAGATATGCACCAAATATTGGATGATTTGTGACTGTGTGAAACTACTGATAAAGAAAATATTGGTTAATCGCGATCCTAACAATAAAACCATATCCATTAGCCACTATCATTTATAGACATAATTAGAATGCTTCAATAAGATACCCGTATATTTCTCACACTCCTTCCTGACTCTAGGAAAATATTATTTTTTACATTTTATCACATCATCCGTTAGAGCAAATTCATGTCAAATAGGTATTTAATATTGTGGAAACAGAACATATCATGTGAATTTAATTGAAAAGTACTATGTTTATTCTTGTTCTCAAATCTGGGCTACTTATTCATTTTCTCTGGGGTTATGCCCAAGTTTTCTGATTCTCATTCTCATGTCTGTTCAGACTAAAATGTATTGCAATTTTAGACAAGTATTTGGCTTCATCCTTACTTATTTGTTTCTGCTTCACTTTTGTTATCTAGCTTACCCTTAATCTAGTTTTATTTGTTTTAATGCTACCTGCAGATTTTATAGTAATCACTGTGATACTTCACTTTATTCCCTTAGCCGATGCATTTGGGGTATTTTAAATACGATTTATTTCATGTGTATCAGCTCTACTACCTAGTATTATTTATCCCCCAATTTAATAACTGTGTCATTTATCTTTATCAAAATCATCTGAATAAATATCGATTGAGTTTACTAAGTAACTATTTGTTTCTTCTGCATGCCAGTAAAAGCTTTTCTCCAAGATGGCATTAAAACCATAATTGATAGTTTTTGTATAAATTATATGTTTAGGTCTGTGTGTACCTAATTCAATAAAGCTTCAGTCCATACGTTTCTATTTTATTAAAATAATATTCTGAAAAGTTTGGTTAACTTATGATGACATTTTTCTACAGTGCTAGTCTGTAAGCAAATTTATCCAGAAAGAAAATGTTATCTTGCAATGTTTTATACTTTGCAAAGCCATCCTAACCACTAGGGATCAATTTTCCTTTCTAATTGCTCCCTTATCATTTGTCATAAATGTTTGAGGAATTATTTTCTGTTTTAATGCAGTGAGCTTTGCATTACAATTTACAAAAAAAGAGCTTCAGGTTTAAAATATTCTGAATGATTCTATTTCAATTCGGCAAATGGTTGGGTGACAATCTCAAAGTTTGACATACTGTTGAAACTAGCAAGTTTGAACAAATTTGACAAGTTCTTCCAAGTAATTTATTGTAACTATTCTGATCCAACAGCAGGCATGTTTAGAGTAGTGCCAGATGTCAACACCTTTCATTTATTTTGAGAACGATAAACACAGTTTTGAGAAAAAAATCATAAAAAATAGCAGTCTGTAAGGAAATCTAAAGAAACAATGTGGATTTTTTGAAACACTGATTAGGTGAAAAAACAAACTAACTTTGCAATTATTTCCCTCCTTCCCTTGTCTTCCTTCAGGAAATTTCAGACTAGGAGCAGCCCTAATGCTCTTTCTTGTACTCATAGTATTCTATGGATATTTGTATTGGCAGCTTTGCCATTAATTAACATTTATTGTCACAACATTTGGCTTTGAAAAGGACTTACCTTAGAGTAGAGAAACAGCAGACTAATTGTAATGTAATTTTAACTATAATTAATTTATTTGAGTAAGTTCTCTTTAGACCTTTTTTACTGCATGTATTCCCAATATACAACTGTTACTTCTTATTTTCTCCCCTTCACTGTTTTTTCATTCTTTTTTTCACTTCTCTTTCAGTTTTAGGTTAAGTGAACTGTTCTTTCTGCTAAGCAAGGTGGTCTGGTTGGATGTGGATGTTGAAGAAAAATATTTTCTCCTTTCACAAAAAGTTGTTAAAGTTATTCAAACTTTGATTAGACATTTAGTAATTAATATTCTGTCTTTTTTAATCTTGGCAGATGACAATCCAAAATTGTTAGTGCTCATTGTAGTGTAACAACTTGGGTGAGTATAGTAGGGGTCATTAGGAAAATTTTCTCACTTTTATTCTCAAAGACAGGATTACCACTACAAATAAGACAATTGTAATCATATAGGCATGGGTGGTGTTTTAGTTTCCTAGAGCAGCTGTAACAAAGTACCACACACTCCGTGGCTTAACAAGAGTAATTTATTCTTTTGTTCAAAAAAATAAAACAAAATAGAGTTTCTATGGCTAAGCGATTTCAGATGGAGTCAGGAGGTCATTTTGGAGTTTACTTTTATGCAGGTCTCAGCCAGATATTGATTCTGAGCAAAAGCTGGTTCTTGCCCTATGTGCTTTTTAATGACCAATTCCTGAGACATCAGGGTTTCAAAGAGAGAAAGAGTTAATTGCCAGCACATAGTAAGTGGGTCAGATGGCCTAACAGCCTAAAATCTATCTCTCTGAAGAACTGCTTAATTGTGATGGTTTTATAGTACACAAAGACAGGCAGGTTTATGCTAATGAATAAGTGGGGTGAGGCTGGCTCAGCTTCCTTCATTAATAGACATTCAGGGGCTGACTAGTGACCATAGACTTCCAAGTTATAAAACAGGATAGGGGGCTGGATACAAAATGGGAGTGAATCACAAGGTTTTTATAATCATAAAATAAAGGTTATATAGTTTTACAATCATTATCAGAGAACAAAGTATCTGGATTCTAGTTCATCAAGTTTCAATTTTTTCAGGTATTTACTTTTGGCTTTTCTACAATATCCTAGAAAGTAAAAATGCATACACATAGTGTCTTAGTAATCATAATCATTTGTTAATTCTTAACTCTTGGTTACAATATCGCAAATTGTCACAACATGTAATGCCTCAAGCAGCAATGTTCCTAAAAACCCTAAGCATGTCTGGACATCATAAACAAACCACGAGATAGAGAACTTGGTTAACTTTCTAAAATGAAGGACAATTGGAGTGTGCCAAATCTCCACCAACCACAAACAACTTGTGTATTCTTTTTCTTTTTCTTTAAAAATCCTTGTCTAGAAATGCGGACACGATTTAGGTTGCTACCTGATGAATCCGAAATTGCAATTCTATGACCCTAATAAATGCCTTTATTGCCTTGCAGCTTAGTTTGTTATTTCTCAGTTGACAGTTTCACAGTTTTGGAGACAAGAAATCTGACTTCCAGGTGTTAACAGGGTCATGCATTTCCTGAAGGGTCTAAAAAAAAAGAATCTGTTCCATGCCTGTCTCCTAGCCTCTGGTGGTGGCTTGCAGACAAACCATGGGGTTCTCTGCCTCAGTCGCCACATGGCATTCTTCCCTCTATGTGTTCAATCTCCCCTTCATGTAAGTTTGTAAGTCTTATTGAAATATAGCCCACCCTGATCAAGTTTGATTTCATCTTAAATATTAACATATCTTAAAAGACACTATTTCCAAAAAAGATCACTTTTCACAGAATTGGGGGTTAAGACTTCAACATGATTTTATTCATTTTTTTAACAAATCAATTTTATTGACACCTATTATTAAAGCATACAATTCATCCAAAATGTACAATCAATGGTATTTCCTATAATCACCCAGTTGTACATTCATCACTTCAATCATTATTAGATTGTTTTTGTTTAGTGTTATTATTGCTGTTGAAATAATGAAAATAATACTCAACATGTCATTTTGCAGGACACAATTCAACCCAAAATGACTCAAAACATATTGTTTAAAAGGGAACTTTTAATGTATTTATTTATTATTTTACACTGGGTTATGACCCACCTTTTAATACTTTCCTTAATCACATAAGGTTCTTAAATAATAAAATTAAAATTAATGTCATCCTTCAAAACATTTTATTGTGTGAAAAATTCAGACACACACGGGATAATTAATGTCCATACCTGAAAAAAAGAGTTAGGAAACATATGTATAAGTTTTTAGAAGTAATAAAAACTCTAGTCCATGGTACATGACTTGAACAATAATGCTTAGTTGAGTTGAGTTGAGTTTTATTTAGGATGTTTTTTTCTGTATAAATGTTAACTGAGTTGTATTTCGTTGGTAACAATATGGTAGCTTATTGGAACTTCAATCAGAATCCATAAGAACAATCAAGCAATTAACATATTGACCAAATTGATTAGACTCTGGTTTCTAATTTTTTTAATGTTCATGAATAAAATCTAACATGAATATTCAAATAATATTGCTATGTTTTTTCATTTATTTAATTTCAATCTACCTTTACTTATATGTAGGTTCATTAGATGTCCTTGAGTGCAATGACTTATCTTAGTAGTTCCAAAGTGCCTATAATGAAAATTTATTTGCAATATGTTGACAATTAACAGAGGTAAGATTAATTTGGTAATAGCTCATTCTCTTGGGGCAGTATCATCTCCCTCTAATCACTTTAATTTTATACCAACACACATTGACAAATAACTATGTTTTATTATTTTAATTTATTACATAAATTAATATTCCAATTATTTTTCCAATTATCTTCCCATAGTGATTCTCTGAAATAGTTGAAATATCATACATTTTGTTTTTAAATTATTTCTTTACAGTTATTAAAATGTTTTGCCTTTTCTTTGTACTAGATAACTAGCAAGATTAAATTAAAATTAATGTGTACAAATTTATAGTCATGCTTTCATTTAAGTTTAGAGTGTACATAAAGTTAATTTCCTATAATTCTAAATCCTTATTTAATACAACATTCCAAGAATCAAAGAGAACCTCAAACTGTCATTTTTTTTCCTTTTTTTGTATTAATATTTTTGAAAAATGTAACTCTTGTTAGATATCATCTCCCAACTCAAAACCACATAAATATAGCACTAAATGCAGCATCAGAGGAAGAAGTTTTTCCTTATTACTCTAAATGTGATGTTTATGAACAAGGTCTTTGATATAATTGTGGAAGGTAATCATGTAGTTAAATTTTTGGTGTTTGTTTATGTCTATATGTGTGATAACACTTACAAAGCTGCTAAATTCATCCATTCAAGAAGGGGAGGGAATCTGATTCTCTAAGATACAATTCATTACTTATTATTAAATAAAAAATAAGTTTATCAAGCAGCAAATATTGCCAAATGACCTAAAATACTAAAGCATGTTGATATTAATTATCTATATCTTATCAACTTTTAAAATACTCTGCATTTGTCCTTATTCACTAAAATCTGAACATTTTGGCAAAAGAAAAAAAAAGCTCTAACATTTTAAACTTACTTATAGAAGAATTATGACCTGAATTTCATACTACCACAATTTATGAACAAATATTGCTGGTATATAATCATATATGAAGATATATTCATATGTAAAATAGAAAAAAATGAATATTTATGTAGTTTAGCTGAGTCAATGAGTTAAAATGCAGAATGGATGGAAAATTTTAAATGTTAGACCCTATTCATAGAAGCATTCTTTTTAAAAAATCTTTAATTTTTGAAAGATGATCAGATTACCCCAAGGTATATTTTTAAATTTTAGTTATTGCATACTAAGAGGGCTGTTGAGAAATTAGAGCAGATTAAAACTACTGTAGGAAACTTGGAATCTCAGCTCTAACTCTAATTGTTAAACATAAGGATTAAATTATTGAAAATTGGAAATGAGAGATGATGTTGGGGTGAATGACTCACATCATATATTTGAAGGACTGTCATGCTGAAAGTTGATCAGAGAAGATCTATTTTTGTCTTATGATAGATCAGTGAATAAGGAGTGACAGTTGATTTGGTGGACAAAATGTAGGTGAAGCTTCCACTTGAAATTCTTCAATGACTTAAATTTGAAGAAGCAACATGGCATAGTGAAAAGAATGCATTCAAAATAAAAAACATGCATTTGGGAAAGTATTCATATCTCTGAGGATTAGTTTCTGCTTGTGAATGTTGTTTCAGGAAAGAATTCTGAATTTCAAAGTAGTTCTATATAATCCCTGTGTTTTTTATTTTGAGAATTACTTTGGAAGAGAGCAAGAAGGGATGATTCCTTTTTTGGAGACAACCCATTGAATAACCAAGCTACCTTAAAGCTCTGGGAGTCAAGTTTTTAAGAGAACTTGCTAATTATCAAAAATACTAGATTCCTATAGATGGCAGGAGCTCTGAAAGTTCCATGAAACACCTATAACATTAACCCATTGTTGAGTAGCTCTTTTGAAAAAAGGAACACCATTATCAGAATGCAAATGGGCCAGAAAGCCAAACATATGAAATGGATTAATTTAAGGGCCACAAATGTGTAAATGGATGGTGGCTACACTGAGTGGAAAAGTAATACCATAAAGTAAATAATCAGACATTTAGGGGAATATCTGTGACTTGAACACCGCATTGAACTAGTGACTTTGCTTCAGGCTACATATGGGATGGGATTTCCGCCAAAGGAATACCTGCCATTTTTGCATATAAAGCTGAGATGCCATTGCTTCCAAGCCTGCTGTGATTTTAAAAATGTAATTTCCATTTGACAAGAAAGACTTTTTGGGTTCTTCTCACATTGGTTCAAGGTGATTTACCACAAAAGGGGAATTTCAGGCCAGATTATCACAAAGTCTCCAAGAGTAAAGTATTTAGTTTCAACCTAAGCCCAATAGCTAGCTAATATTTTTTATACATTAAAAAACATTGTTTTATTTTTTTCTACAAGTGTATACCTGGTAGCTGTGACACGGTTGATATGAGTCAAAAACCCCTACAGGCACCTCTGGTTAGGGTTTTTCTTCCTTTCCACAGACTCCAATTGGTAAAATCATTAGTCAGGGAGACTTATATCTCTAAAGCTTACTAGAGTTGTAAAGCACCACAGGGAGAGAGAGTACTACAGGTTGCTGGACAAAGTCAAACCCAGCCCGTTGATCTGGACCTCACTCACATGATGTTGATTTGCATGGTAGATTGCCTAAGTGAGGTATGTATGGCCTCTAATATCCAGCTCCAATACTAAAACAGTCCAATAAGGTGCTGGGCTTCCATTTTGGTGGGGTGAACCAAAGATAGAGCAATTTTTCCTTGACATTCAGAGGGATTATGTGTTGTGAATCCACACATGTAGTTCTAAGGGACTTTATTTAGCTATCAGGCCCCCGAATTTTTGTGTATGTTTGTGAGAGTGGGGTGGGAGTGGAGGAGCAGGTAGATTTCAGTGACTCCTTCTGGTAGAGACATTGTACTATTGTAACCAGTATTACAGTCATTGAGACTGAGGTTTTGACTTCCCAACTAACAAGATATGATATAGTGCAAGCTTTGGACATCATAGGGTAGACACATTCTTGCCAAATTCAAAACATCCACTAGTGGCTAATGGCAAGGATGTTTGTTTCTTTAACTTATATTTCCACTTAGGTCTTACTGATCAGAAAAACACCCTTTGACACCTGTGGAACAAGGAAGAACAAACATGTAACACATCCATTTTTACTTTGCTTTTATTCATATCTAAGAAACAAAAATAACCATACATCAAATTGGTCCAAGCAGCCCTGATAATAAAGTCACATTAACTTCTCTTCTCTACTGAGAACCTTGCCAAAGTATCATTAGTTAATTTCAGTATGGCAAACTTATGCCACAAGATAGTGACTTGAGCTCCTGTGTCCAATAGAACCATATAAGTTTGAGCCTCTCCTGTAAATTTCCCCAGAATACTCAGAGAGGTTCACACGACTTTTCATGCCCCATGGGGAGATAGATACCTCAGCCCTATTTCTACTCACATTTTTTCTTTTAACACTGAAGTCATGGTGGGGAGAGAAAGAGATTTGGGGACTTGAAAAGAAAAGGCAGCTCTGTCACATTTGTTTTCTGTTTCTAGGGAATGGTTTGCTTATCCTGACTCAACCAAATAAATGTCTAAAAATTTTAATCCACCCAAATCTCTATATCCCCTTTACTGACACCATTTATCTTTACTTTACTCCTTGACTCAGCAGCTTCAGCCACATGATCTTTCAGCTGGAGCTTGAGATTGCTGCCCTATTGTTATGATAGTATATGTCCCCCTACTCAATCCAGTCCCCCACCACTCTTGCTGCCCAGAAGAGAGTAACAACCAAAGCATCATTTAGGAGCATATTTTGTCTCTCACTAAGCATCTGTTAAACATTCATTAACAGTTAGGGTAAAGAGGCAGTAGTACAACCTTACTACTCCCTCTTCACCCACTGCTGGGTGGAACATTTGCTAAGGATCTCAGGGAGTCTTCTCTGACTCCCTGAGTACGTCTCTGGCCTATAAGATAAGACTCTCATCCTTTATCATACATAAATAAATGCCTTTGTCAGCATCCTATCTTTTTTTCCAAAAACTGTCCATAACTGTGAAGGTCCTAAAATGTTACTCTATCTGTACCTAGGAAGCTGGCTTGCTACCATTTCATGGATGCTGGTATAAGACATGAGACATTTAAGTCAGAGAAAAAGGATGATCTACTACTCACAGCAATAGTCGTAGTCAGATTATCATGTTATTCTTGTGGGCAATTCTCCAAACCCCAATTCCCATGGACAATGCCGCAAGGGTCTGGTGATGCTTTCACATGCATTGGGTTGTGTTAGAAGAGAGGAACTCTGAGCTCAGGAATCCTGAATCTTTTATAAGGGACTGCAAGCAAACTTGCCCAATATTTCCCATACACAGACATTATTTTTACTATATTTGACAGGAAAGAAACCTATTCCTTGCTCCAAAATAAGAGTTTATCTCTATCTTCCAAGGCTGTTCATTATATAAAATCTCTGAAAATATAGTTTGGAATAAAATGAAAATTAATGTCTCTGTTCTCAGGATGTGTAGAAATGAAAAAGACCTATGGAGAATTGTCTTGCAACACAGTGTTAGTGAGGTTTGGCAGGAGTGTTACATCAGCAACCAGAGGGAACAATACCAACTTTATATGCCAAGGTACAATCATCCAGCAACCACCTACATACACACAGACATATACACACACAAACATACACATGCAGAGATTTTTCTTTCTTTTTTTTAATTAACTATTCCTAAATAAAATAAAATTATTTTACAGCACTTGGATATTAAATACATTATAGGGTTGCCTTAATTAATCTATAATAGGTCTAGAATATTTCTAGAATATGTCAACTAGACATATTTTCCAGAATTAGTGAAACTAAGTTTCGTAAAAACATTACAATTTTGAGGTATCCATAGTAAATAATTTTACTTCTTAAAAGTATCATAATTTTAGCACTACATAAAAGTTTTAATTTGAAATATAAGCAAATTATGTATTGTGGCCAATTAATTACCTAGTACCATCTGTATTTAGCCTAACAGTATTTATATTTTATATACTATACAATGAAAAATCACTGCAGGTTTAACCCACACATGTAAGTATTTTGTGTACATGGCCACATGTTTCTTTTCTAAGACTGAATATTATTCAAAGGATCATTCCCTTAGCAATGCCTGAGATGAAAATCATAAACTTTCAAGTAAAAGAATGATAAGCCAATGAAGTATAGTGTTTTAGTTTGCCAAATGGTTCCCAATGCAAAGAACCAGAAATGTGTTGGCTTTTATAAGGGGATTTATTTGGGTTACATGCTTACAATTCCAAGGCCTTGAAATGTCCAAACCGAGGCACCATCAGAGATGCTTTCTCACCAAAGTCAGCTACCCTTGATCCCATAGTGTTGTCATATATTGAAGCAAGATGTCTGCTGATCTCTGCCGAGGTTTCAGCCTTACCCTCCAGGCCCACTGTCTCCTCATGAGCTGCTCCGTGGACCCAGCCTCTTGGGCCTTCCTGCTTAAGTGACCCTATAGTCCTCTCTCTTACATGGCAGCATCAAACATGGTGGCTTCCTTTTCCTGTGTCTGTTTGAGTTTCCATTTATCTCAGACCAAGGGTCAGTCCTATCAAAAAGCCCTAAATCAATCTTATCAAGTAATCTAATCAAAGGCCCCTCAACTGAATTTAATGCAATCAAAGGTTTTCACACCCAGAAGAATAGATTAGTTTACAAACATAATATTTCTTTTTGGAATTCATAAAATAATTTCAAATTGCCACATATAGTTGGATATTATTCTTTTACTTAATATATATCAAGTCATGTATATATAAAAATAGATACACATGTATGTTTATATATGTATATATATATACATGTTCAACATTAAAATTTAGTGGCAATTATTTATGTGAAGTCAGAGAGAAATGAGAACAGAGATCACAGTGCAGATCATGTCTTGTATATTAATATTGGAAATTGGTGTTACAAAACTTATTCCATAACATTAAATATAATCCCTTTAGTACATGGTATGCATTCTAGACCTTCAATTAATCAGTTTTTAGAGTATGTTAGTTTATTTTTTTACCATTACTGAATTTACAATTCTACTTCAAGTAAAGTTTCGGTCACTCTAGTTCAGATGATTGTTTCACTTTTCACTCAGAGCTTTGCATTTATCAAGAGATATTTTGTGCTTATGAAGATAGTATAGCATAAGTTTTTGAAGCCAGGGATTATGAGGACTATTACATATTGAACAAAAGTCACTCTGAATAAGTTTTTCATCTTTTTAAATGTCTTTTTCAAAGATTTACCAAGGGTATTTATTGTTTCTTGCATTATCAAAGCCTCTCTCACTCAATCGTTTTTACTGTGGAAACACTTGAAATACGTGTTTGTGATTTATTCTATTTCTTCATTTCTGATCAACATCTGGCATTATCATTATGTAAAGCTATAATAAGTTACATTCATTATTTAGCAAGACTATTGGAATTTTTTTGTCTTTGTATTGCTAAAGAATAATAAAAGTTTAATACTTGGGTATTACCTTGATTATCTTTATAACTCTTACAAGAAAACTTTAATTATTTATTCCTTTTTTCCTTAAAAAGTACTATTTATTTCATAACTATTTAAATTGCTTATTATGCCATGTACAAAGTTTCATGTTATTAGAACTGAAAAACTGTTTTTGCTAACTCCTTGAGGAAGAAAAATGATAAATAAATGGGTTTCACTGTTTGGCAGTTAGGACCTAATACCTCACTTCCTAGAGTAAATAGGAAACTCAGAATAAAGTTGCCATTTTAGAAAGTAATAATTTTATTTACTGGTTGTTAATGAACAATTTCAGAAATATTTTCATTTTAAGAATAATATATGCATATTTTTAAAAAATAGCTTTGTATTAGTTTTCTAATTAACCAAAACAAATTAATTGCCTGACAGATTTTGTGGGCCAAGTGCCTAGCAAGGTGGGGCTGAGTTTTCTGCTTAGGTGATTACAAGGCTGAAATCAAAGTGTTTGTCAGGCTCAGATTTCATCTATATGCTCTGGAAAAGTGTTGCTTTGGAACTCAGTCTTTTGAGTGAGTTTGGCAAAATTCAGTTCCTTGAGGTTGTAGCACTGAGGTTCTCATTTCCCTGCTGACTATGAACCAGGGACTCTCAATTCCTATTGCCCATGTACCTTTCTTGCCATGTGACTCCCTCCATCTTTATGTCCTTCTCATTCTTTGGATCTCTGACTTCTTCTGTGAGCCACCAGAGAAAATGCTCTGCTTTTTAAATGGCTCT
The DNA here is from genome assembly GCA_026826555.1 of Tolypeutes matacus. Lineage (NCBI taxonomy): Eukaryota > Metazoa > Chordata > Mammalia > Cingulata > Chlamyphoridae > Tolypeutes > Tolypeutes matacus. The sequence goes on along the minus strand of JAKSZT010054304.1, from coordinate 29,874,938 downwards.
TGTGATTAGGTCAAGTCCACCATATAACCTCCTTATTTCAAGGTCAATTTTTCCATAACATTATCTAATCCCAGAAGTAAAATACATCATCTTGACAGTCCTGGGGATTATGTAGGGGGATTATGAGAGAGCAGAAAATATTAGGATCCATTATAATTCTACTTATGACCATAGTCAATACACAGAAATATCATGGACAATCATATTTTCTCCATCCAAAGATATACATCTGTAATATTTTGAGATGTCAACAAATATGATTTCTAACTATATTTTGCATACTTATAACCTTATATAAAAGTTTGTCTTTCTTTTTTACTTATACAAGTATTTTCAATGTTACAAATTCATTTTATAGATTTTGAAATTTATTGAAACATTAATTTTGACCATTTGGTTACCATATTTTTATTATTCATTTTATTGTTCCTGGTTCTCTAATCTATTCAAAGATATAAATAGAGATAAAGGTATAAATATAGATGTTGATAGTGATATGATATAGATATATGCTAAATTAATTGGTAATCGTGAATAAATTACTTCTTCATATGATCTCTATTACTGCATTACCACTACATCAACAAATTCTCTAACTCTTTATGTGGGTCCAACTCAACTTGTGATCAACATTTTTTTTTTAAGATTTATTTTATTTATTCCCACTCCACCCCTTGTTATTTGCACTTGCTGTCTGCTCTCTTTGTCCATTTATTGTGTGCTCTTCTTCTTTTTAGGCAGCATAAAAACCGAACTCAGGACTTCCCATGTGGGAGGGAGGCACTAAATTGCTTGTGTCACCTCTGCTCCCTGCTTTGCTGTGTCTCTCATTGTCTCTTGTTGCGTCATCTCATTGTATCATCGTGTTGCCTTGCTTATCTTCTTTAGGAGACATTAGGAACCCAACCCAGGACCTCCCATGTTGTAAATGGGCACCCATCTGCTTGAGCCATACCTGCTTCCCACGATCAATGTTTTAAATGAAGTTATTTGAGATCAGATGGTGCTAAACACAAGGAATTCATATTCTTGTATTTTTACCAATGATCTTATGAAATAATTTTGCATAAATTTTAAGTTTTATATAACATATTTTAATTTAAAAAACAAAAAATATATTTTCAAGACAATAGTTAATGAAGAACAAAACTACAATACATCTAACCTGTATCAAAACAATTTAAAACTGTTTCACAGTTTACAAAAGCTATAGTCATATAAAAGTAAAAGGAATTAAATAACATTTTAATTTTAAGTTAGGAATATAGAGCATTGAGGACTTAGTCTAGAGAAAGTGCATGAGCAAATGAAATTAAATATGTTTAAAAGGACAATGCAAATTGTACACCATAATGTAAACTATAGACCATAGCTAGTAGCAATGCTTCAATATTTTTTCATCAATTGTAACAAATGTACCACTCTAATATAAGATATTATTAATAGAGGAAAATGTTATGGGGGAGGGGGTAGGAATATGGGAATTCTCAATATTGTCAATGCAACTTTTCCATAATCTAAAACTTCTTTAAAATAAAAAAATTTTAAAAAAGTATTTTCAATAGTAAAACACCCTCTACAAATTGAAGACAAGATTAATTTATAATATAATTTTCACATGGAGTTCTAACTTATAAACTTTAGTAAACTTTATCCTGTAGAGCAGCACATTGCTATATTAGCATACAGCAAAGTATTAATCAAAAAAATTAAACAAGTTCAACTATTTTTTTTTTCCTTAGGAGGGAAAATAGGACTTTTCTGAACTCAAGCATAAATGTAACCAACTCAGAAAACTCTTTATCTTGAATAAAGAAATTTGGACATCATCTGTTTGAAGGGGCTTCTATTTTACTTATGTCACTGAAGTTAAAAGTATGTAATAGGGAAGCCAGTGTGGCCATGTGGTTGTGTGCCTGCTTCCCACATACAAGGTCCTGGGTTCAATCCCTCTTACTTAAAAAAAACAACAACTGTGTAATATACCATGGCATTTGGGAAACATATGATTCATAATTAATTTATGAATAGTTTCCCTAATAATGTTTGTCTTTGCAGCCCTATTTATGAAATTGTAGATTTCCATTCTGATGATAGAGCTTACCCAATTGGCTTTTCTGCCAAACATGAGCTTATAATTCATTTAAATTAAAATCAATATTTAGTATATATTCCTTTGTTGTCATTAAGACATCACTGATGATATGTGGGTTTATGGTTTTAGTCTTGGAATTACTTTACAAACAGCAAACCATAATCTTTAATTAAGTGTAGGAGATTATGTAGTCTCAGTTTCCTGTTTTTGCTGCATTTACTCAAAGGCAAATGGACATTATTTAGTTCAGGAACTTTAAGAGAATCTCAGAGAAGACTTTAGAAGATCTGAGTAATTCCAGTTAGTCAAGAAAGCATTAACAGAAACTAGTGAGGTCTGCTTAGAAAAAGAAAAAGAGAATATCTGGAGACCATGCTTTGTCATATTCCCAATTACGTGAATGGCACATGCTTACTAAAACACTTGGCTGAAAAGAAACTGTGAAAGAGAAATGAATCAGACTCTATAACAATATGCAATATGTGTTCTATAAAACAATGTTGAGATTTGAAAAATAATATAAAAATTTATAAAATCAGAAAATTTAACAAAAAAGAAGAAAAATAATTTACATTGTCACATATTATTAGCATTCCATGTACTTCCTCTCCTTCTATTCATTTTTAAAGTTTATTTAAATTCTTCATTATACAAATATTACATGTTTTCTTGCCCTTTTTAGCAATTGTTTATGTCATGTAAGATATGATTGATATTACAATATAGAACTATTAAATAACAAAAATATAATTGTAAATTGATAGAAAAAAATATCCATTAAACCAAATGACATTCTTAGATACATTTCTCTTAAAACCATAAGAAACATTTGCAGTGCTTTTCTTTTAATAATATATGTTAAGCATGAGGAAGTACAAATATCATTCACTATAGGAATAGTGAATATTATGTTTTATAAAATTACTCATATATCTATATAAAAGTTGATAGACTTTTATTATTTTTATTCTAATCCTTCTTTTTAAGCCTAAGACTAAGTCTGCATTCTGTGCTCAATTACAGAATCTCTGACTTATTATGGAATCTTTACAATTCCTAATTCTGTTTTATTTTTAGATAAAGTATTTTTCTCAATGTCTGGAGCTAGTTATGTAATCTGTAAAAAAATTCTTTCAAATAAGTATTTAATGGGATTGATGTAACATATTTATGACACATTATTCACATTTTACTTAGGTTGAGTGCAAAAGTGGAAATCACTGTATTGTGTTAAAAGTGTAAATCACTGTATTATTAGTTTAGCAGACTTGATTATCAGACAGCTTGCTATTACAGCAATTAAAATAGTAACAACAAAATACGAGCAGAAAATTCCACCTTGGACTTTAACAGTAATTATTTCTGTGGTTAGAAGGTTTTACCACCTCTCCCTGAACTGAAATAGGAACTCATTAATAAGTTTGCATTGATTAATTAGAAATCTGTTGAAGACATCTTTTGAAGATAGCTAAATGAAGGCTTTTCATTTCCCTCCCAGATAGTCTTAAACTAATTGGCAGTTTTTTTTCGATTGAATTGCAATTCGTAGTTTGGGAAATTACTTTCTTGCTTTAATATCTTTTACGTTCATAGAAGAAAAGAGAAAGCACAATTTGGTTTTCATTTTTTTTTTCTTTTATATGAAAAAGACCCAGTCCATCTAATGTTCTGTTAACTTTACAGAATATCTTAGAGCAAAAAATGACTAGCCCTCCATAGGAATTTCCATGGGGTCATTTACTGGAACACAGTCTTTAGAGAGATTATAACGGAAAATTTTGAAGGAACAATGTGACCAGCAATCTCTGTCTTTATCTCTCTTTTCTGTATCGATTTTTATATAGCCATTAATTGGAGAAATTTCAGTCATCTTTCTCATCATTAGCCTTAAATAATTCTATGTAACTTAGAACCCTTTCAAAAGATTTTCAGGCCAGTATTCTTTTTTTTTTTTAATTATGGTGGCATGGTAGTAAATTCATTAAATTGAGATGGAAAACACATTTTCAAAGTTGATTACTAGTGTTTTGCTTTATGTTAAACTAAGAGCTTTTCTATGCCTTGGTTAATATATAATAGCATTTCAGCATTAGATGATTATAATGATCAACCATCTCAGACCCTCAAAAATAGACTGAATTTCCTTTCTTGATGCCATATCACACAAATAAAAAGCAAGCACACCTGATTTAACAGCACTGCTAAAAAGGAGAAAAATATAAAAAAGCAAACAACAAAGACTGCAAAGACATTTTGGGAGAGAATAAAGTGTGTTTATTGGCTAATTATATATTAAAGTTCAAATTAGATTGTTCAAGTTTCTAAGAAAACTTTTAAAGAAACTTTTTATCTCTGTGAAGTCTTGACAAAATTGGAAAGATAAAAATACATTTTGCTACATTCAAGAAAGAGACTTATTATATGTACTCATTTAATCTTAATTGCATTATTCCCCTCAGCTCTGTTGAAAAAAGAAGCTAATTTAACCAGAAAAATAAGATTATAGGCAAATTTCTGTTTAGAATTTTGTAATGTGGTTCCAAGCTTTTTCTTCTTTAAAGTAAACAAATATGTAATGAAAATATCTATGTAACATTTCAATTTGGAAAGCTGATTTTATACAGGCAAGTCACCTAAATTAAGTATGGTCATAAACAGAGCAGGGTAAATCTCTTACCTTTCTATGCCTCAGGTTTTACATCTGTAGATTCAGGGCTTTACACAAAATTGTCTTATATCCCTACCAGCACTAATGTTTATATGCCCTCCAATTATGAAATAGAGCAATTGAGTGACTCAGAGAAATCAAAATTCTCTTTCACATTTTTTCTCATTTTCTAAGTCCTTTTCTCATCAGTCTCACAAACCTTTGTGTGAGGATAATTATTATGAAGTAGATGTCAAAACATTTTTTAAAAATTAAAATGCCATAAAAATATAAGTGATATAGTATCGCTTTGAAAGTTTTTTATAAGTTAGGTGCAATTGCTTATAATTTAATGTTTTAAAATTTTTAATAACATGAAGTGGGTATTCCAAATGTGCTTTCAACATTAATTAGTAAATGTAATACTCCTTGATAACAATCATGTTTTGTTATGTTAATTTCTTCAATTGCCTCCAAAACACTGTATTTAGAAAACTAGAATGACATTTTTCTCTATTTTTAAAAGCTTGCAATTTGTTTTACAAATTTCTAAATATTTATTTTTAGGGAAATTGATATTAATGCATGCATAAATAGAGATACAGCATATGTACAGATATAGCTCTAAAATCACTGTTTACATATTCTGATTAAAAATATAAAATAATTATACTACTCAATCTGATCTCTTCCCGTTCTCAGTTTCTTATAGTCTTCTCTCTGCTAACCAGTTTTAATCTTTCCTCTTTCTACTCTAACTCCAACAAACCATCAACTTTCACAGTGACTTTGATATACTGATTTTACCACTTTTACCATCCAAAACCCTTTTACCTCACATCTTTCTTCCTCATGCAGATTAATGGTCAACCATTTTAATTACTAGATTTTATGCAACTCAACTCATTTGTCCTTCTTTTACTTTATTGAGTTTCATGCCCAAACTATAACCTTGGTTAAATCCAACCATTTGTCTGCTCCTTGCCTACACCTATGCAGCTAAATAATTAGAAAAATTTGCTAATACTTTCCAAATTTGTATCTCTAGGAAGTGCTCTCCTCTGAGCTTCAGATTCATATACCCTAATGCCTACTTAGCATCTCCAATTGGATACATAACAGATATCTTAAAATTAGTATGCCCACAGCTGTCAAACATCTTCACCTAGAGTATTCTCCATTTTTATTAAATGTAACTCTATTTTTCCAGTTCTTCATTTAAAAAATCTTAGAGTTTTCCATGATCCCTCTTCTTGAGAATCCAACAACAAATAAACTATCAGGAAATCCTGTTGATTCTACCCTCAGAATTACCCAGAATTAATTATTTCTCTCTAGTTCTGCATCTAACCACATGTTCCAAACCACTATAATCTCTCACCTGGAATATTACAAGGTCTCCTACTTTCACATTGGCCTCCCTCAATCTATCATCAACAAAGCTACCAAAGTGATAATGTCATTCCTCTGTTAAAAATTCTCTATATGCTTCCCACCTCACTCAAAGTAAAAGTCAAGATTCTTTCAGTGACCATAAGACTCAACACAAACTGACATACACTCCTATCCCATTACCACTCTACTCTTAGTGAGTAAGACTTTTGTCTTTGGTTCCATTTCAGGTTCGTCCTTACTATTTTTCAAACTTTGTTGACACTCTGCTTTGTACGTTTTTCCTATAAATAGAAACCTCTCTCTCCAGAAAGCCAAATGGCTCACCAATCTATCTTCTTTATCATTTTACTTAAATGTTTACTCCAAGTGATGCCTACCTTAACTGTGATGTGAAAAAAGTTGCAACTCACCTCTCTAAGCAATCCCTGTTTCTCTTTCCTGCTCATTTTTCCTCCTAAACAACATCTAACATACTATATATTTCAGCAAATATGGTTTATTGTTTCACTCACCCACTTGGATGTAAATTCCATGAGATTAGTGAATTTTGACTATTGTGTTTACTCCCTCATCCCGGCACCATGGTCAGTGCCTTGTACTGTAATAAAGATAGATTCTGAATTTTTCTTCTGAAAATGTTGTATAGATTACTAGAACTACAAGATTCATCTCAATGAAAGAGTCTATGAATATATACATATATATATTCATGATACTATACTCTTAGTCATTGAGAATGCTTTTTAAAATAACAAAAGCCTGTTGAAGTCTTGTGGTAATATATCCTTGGCATTCTTTCGTGTATTAAATAAAAACAAATAGAAAACCAAATTTGGAAATTATTGAGTATTTAATTTTTTTTATTCTTAAAGGACATCACAGCATAATATAAAAGGATAATCTTTGCCTACAAAATATCTACTTAACTGACTAAAAACTCAAGAAACATTTGCACCAAAGCTATAGCCTTTAAAATCTGATATATGCTAATTTATGTGCTTTTTCTTAGGAAAATTAAAAAATCTTGCCAAATATTGTGCACAACTTTCAAGAATCATCAATGATTACCAATAAAACAGAAGCATCTAGACATTCTGCGTGAACTTACACAGGGAAAATTCTTGTTATAATGACATTTACCAATGAGTGAGCACGGATAATAATAGTCTCTGAAATCTGCTGCCAGTTAATGCACTGACTAACAGCACCTTGGCATGTAAACCAAAATAAATACAATCAAGAAGGCTAGTATATTCTCTGGGATGATAGCAGAAAAAGAAATATGGGGATAACCTCAGGAGATAACAAGGAAAGAGAAAGGACTAGATCCAGAATTTTGAGGACTTACTTTATAAATCTCTTTATGGTATTTATATTAGAGGAACTTAGTAATGACTAATTGGTTGGAAGGTAAGCCTGAAATTCTTGTCATAAAGTTATTTTTAATTACATATTATATTACATGATATTTAAGGAAGAATGGTGGAAATTATGTAGAATGGGCTAAGGCTTTCCATGCTGTCTCAGGTCATTCTTGGTCACTATTGTGACAATCATTACAGTGAGCTAGGTATTATGCTAAACACAACAGATTTTATTATCAAAGTTAATGAAATTTAAACAACCTATTCAGAATAAGTGATGGTTTCTGGAATCGAACACTAGTCTGTTTTACTTCTAAACTTTCTTGACAATCATTACATAATCCTGCTTTGAGAAAGAGGAAGAAGACTAGTGAAAAAGGAGCAGAGGAAAATAATTTGGGGGGATGAAATTTGATAAAGGACTTGTATAAATTGCTTTGTATTTGTAAGGTATGGAGTCTTCCCCTAAATAAACTAGTTTATTCCATGAAACGATCAATAAAATTTCATATCACAGTTTTGCTTTGGAGCATTTCTTTGAGTGAAGAGAAATGTCAAGATTTAATCCAGGGTTGTATGCAGGGAGAAATAGGGTGGTAATAGAAAGACAACTATTGCTAAGCCACATTAAAAAAAAATACAAGTTATTGAAATGCATGAATATTATATCCAATAGTTTTCATTGTTCCATAGGTAAAAGCATTTTAATTGTAGAATCTAACAATTATCATTATATCATGTTTTATATTTTATAATCATTTTAATAGTTTAGTTATTCTTATGTTTAAATAAAATCTACCTTGTTGCAATATATGTTAATTTCCTTTTCTTCCAGTCTCCCGCAAAGATAGAAAGTCATCATATAATAGATAAACTCCCATGAAGTACAGAAAACTGGTCCAAAGGTAGTATCATGACCAGATTCATTCTGATAGATAGATGCTTCCTAAAACAGAGTGGATTTCAAACAAATATTTATTGCACATATTCTACATGACATGCAATGCACCAAATTAATCACTGGATAGTTAGTTACAAGGTAGATAAAACAATTAAACCTACAACAGACAAAATACAGCCTGGGAAGAACACAGTGTAGAGACACAAAATCCAGCCTTGTGAAGAAAGCCTAGAGGAGTCTGAGTTGAACTCAGCAGATGAGTAGGTGTTGGTCGGTTGAAGAAGAACTAAGACAGAATTGCAATAAAAAAAGGATGACATAAAGTAGGGAGGAGATGTGAAAGATTATAGAATGTATTGAAACTTGTTTACTGTTAAGAAAAAGCGGAGATATTATATAAACACAGGAAACAAACACAAGGAAAATATTATCAGATTCAATATGTTATGTGTTATATTCCAAGAGTGACTACCAAGTCAAGAATTTGTGGAGAAATAATAAAAGCAATGAAGGGAAAAGTGCATTCAATCTTAAGAAAACCAAGGACAAGGATTAATCATGTATCAGTAAGTATTGATTGAACACTTTGGTAGTCTTTGGACTGTCTATAAATAATTGGTTTTCTCTCTCCAAGTGCATGATATGATTTTACTTCCCTGCCCCATTTATAGTTATTTAGCCACCACATGATTTATATTGTCTAATTAAATTATGTGTTTTACTAGATAGCACTTTAAGCAGAAGTATAAGTAATTTCCTGCATTTTTAATCTTGCTTATGTCAGGAAAGCATGACCATCAGTTTGGTGCTCTGTGTGACTAAAAGGAACACAGCTAATTTTAAAGAGAAATAAAATTACTTTTGGTGTTAATCCACTAAATTTGGATATTTTTAACTCATCATAATCTTGGCCATTCTGAATAATATTAAAAAAAACCTCTTATGGATGAGACATCATGTTATCACTGAAAATATAAAGAATAATAAAAATAGATCCTGACTTAAAACTCATAATCTGAGGGAGAGACAGACAGTAAACAGTTTAGAAGACCTTCTCCTTATTTCCAAATACTCACTGATCTTCTCTGGAGCCAGAGTGGAGGGTGGAGAACTTGCCTATGGACCCCTTTGCCTTTCCCCTTCCATATACCTCCACAAATACCTACTTTATCGTTCACTTATAGATTTACTTCTTAGTACATTCTGGAATCCAGACCCTAGAGGCAAGAAGCCAGTAAGTTAAGAAACTTTAATAGCATCAAATAAAATACTTTAGATGAGCAAAACTTAATGAGAGAAATTCTTCATTTATATTGTTTCATCCAATCTCCATTCTACTATGTTGCAACAAAGATAAGAGTCTAATGATCAATCAATAATGTTATATTTCAGTATGATTAAAGCAAGAAACCTAGGTTCCTAGAGAACTGACTATTCAAAAAATAAAATATGAAGGGGAAAAACAACTGTCTCATTGAGGGTAGACAAATTCTTCTAATCACAACTGTCTCCACATTCGGCCTAAATCTTACTTTCTCTGTTATCATTTCTTACTCATGCTCATCTGGGGAGAGGACACTAGAATCCTCACCTAGCTAACAGGGTGAGAATCTGCATTTAAAGCAATTTTGATAGGGGAAACTTTATCATAATAAAATGGTTTAATTTCCCTGAGCATGAAATATTCTTTCCAAGGAATGTATCTATTAATGTCATGCTATGATTAATTAATTGGTTCTGGGAAATATTATGCCTTATTAGTCACTTTCCTATTAGTGTTCCCAAGAGTGGCAAATAAATAAGACAGTGATTGCAATTCTACATGTCCAGCCATTTCCTACCCAGACATTTTGCTGATGTGCAGCTCCTGTGCAATTTCCCATAGTATACTTCTTGGCAGACTTAGTTCAAGCTTTGTTAGTTTAACACTTAGAAATGTCTTGTGTTCTAGCAGGGAAATCTTTTACTCTCATTAGTTTTTTTTCTTTGTGTGTGTTATTATAGACAAAGTTTCCCTTCAGGGAATAACAATTGATCCCAGCAGGATTATTTATAGTGACATGGCGGCACTGTTGCCAATAGGGGCTTGCAAAGGGTAGGCATCTTCAACGTCAGTTTTAACCCAGCAGCAATCCCTGCCATTGTAAATAATTCTGTCTATTTTATCTCTAGCCAGGTAACCGCTATCAAATTATAGAGGCATTCAAAACTCACAGCAGAGTTTTGCTTTTTCATTTTACATCTACAATTTGATTGGTGAGATATATTGTCTCACATGAATGAGCATCAGTTAAGGGAGATGGACATTTATTGGAAATTTATTCAACTAGAGAGACTTGCAATTGTTTTACATTTCAACCCTCTGAATTCATATGGCAATGATATTTTGAGAGAATACAAGAATGTAGTTTAATGTAGGAAAATAAAATTATTTTTCTTAAAATATTAAAGTATAGCTTTCATTACTATTATGTGTCCATTAAAATGTTAAAATATGTAAATATAATAACATTACTAAGAATAATCATTATGTGTCAGATATTTCATGGATATTATTTAATTTAATCCCCCTAATAACCTATTAATAAACTACATAAAGTATATTCACATAAGGAAACTTATCCTCAGAGATATAAATAAATAACTTTCCCAAAGTCATATGTTTATTGATTTTGAATACATTCTTTTCATTATGCCATGTTGCTTCTTCAAACTCAAAAGTTATTCAAGAGCTTCTAGTGGAAGCTTCACCTACATTTCAACCACCAAAGCAACTGTCACTCCTTGTTCCCAGATATATCACGAGACAAAAAGAAATCTGCTCTACTCCATCTTCTGCATGATGTTCCTTCAAATATATGAAATGACTCATTCACCCAATATCACCTCTCTTTTCTATTTTAATCCCCAAGTTTAAAATTAGAGTCAGGGCTGAGATTCCTTGTTTCCTACAGTATGTTTAATCCACTCTATTTCCCTATAGTCCTCCTCATATGCAATTGCTAAAATTTAAAAACAAACTTTGGGGTAATCTAATCATCTCTCAAAAATTTATAGACTTTTTTTAAAGAGTGCTTCTATGAATGGGATCTAACATTTAATTATTTTCCATTCATTTTACATTTTGACTCATTGATTCAGCTAAACTATATTTTCATTTTTCTTGTTTTATATATGAATATATCTTCATTTATGACTATCTAGTAATAATATTTATTCATAAATTTGGGTAGTATTAATGCTGCCCTGGAAAAACTGTTTTTCCACCAAATCAACATAATCGACTATCTTCATTATATTTAACTTAAAGGAATTTGACTTACCTTCAGCAAATGTATATTATAATTTACTATGAACTAGGTAGTGGTTTTTGTACTAATCATGTATTATTGTTTTGATTTAATCTTTTTATTTAAGGAAAACCATGGGATATAAACCTAAAGATGGTTTCAAATGGTAGCTAATACAAAATTGCAAATCTTTTGGCAAGTTACCTAGTCTCTGAAGCGATTTTCATACACACATTGATTTAAATTTTATCATATATTTAGATGCACTGTGCAAATTGAAAAACACTGTATAGTTGTTAGCTGAACTATTATTTCCAAAGTATTTTCACTTTGTTTATATACACACACATTTCCATATGCATTACAGATACTCAATTTAGAGATGGGATAATGCTTGATCATTCCCCGGTATTAAATAATATTTCTAAGGATCGCCAAACTCTCTGGTATCAACATACAGCCAACACTATTATATATATATATTTTAAGTTTTCCAGCTTTATGGCAGTAAACTGAAGTTGTTACTTCTCCAACTAACATTGCTCTCTGTGGATACTGTTCTAGTCTCCCTTCCTGGAATATCTGACCTGAGAAAGGTTATAGAAAATTGAACTGCAGTCACTGCAGTGAAGCTGTTATTGCAGGTTAGACTCTTAAAATATGTCTTGGCACTGTCCTTTAAGCTGCAATAAATGTGTTTCTTCCTTTAAAAAATAATGTCAACAATATAATCAATGATATTATAGTCTATACTAAAGATGAAATATTGTAGAGCTCGATCTACTTTGTTTTGCCTTTTAACTTTAAGATGGTTCAGAATATCATGTTGTAGCTTATAAAAATTGGTTAATAAACTTCTATTTTAATATTCTAAAATAAGTAGAAAACATTCTTATACCATGGATTCCCCAGGTGATATTGTTTACTTCTTGAATATCATTGGAGTTTATTGTCTAGAGGAAGGGAGAGGAAAAAGGGGTCATGGAAATGAAAACTTGGTTATACTTGTTAATGATTTCTGCTAGCAAATGGCTGTAAAAAATAAAAAGAAATTTTTGAAGATAATAAAATGATCAGTAGTAATGCCTTGGGAATATTAATTTGGTAAGTAGTATGTATATATAAAGATTTAAATCTTTTCATGTGTGTGTGATAAAACAAAATTATGTTACTTCACCCCACATATGCACTTTTCAGAAAGGGGATCCTATTTTTCTATTGTGCCTCTTTAGGACTTGTCATAACTATCATAAAATATTGTTTACTGTAGTAATTGAATACATTGAAATTATTGGTGACTATTTAGTATTGGACTAATTATTTTAATCTTTTCAATTGTGACATTATTTTTTTTTCTTTTTTTTAACTTTATTTTGTACATTTAATAATTGAAAACATAAACAATTAAAAACCAAAAAGTAAACACAGATGAATAAATGAAAAAAAAAAAAGCCTCATTTCTGATATTTCAACATACATTGCACTTGGTCACGACTGGGGCTGGGTGTTGGGGGTAGGGAGATGGAGTCCCAGATTCCTCAGGGAGTGGGACTGAGTTCCAACAAGGAGAATCCTTGTCAGGGGGCTTAGAGATTCTGCCAGGGTAGGTTTGGTCTGGGAGTCTCCTGGCTGTCTTGGACCTCTATGTGGAAAACCCTCAGTTCCCATCTAACCTCAGAGCTGTTCCTGTCTTTAATTCAAAAGGTGTAGAACCATTGCCTTAGAGCAGGGGTTCTTAACCATTTTTTGTTCCATGGACTCAGTCAGGTGAAAACAATGGACCCCTTACTAAGTCCATAGTATACTGTGTATTATGTAATAATTGTATCACACCTGCACCAACATGTCCCCACAAGTATAATGTTTTTTTTTAAATTTTCAATTCAAGCTCATGGATCCACTGCAATTTGGACCCCTGATTGAAAACCCCTGTCTTAAAGGGACAAAGCTCAAATATACAAAGCAATGCATCATGAGGAAATCAATAATCAAAAGCAAAAAGATAAAAGAAAACATTTGGTTGGGATTAGAAAACCTTCCCATTTGTACCATGAAGTGGTCACTACTCTAAGGATGCCATGCTGATCTTAACACAGCAAAGATTATGGGCTGGGATACCATAAAACAAAACCCTGTAAGGCTAAAACGAATGCCTCCCTCCCTATCCAGCCACTTCACACACACATTCACAAACACACGCACACCTACACACACATCAGTTTTGAGCAGAAGCAGGACAAAATTCCACTATTCTATTAGAAGCCTTGTAATGAACTGGGTATGAAAACAAAAAAAAAAACTTACAAAGCAATTTAGAAAATAAACTTATGAAGATGCTTCTTTATAGCTTATGAAAAACAAGCCTTAAAAGTAATTGGTGGATATTATAGTAGCAGATAAGTTCCCCTTCTGATTCCTATTTTTTAAATAAAAATCATTATGCAAAACATGTGGTATGATAGCCTCAATTGTTAGTTTCCCTTTGCTTTTTTGTGGTTGGTTTTATATAGGTGATATATAAATGGCCATATGTAATAGCCAGGGATTTGTAATGCATTGGAAGAGATCTTACTTTTTAAGAATTTAAATAGACACATAGAGAAAGACTATGGAATTTTTTGAAACTACACACCAAACTTCTTTCTATGGTTTTCTAATAGTGTTCAAACTCACTTCTTTTAATTTCTCAAATAATTAATGCTGTGAAAGGAAATCACATGGGATATCCATAGGTGTTATGTTGCTAACTTCATTAAAATGGAAAGCCCAGTAGGAGGCATTTCTACAGAGATAAAGGATTATTGGATGTGAAAAATTGTGCCTTTCAAGTTTCTCATATATTGGAAGTAAAAATAATAATTAAGAATTAATTAAATAATGAATATATCCTTTATAAAATAGTCATCTGCTTCAGTAATCATTTTTCTTTGTTTTTAAAAAATATATTAAATAATGTATGAAAATAAAACAAGTTGTAAAATTAGCATATCAGAAAATTTTATGTAATTATTAACAAAATACAACCTAAGTCTCTATAGTATTTTGAAATATTGAGTAAAAATTACATTGGTATTTACATAGTAATTCAAATGAAATTAGTTTGGATGTACTTCAATCACTGACAGTCATCTAACCTATATAAATAAAGCTACCATCAATATTGGCATTAACCAGCTCAATTTTGTGTCCTTTTGACAGAGAGAGAAATAGATTTCAGAAAGAGGCCTATATTTTCCATTTATATTATCACAAGAATCATACTTAAAGTATATGAATGGTATATAGATAACAGAGATTGCTTTTTTAGTCGCTAATAGCAAAATACCTTCCTCTTTGAAAGCAACTTTTTAATGATAATGATACTGGTAATAACATGAATAAGTGCTAAAATAGTATTTGCTATTTGCCAGGTACTGTCATAATATATTTTTATAATATTTTAATTACATATATATATAATTCTATTTTTTTCCTTTGCTGGTACATTTCAAAACTCCACTGGGCTGGCTACTTTTATTTATTTTTATTTATTTATTTATTTATTTTATTTCGTTTTTTTGAGAGATGGTGATACATATTTTTTTTATGTCTAAAGTATGATTGTATTCAATGTGTCTCTTCAAATGTAATACCTTAAAATGGGAAATTTTTCAGTATCATTAATTCTTTTTTCCCCTTACCTCTGTTGCAAGTCTCAGAAGTTCTCAGTAATCATCTGATTTTCCATTGAGGACAGATAGAACCTTATAGCAATACAACTTACCCCTAAAATTTACTGCCCTTCACCTTTAAAAAATAAAGAAATTAAATATTTTGAGAAATATGTACTTTAAAGCCTTTTGATGTTGCCATAATTAATGTGCTTACAAAGTGGGTCAATTAATTGGAATTAAATTTGAACTAGGTATGTGTAAGAGTCTGTTGCTCACCTATTTTAACAAGCATTTTAACAAGAATCTCCCATGCAGTAACCTGAAAGAGAAAGAAAAGTAGAAATCTCAGGAATCCAGGCTGAGTGATTATAAAGAGAACAGAGTACTTTGACTTATGTTTGTTTTGGAGAGGTCTTATCCTTGAAAATAAACACGATATAAATAGCTTAAGCAGCCTAATACTCCCTTCTTCTGATGAAAAAAAAAAAGATAGAAATCCTTTAAGGCTTCTTACATAATGTGGAAAACAGAGAAAGGAAATAAATAAAACAAATAAATACCCCCCACACACAAAAAAAAAACCTACAACAAAAAGCAGCTAAATGTACCAAACTTTAACGTATTTAACCTATTTGTATGAACTTTCATGTATCTATTTTACATCTATTTAAAGACAGATGACTCAAGAATATTATGTAACTTTCACTGTGTCTCAAGGATAAAGCTGAGAATTATACTCATCTATTTGACACCAAAGTTTACATTATACACTTATGCACTGGGATTAAAGTCTTGCACTTAAATGAGAGAATAGTGGAGATAAAATTGAGAGGAGAATGTATTAAGTATGTTTTGTGTAAACATGGTAAAAATTAGAATTTGTAATTATGTAGAGTAATAACACATAAATATTAATTGATCATATATATGTATGTATATATGTGTGCATACAAACACTCATAAAACCTGGGTAAGAGCTAAGTTATTTGAGTAAGTACTGGACACAGGGCCCCTCTTTAAGACTTACTTTTCCAAGCCTGGTATCCAAAAGTAAAAAATGCAGGCACAGCATGATAATAGATTACTCATTCTACACAACAGACTTATTTCTTCATGTGCCTAATACTAGCCATGTAGCACCTCCTTTATAAGAATTTTTTGGGTGAGTTATGTATTATTAAAATTGAATTTTCCAGATGACCAAAGCTTAGTATTTCTAGTAGTTCTCGCCCTCTATTTAACTTTTTAATTTTTCAATCTACCAGGTTTTATGCTTTGTAATTGTCTGGCAATGCTCCCTAGGACCATGACTTTGTGTTAATTTATTAGTGTTCTTTATAATTATAAAGGCTATTCTGAATTTTTATTCTTAATTTTTATTTCTCCTCATTTACCCTGAGTCACAGAGTGAGTATACCTTAAACAATTTCCTGACCTTTCCCCCCATCTTATTGTCTACGTGTTGGCAGGCAGATAATTAAACATTCACTTAAATATATATATATATATAGCATATGTCATGTACCAGAAGACAAACATTTTACCTGTTGTCATGGTCACTATTCAGTGAATGATACAGATATTAGACAGTAAATGCAAGTATAAAAGTGTTCTAAAAGGGAAGAGATGCCATAGAAGTGAGTTATGCACAGGGTAAACTAATCAAGATGTCCAGAGAAAGCTTATTGAACTAATATATGAAAGAATGGGTGGGAAAGAACTAAAAGAAAGTTGTGTAGATATACCTAGTAGAAAGAAAGCATGTGAGCATGTGAGGGATAACATAGTATGATTTTAACCATTATAGGTTAAAATAAAAATAATCTACAGGGAAAGGAGGTAGGGGAATAAGAAAAGACTGTTAAGCATAAGTAAGCAGATCTTATTAGGAAGAGGTGGTGATTGGTGCCATGGAGACTGGATTTGACCTGCAGACCTGGATTGTTTGAACCACACAAAGTTTTATAAATATCTTTTTTAGTTAGCTGCTGTGGCAGTTTGAGATTATTTATGAATCTCCAAAAAAAAAAAAAAAAAATGTTTATGTTAGTAAACTGGTCTGATCCTCTGGGTATGATACCCTTTGATTGTATTAAATTAAAATATTTTAAGTTTACATGATTAAATAAATTTGGGGCTTTTGATTTGACTACATCAGTAGGGCATATCTCTGGTTGAGTCCCTGCACCTTTGATGGGTTTTATAAATGGACACTCATAGGAAGAGAGAGGAAAACACAGAAGTGGAAAGAACTTTGTCACCTTTGATCCTGGAACCCCCGGGAGAGATGAACCATTCGCCAGATAGTTTGCAGCTGAAGAGAACAGAGCTGCTGAGCAAAGGCCTGGAAAGAAATGAGCCCTATGCCAGACTGATATAGGAAGCCCTAAGAGACAAGCCTTATGCCAGCTTACAAATGAGATTGGAAGAAGCTGGGCCCACAGAGCCTTAAGAGAAGAAGGAAGGAGAGACCAGGCAGAGATCAGCAACCATTTTGCTTCAACATGTGGCAGCTGACTTTGGTGAGAAATCAGCCTTGAGTTAGACTCTTTAGGGCCTTGTAACTGTAAGCTTTTACCCCAAATAAATACCCTTTATAAAAGCCAATAGAGTTCTGGTACTTTACATCAGCACCCCTTTGGCTGACTAATACTGCTGCCAATATTAAAAAATGACGAGATATTATATAAAAATCTTAATTTTTAGTACCTCAAAGAATCTAAAGCTATGATAATATTCTATATTTACAGTTTCTCTTTAAAAACACTTATTTTTTGTTACTACTCTGCCTGATCAATAAATGGAATGAGTTTTCTAGAGCTCTTTACTTTTTTGACAAGAATTACTATCCATTTCCCCTCTATCTTAGTCACTGCATGTACTAGACTTTGCAAACATTGATACAAAGCTTCTAGAGGAAGTAAAATATTTTGCATTAAGAACAATGGGGAAATACTAAAGAGATTGAAGTTGGGAATTGATATGATAAAAAATTAATTTCCAAAAATGTAGCTTGAATATTCAAAGTAAGGTACTAAAATCGGTGGCTTTGTACTTTTTTGCAGACTGAGCATATGATTTGAGAAATACTTAGAAGGTGGCATTAGTTGTACCACGCAAATGACTTTGCATTTTCTTCCCCTTCCAGTTCTTTTCCCTTCCATGCATTCCTGAGTAGTTAAAAAGGCAAGCCTCAGAAACTAGTTGTGGACTGGTGACTGACCAGTAAATCTTATAACACTGCATTCCTTAGAAGTCCTGCTGCCCCTCATGTGCCTTCCCCATCTTCATGTGGACATGCATTATAAAAGACCCCTCTCCTTTTGCAGTGAGTAGAGTCTCTCCTACTGCTGCTGAGGATGAGGACCCCATGTAAGCTCCCTAAATAAGTATTCATTACTTGCGAAGCTGAACTTGGGTTCAAGTCTTTCTTTTGTCTGATGTGTCAACTTCAGTTCCACAGGGAACTTTTTTACACAACTTCTTGCCATACTCTGGACAGTTGCCCTTGGTAATGAATTGGATATGGAGGGCAAGGGAGAGGATTGTGTGAAGATTAACTCCCAGATTTCTACACTGAGCAACTGACTAGAACAGAGATCTATTTTGCTTTTAATAAAAATAAGAAGATAATGTTGGAGGAAAAACAAATTTGACAGCATTGAAATCTTATGTTAAGCTCAGGACATTATGGTTTATAGGGCCTTACTCAATACATAAATGAAAATCTCAGGTGTGCAATTGGATATGTAAATCTGAAACTCAACAGAAAATTATAAATGGGGTAAAAATTGGAAGTCAATAACATGTATGGCCAGTAAAATATGGGGAGAGTATGATTTATTTACAGAAAGAATTTGAAGCAAGGAAATAAGATGGCTTAGAATCAAAGCTGACAAACTTTCACATTTAATGATAGACAAGGAATAGTCAGTAATGGAGTTAGAGAAGGGTTCTCCAGACATGTAGGAAACAAACTGAGTGAGTGTAGCATCATGAAGCCCAATAGAAGGAAAGAATTCAAGAAGACTTTGTAAAGGGTAAAACTGAAAAGGAAGAGAGTGGGACTTAACGGCTTCCATTATCACTAGAATATGTAGGCTCTGTGATATATTATTTTGATTTTGCAAGGATACATTTATTTTCCTCTCCAAGATTTTTCCTGTGTTTTAAAAACATTAATTCAGAAGACAAAAATTGTTCTAGATATCTGGAGATCTACCAATTTTAGTTTGTTGTCTTCCTTAGAATTTCCCGGTGATTTCATTTGAAATACTAAATTCTGGTGTAAATAACACACTAAAATCTAGTGATTTAAAATGTAGGTAGAGCTTCATCCTATATGATTTTATTTCAGTTTGATTCATTAACAAATCCGGATATTTGAGCACATAATGAATAAGAGGCAATAGTTTGATAAAGCAGTGGCATGATTATGAAGCATTTTCATTTAAAGTAGAAATAAATGTAGTATTTCTTTTATTTTTAAAGTTTCCATATGATAAGCACTTGATAAAGATATCAAGTCTCTTTAATTATTGTGATCACCCCAAGTCTACAGATAAGTAATTTTAACCTCTAGCTAAAGAGGAACTTCAACATGAATCTGTTTGATGAATGTGGTAGTTTGAAGCTATATGTACACTGGAGAAACATCTTTTTAAATCTACCCATTACTGTGGGTGCAAACCCACTATAAGTAGAATATTTTGATGAGACTACTTCAGTTAAGGTGTAACCCACCTCATTCAGGATGCCTTAATCCTTTTACTGGAGTCCTTTATAAATGGAATGAATACAGAGAGAAAGAAGCCATGGAAGCAAGAAGCTGAAATCAATGAATCCCAGAAGAGAGGGGAAAGACTAGAGTTGCCACCATGTCCCTTGCCATGTGACAGAGGACCCACAGATCACTGGCAGGCAGTCATTGGGAAGAAAGTATCACCTTAATGCTATCTTGATTTCGACATTTTTTCAGCCTCAAAACTGAAGCTGAGTTTATGGTTGTTGCTTTACACAGCTTAGGAAATTAAAACAGACTTTGGTACCAGGAGAGTGGAATGCTGCTATTGCAAATACCAAAAATGTGGAAATCACTTTGAAATTGTGTATTGGGTAGAGGCTGGAAGAATTGTGAGCTGTTTGATAGAAAGGGCTTAGATTGATTTGAAGAGACTGTTGGTAGAAATATGGATGCTAAAGGTATTTCTGATGAGGCCTTAGATAGGAATGATGAATGTGTTATTGGAAACTGGAAGAAAGATGATCCTTGTTTTAAAGTGGTAGAAAACTTGGCAAAATTGTGTTCTGATGTCAGATGGAAGGCAAAATTTGAGAGCAGATTTTGAATATTTAGCTGAGGAGATTTCTAATCTAAGTGTGGAAATTGCAGCCTGTTTTCTCCTAATATCTTGTAGTAAAATATGAGAGGAAAGGAATAAAGTGAGAACTGAACTCCTAGGCACAAAGAAACTATAAATTGATGGTTTTTAAAATTCTGAGCTTCCAGAAAGTGAGTCCCCAGAGAACAGTGCTCCATGTAAGTTTAACTGAACCAGTCAGCAATTCCTACGGAAGTCAGGATTGGAAATGCATTTATGCAGGTAGAATTTATGGAAAGTTCTTTTGTCTTATGGTTTGGACCCCCTGTGTACTACATGCAAAACTGACAATTTTTTTTTTTTTTTTTTTGCAATATCTCTATGACCAGAACCACTGCCAGCTTGGGCAAAATGGGGGAAAATGGACACATTGAAGGAAAATTCCCTTCAAGGGCAGAGCCATGGAAGCTGAGGTCTGGACCAAAGATATCTTCTATGGCCAAGAGATCAGGCCCACTCATATATGTGGAAAGGGTGAATCTGCTATGACACTTGGAGACGGCAGGCCTTCTACCCCATTGTTCAGAAAGAGTGCTACCACCCCAGTGTTCTCAGAGGTTGAAGACTGCACCCTGAGGATTGCAGAGTTTGGCCACCACCCTAATTTTCTCAGAGGGTGGAGCCTATACCCTGGGGATTGCAGAGAGTCTGGCCTTCACCCCAGGTATCTGAGAGGGTTGAGTATGTACCCCAGGCATGCAGAGGGTCTAGCTGTCACACCAATGCTTTTCGAGAGTGGAGCATTTACCCCAGTTTTCAAAGAGAGCATGGCCACTGTGCAAGCACTTGAAAAGAGTAAGCTGTTGCTCCATCAGGCCTGGAGGACAAAACATTGCTCCATAGAGTACTCTCAGGCAGGAAGTATGCCCTGACAGGTTTCAGAATTATTTGGGAACTGGGTCCCTGTTTTCCTTCCAGTTTTTCCCTATGGTAGTGGAAATATGGATCCTTGCCTGTCCCTTATTTGCATATTGGAAGCAGATAATTTGTTCTTTAGTTTTCACAGGTCCACAGATGGAGGTGAATTATGTCCCAGGACAGACCACACTTCTGAACAATTTTGATGAGATTTAGTACATTGTTACTGAAATAAGTTAAGGCTTTGGGAATATCCTGATGGAATTAATATATTTTTGCATATAGAAGGAACATGTCTTTTTGAGGTCCAGAGAGTGGAGTGTGGTAATTTGAATCTGTATGTTCGCTCAGAAAATCATGTTCTCAAATTTAATCCATTCCTGTGTGTATAAACTCACTGTAAATAGGAACTTTTGATGAGACTACTTCAGTTAAGGTGTAACCCACATCATTCAGGATAAGTCTTAATCCTATTATTAGAGTCCTCTATAGATGGAATGAATATGGAGGGAAAGAAGAAAAAAGCCATGGAGGAAAGGAGCTGAATTCAATGAAACCCAGAAGGGATGGGAGAAACTAGCAGATGTTGCCATGTGCCTTGCCATGTGGCAGAGCAGCCAAGGATCACTGGCAGGCAGTCTTGGGAAAGAAAGTATCATATTCTTAATGTCTTGATATGGACATTTTTTCGGCCTCAAAAAAGTAAGTTAATAAATCCCCATTTTTGAAACCAAACCTTTTCACGGTATTTGCTTTACACAGTCTAGGAAACTAAATATAAAACATATAATTAACCCATTATATCATGTTAAATAATATGTTATTTATGTTATTATAAAATAATATGTTGGAAAACGCAAGTCACATTGATCAGATAGTACTATCAATTCCATGTGTCATCTGTCCTCCAAAGAAAATTTTGTAGGATATCAATTATCAAATAGCTTATAGACCATAATCTCACTGGTGATATAGAATCTAATATAATACAGTTTTTTCAAAAATAATACTAAAGTTGGATGAAATATTAAAGATAATGTATTTCAACTTCTACATTTTCAAATGAGGAAAGTCATTCTGAAGGTTTAAACAGAAAAAACTGGCAAAAGCAATAGCAATATTTTTTTACTTTTGCTTCCTCTCCAATGCCCACTAGTGATATTGGTTGTTAATATACAGTTAGGAACAATAAATTATTGCTTTGCAGTATACCATAGACATAAATTTGATTTTCTGATGGAAACAAGGAAAATAATGTTCCCCAGTTCTATACAACTACCAAGACCAATCCCAATATATTTTTAATAAATAGAACTGAAAATAGTCTTCATTTTACTTAATATTTCTTAGACTCTTACATTTAAAAACTTAAAACACTTAATATGCTAAATTATGTATAGCATTGTAAACAATGAAGACAAACAAAAACTGACACCCAGATAATCAAAATCAATCTTACATATAATAACACACATGCTTAGGTCCTTCCTACTGTAAATTACTGGTGCCATCTCGGAAATTCGACCTCTAATTCAATTTCAGAAGATTTCAATTTGGATCTCCATATGACAGCATCTGTGTAATAATACAGCCAAATAACTGGATCCTAATTATTTAATTCCTTTCTTCCAAATTAAAATTTGACTTATATGTAATTGTAGGAAATTTTGAGACTTCCTTTTAAACTGTGAAATGAAATAAAACTCTTTTCCCTAGCAAACACTAGTGATCTAATGTTTAAATAAACCAACTATTTGCCATAGAGTGCTTATGAAATATACAGACTATTTTCTAGTTCCAGGGAGACATTGATTGTCCAAATATTGCCTCTCTTGATGTATCTTAACAAAAGAGATGTATTTAGGCCTGCTCTGAACATATATATGTGTGTGTGTGTGTATTTTTTGAGGTACTAGGGGCTGGGGACTGAAGCAAGGATTTTGTATGTGGGAAGCCATCACTCAACCACTGAACCACGTTGGCTACTCTGAATTGGTTTTCTAGGTTGTTTTGCTTGAACTGAACCTGGGACCTTTCATGTGGGAAGCAGGCGCTCAATCACTTAGCCACATCTGGTTCCTGAATGTAATTATTAATATTTAGTTGTACTTTTCATAACTGTAAGGTCAGGTAGTTGTTCCCCAGAGAAGTCAAAAGACAAAAGTATTCAGTAGACTATGCTGGTACAGAACCCTGAAATCTACACTACTTTGTCACTTAAAAAGGTAAAAAAAAAAAAAAAAAAAAGAAAGAATAAACAAATCTAAACGTGGTAAAGGGTAATTGTTTTGAGGACTTTGTAGAGTCCAGAAAATTATGTTCTTCAATTAATCCACTCCTATTGTAGGAGGAAACTTTTGATTAAATTACTTCAGTCAAGGATCTTTGATTAGATTACTTCAATGGTAAGTGACCCACAGTGGGTCTTAATCCTCTTACTGGTGTCCTTTATAAATGGTATAAACATGAAGAGAAAAGACTGCATAGACAGATAAATACTTCCAGAAGCTGAGAAAGGAAGCACTGGAATCCAGAACCTGAAATGAATGGAACCCAGAAGAAAAAGCCCCAGGAGCTGAGAAAGCTAGAGGAAGCCAGAAGCTGAAAGCATTGAGACTTGAAGGGAGAGTCCAGAAACCCAAACATTGTGCCTTGTCATGTGACAGGGGTCTAGGATAGCCCACAGCTGGTTTTCAGAGAGAAAAGCATTGCCTGATGAAGCCTTGATTTGGACATTTTCATGACCTTAGACCTGTAAGTTTATAAATTAATAAACCGCCATTATAAAAGCCAAACAATTTCTGGTATATTGTCTTGACAGCTTTTAGCAAACTAAAACAGTAATGAACATTTTTACATATGAATAAAAACAGGTGAAAATGGTCTAAGATTGATTGTGATGATGAATGCAGAATTCTGTGATTATAATAAAAGCCATTGATTGTACACATTGGATGGATTGTATGGTTTGTGGATAAATTTCAATAAAACTGCTTTCAAAAAAACAGGTGATCTATTTTATTTCTTCTTTACCAAAAACTGTTAACTATGATTAATTAAAATCCACTATTCTTTCATAATGGGCACTGCTGTTCACTATTTTTTAAAATAGAAACAATATTGGTGACCAACAAGAAGAACTGTTTCTATGTGTCATGTGGGGATATAGGTGACAATAACTAAAGGTAAGGCAAGGAAAAAGAATATGAAAGGACTAGGCTAAAGTTCAGGATTGAGGTAAGACAGTAATAACTAAGGACTACATATTGGAGAACAAAGATGTAGTTAGTATGCTATAGAGCATTTTGGGGGCATTGGAATTGTTCTGCATGATCTTGCAATAATGGATCCAGGCCATGTTAAATTTCATCAAAATTTATAAAAGTGTACAGTCTAAAATGTAAATCATAATGTAAAACATTGACCATGGTTAGTAACAATGCTTCAATATTTGTACACCAATTGTAACACATGTACCATTCACATGTAAAATGTTATTAATAGGAGAGAGGGGAAAAGGGGAAGGGCATGGGTATAAGGGAATCCCCTGTATTCTCTACATGACTTTTCTGTAACCTAAAGCTTCTTTAAAGATAAAATGAAAGGAAAAAAAAGACACTGGGAAAATATACAGAAGAAAATATCACTGTACATACAAGAAAACAGATCTTACAGTGATGAAAGACATGTCTAAAAAGTTTTTATTATTTAAACTTTAAAAATTTTTTTGATTTTATATGTTATTTTTATAACTATCATTATTATGTCATTTTCTTATTATTTTTATTTCTTTTTTTTCTTGGCTTCATCTTTGGAGAGGTTTTGGATCACAGAAGGGTCACAACTGTGGCAAGGGAGGATATTTGTGCAGGGTATCAATGATGGGGGGATGTATGGGAGGAGACTCATCTGGGGCATACCTCTAAGGCATATGAATGTGCTCAAATGTTCATGGGGCATTGTCACGTGAGTGGAGATCCACACAATAACTGAAAGAATATTGAATTCCCATCCTGGGGAGTTCTGCTACATTCTCAAATAGGACAGCAAGAATCCCTTGAGTATATGGGCAGTGCCTAGTGAAGGAGGATGGATCATTACATCGGGCCCTTGATATTGATAATTGTACTTAAGAACCTTTTGAAATTGAAACTTAGCCTAGTATTATTTGTTGCCTAAGAGTTACCTCCTGAGGGCCTTCCTGTTACTCAAATGTGGCCTCTCTCTAAGCCAAACTCAGCATATAAATGCACTACATTCCCCCCAATGTAGGACATGACTCCTGGGGATGAGCCTCCCTGGCACTGAGGGACTATTTACCAAGCACCAACTAGCAATGCAACAGGAAAAAGACCTTGACCATAAGGGGGAAATGGTAAATACAAATGAGCTTTTATGGTTAAGAGATTTCAAAATGAGTTGGGAGGTCATTCCAGAGGCTACGCTTATGCAAGTCTCAGCAGGATCTCATTGACTGCCACCATAAATAGTGCCTCAAATTGCAGGTCTCCTGAAGGCTCTAGAGACATTGAAACCCTATAGGCAGAGCAGATAGCTCATGAGTTTGGTGCCCTGCCAGTGAGCCTTACCTTGGCATTTATGCCCCCCAGTGTAATAGAGATGGACTCATTTGTGGTTTCCCTACACATGGCTCTTCTGCCCCTTCTATTTAAACCTATAGTGAGTACTATACTTGGTAGTTGTATGTCCAACAGACTTAAATCTTTGGTCCATTCATGTGCCACTTGGGCCCTGAATATCAGCAGAATCTCAACAGCTACTTTCCAGTTCATTAGACTCACCCAGGACAACTAACAAGGTGATGATGATGGAACAACACCCATCCCAAGGAACAGAAGAGTATTCAGCTGCAAGCAAGATAGTTCTATCCATCTGTCCCATGGAATATAAGCCCCCTTTCAATTAGAGGAGGAGTTATCATCACCATCTAAAAATCCTCAGGACTGGGGAATGAACAATGGCCTAAAGTAGACTTACTATTATTCTATTGTAGATTTTTTGTTATTCTACCAATGGAAGAACTTGTATTATTGATATAAAGGCAGCAGCCACCAGAAGCTCTGAGCGGAGGGAGAGTGAAAAATAGGTGTAATATGGGGGCATTTTCAGGACATTGGAATTGTCCTGCATAACATTGCAATGACAAATATAGGACATTATATATTTTGTCACAACACAAAATTGCATGGGACAGATTCTAAACTATAATCCATGGTTAGTGGCAATGCTTCAATGTGTTCATCAATTGTAACAAATGTACCACACTAATGAAGGATGTTGTTAATGTGGGAAAGTGTGGGAGAGGAAGGGAGTGGGGCATATGGGAATCCCCTATGTTTTTTATGAAACATTTATGTAATCTAAAGTTTCTTTAAAATAAATAGATAGAAGGATAGATTCCCCGCCCCCCACCCCTCGCGCCCAAAAGATGCAGTTAGTAAGACCATAGGCCATAATATACCAGAAAAAGTTATCTGGAAGAAAAAGGTTAGACCATGGGTCAAGAACCAAGCAGAGTCACATGCAAAAGTAACAATAACAAAAACAACCAAGGGACTGATTCATGGGACTAAAGAGGGAGGGGAAAGGAAAATAGTCTTAGGGAGAAATATGAGTCCAAATCCTGAAACTTACATCCTTCCATAGCTCAATTTCCTATAAATTTTAATTGAGTAAATTTGACACTAACCTGTTTTTCAAAAGGATTACAATTGTCCCAAATCCTGAGTTTTTGTTTAACTTTAATATGTGGATTAGGGCCCTCTGCTTTATAAGGTTAGATGGTTGTAGGGTCTGAAAATTTAGTATCCTTAAAACTAATATGTAATGTACTTATTCTCCACTTGTGATAGTTAAGTTCATTTACCAAATTGGTCAGGTTATGGTGTCCAGTTGTTTTGTCAAACAAGCACTGGTCTGGTTGTTACTGTGAGTTTGATGGATTTAAATCAGTAAATTGATTGCATCTATGACTGATTATATCTACAATCAAATGAGAAGTTTCCCTTCAACAATGAGAGAATACTCATCAAATCACCTGAAGGCCTTAAAAGATCTGGTAAGACTGATTATTTCAGCAGTGGAAGGGAGAGTTTCCATCTCTACTTCACCTAGCAGCCTTCAGCTTCTCCTGGGGAATTCATCAGAAAACCTTCATCACAGTTCCCAGCTTATGACTTGCCCTATAGAAGAATATGGGCTTGCCCATTTGCCACAGTTGCATGAGCCAATTTCTATTTTAAAAATCTCATAATTTTTACAGTCTATGTACAGAATGTAAAATGTATATATATATATATATATATGTACAGTCAGTTCTGATTTCCCTAGAGAACCCTGACTCATACACTATACATTGGTTGGAGCTGTTTCACCAGGCTATGCTGTGAAGGACTTGCTAATGGGATATTATTAAGAAAAGAAAAAAAAAATCAGAATGTGTATTTATCAACTAGGAAAAGAATCTAGATGAGAATATTAGATGTTTTTAGCTCTAGGGACATTACTTGATGGTCAAACTGGACAGGACATTGATATGAAAGTCCAAAGCCACTGGAACATGTTTTCTGTAGAATGCAGAGGTTAATGCTACTAAATTGAGATATCTTACAATCCAGGCACAAGAATTTCAATTCCCAAATTTTAATATCTTTTGGAAGAGTAATATTTTTGGGTAACAGAGAGAATTTATCCTTGAGTAAATAATTAAACTTTATTCAAAGACAGAATAACATTTGCTAGAAGACAAAAGATATTCAATAGCACACAGTACAAAGAAAATTGAAACATAAAATAAACTGTTTCTTTTAACTAACATCATCAGTTAAACATTGTTTGCAATTTCAATTATATTTCTCAAGTATATATTGACTTCTGCATCATAATATATGGATGATTCAAGTTAAGCTTAAGAATTAAACAATAAATAACAGCAAGACTGGAGCTATATAGAGTAATCAGGGTCTGAAATACACTGTTAATATAAAAGTAACAAGGTAAAGGCAGCAATTCTAGTTCTGCCTTCAGCTGTGCTTTACACACTGCTCCTGATTAAAAAGGCAAAATTTCACTGTGTGTGTGTACAATAATGTGTGTGTGCACATGAGTGTGTGTGTGCTGGCATTTGGCATAGGGGAGGAAACAGCCAGGAACCAACTTTATGAGCTGATGAAGAAAACTGAACGAAAAGCCAAAAGAGATTGTAAAATTCTGACTGATTCTTTTTGGAATATCACTTGAAGTGCATTGCAGTAAAAGTTTAAAAGGATTAAGTTTAAACTCGTAAGTCAGTGAGTCAGGTATTTCCACAAAATAACCTAAGCCTAACTTTCTATTTCCCATTTCTGACCTAGACAAAACTTCCAGCAGAAGAAATACATAAACAAACTCATGGAGGTAGGGAAATGCAAGGAAGCTTATATTAGGGCAATGAAGCTTATATTGATTTTTTTCTTCTTTTCCCAGTATTAATTCTGCTCAGCATTCAAGTGCTCCTCCCCGTTAAATCATTCTCTATGAAGAGGTCTTTTCCAATCCTTTAAGCCTATTTGTCTTCCCTATTTTCATAACTTCTATAGCATTCTTTGTCTATAAACACATGTCTTGCCATATATTACTTATCTGGTTTTTGTGAATACACTATTTCTCCCTAGGTGAAATTCTGGAGGACTCTTATTATGATATAAAATAAACATGATATATACTTATATCTTCTCCAGCATATACTAGAGAGCTGTGCTTCTAGTAGATGCTCAGTAAATATTTGTAATTTAAAGGAAGAAATTATTTCACCTTAAGGCCAATTAACTCCACTTATTTGAAACATGCAAGAAAAATATCAGATGTTTCTCAGCCAAGTATTTTCTAGTTAAATTTATGATTTGACAAGTTGAAAAGCTTTATTCCCTTACCTTATTTTGTCAGCCAGAAGTTCCTAATTTTATTTTGCATGTCTTTTCCTCAAATTTCAGGTCTATTTGAGATGACACTTTGTATTGAAGATGAAGAAATTTTTATGAACCACTTCCCATGAGGCCCTAGTTGGAAGGGATAGATTCTTGAATATATTATCTCTTCATTAAACAGCCAAGTAAGACAGTCATTATTTCTTGACTTTATAGTTCAGAAAGTTGAATCTCAGAGACAGAACTGGTGGAATTAGTTTTAGGTTTTAAGTCCAGATTATAAAAACATGCTATGTTTATTAAAATATGATGACTCTTTTGGACTTTAGCCCTGACTTCTCTCTTGAATTTCAACCTTAAATTCTAACTTCTGTCTGTCTCTATTTACCACAGGCCTTAAATACCAATATGATGTGGCACGTAGACATGGAAAGTAAGATCTCATTGTGAACAGCCATTCTAGTTCATAGAGGGATGCAGTCTTTGAATAACAATTTAGACAAGCGCCATCTGTAGGTATCTAATATCTCTGTGATATGAGTACTACAATTACATCTCTAGGGACAAGAGCTTCTAGAATATAGAAGGTGGGGAAGGATAAAATAATTAAAATAAGAAATAGAAGGGCAACATCCTTATTTCTTTTTAAAATATACTTACCTTGTCAAAGGCAATATATTTTCTAGGTACCTTTACTCATCACTCAAGATTTATTGTCAATCTGTAATTTTCTTCCATTTATATAGCTATAACACTAATCTAGACTCTTTTTTTTTTTCAAAATTATGGCAACAAAAACATCTTTCTGACTCCAGATTGAATCATCAATCCATTCTAGACAAAATGTGAAGCCAACCAACTGTAAATCCCTCTTCGTTCTTGTTACTACTATCATGAAGAGACTACGACATCTCCTTGCAATTAATCAGCTCTAATCCAAATTATCCCATTTGGCTTTAGGGCCATTCCTAATCTGCCTGCCCTCTATTTGATCTAATCCATTTAATAATACTTTTTCTAAAAACAAAACACACCAATCCAGTCTTGTCAAATTCTTACTGCTTTATAATTGTACTGTATTTATTTCCTATATTAGTTATGAAAAAAAAAAAACAGGGCAAATTTTTCTCAAATTAAAGACCTAGATAAACCATCATATACTGAATCTCTCAATTGTTCATGTAGTGGAGAGTCTCTCTTAGGCAAAAAGTAAGCAACAACAAAAAAACACAAACCAATAAAAGCCCTCAATACAAAAAAAAGGAAGCAAACAAAAATTTTGTAATCTTGAGCACCATTTTCTCTGATCTTCATTCCTATTCTCATGTTGTATCTTTTCCTATCTCCCCTCTGGTTTTATACCCTGAATCTTTCTCAAAATGCACAACAGAGCACACAAACCTAAAAATATAATTACATAAAGCATTTTCCTATGGTGAACAATGAGTTTTCTATTAGCTTTTCCTTATGTGGTATGGCAGGTTTTAAACTATCATTATATTAAACTCTCTTTAGGGCTACATAATTCCCTGTGTCTGGTATTCTCTTTCTTGAGGAATATTTACCGTTTTTTCACTAATTGGATCTATCTAAGCACTAAATATTACTTCTCATGTGCTTTGTTGACAAAGCTCATACAGAAGACTCAATATCTTGAGTCTTCACATCATTTTGCATATATAGCTCCCTTGACTTGTCATTTTTTTTACATTTCTACATATATGTCTATGTTCCTATTCTATTCAAACTAAACAAAATTATTACCTGGCCATATTACTTATTTTTCTGTTAAAAATAATTCTTACTTCCCAACATATCCTTGAAGTGAAGCAAAATATTTGAGATGCAATCACTTTTCTCAAGAAATTACTGATAAAACGTGAAATGCATGCAAGTATTGAAGTAATTATTTCATAATAATGTTTTATAGTGATAAAAAAGAGGTACTTGCTGCCTTGAAAGCAAGGTGCAGTAATTTGGTGTGTGTGTTTTGTTGTTGATATTTTGTTTTAATTTTTGAGGAAGAGGGATTGAAGAAAAGAGAATTGTTGGTGAGTATTTTCCCTCAGTTGGAGCTAATTAAGCTCCTCTATCTGAGTCTACTTTCCCCAATTCCCACCAGATTCTGATGTTTTATTAGAACCACTCAGACAACTAGAACCACAGTATTCAGGAATACATGAATACATAAAGCTAAACTTACTATAATGTGTCTACAGGAAAAGGTACAAAGCCCTTACTGTTTGTAATGTGAATAAATGATCTTCAGCAGCATAACAATCATATATGCTTTGATTATCACTCTATATGATTTTCTAGCATAGTAGGCACAAAATAGATGCTCAATAAATAATTGTGGTTGAATAAATGAATTCTGCTCATGAACATGATTTTGATTGAAAAAAAAATCAGTTTTCCTCCTTCTCTAGTTTGAACTGCATTCCACATTTTTGAGAATTAAGTGAGCCATATAATATAGCAGCAGCAATATGAGGTAACATTTTTTGAGCAAGTACTATTTTTTTAAGGATTGTTCTAGTTTTTTTACATGGATTTCCTCATTTAAGATAAAAATACTCTTACAGTATATTCCATTCAGTTTTAACCAAAGAAAAAGGACTGTGTTTTTCCTATTTTAAATTATATATTGAATATCTTGACATAAATTTCTTCCCTATAGTACAAGTCTTACTGTGGACACATAGCATAATCTTTTCAGAATTAATATGATATAATGAATGAATTCACTACATTTACAACATGGTTTCTGAACATTTCCTTCAAATTTTTCTTGCTGTTTAAAATTTGCATTTGTAAGATTAATATTGGTGAGGAAAAAAAAATAAGATATCATGAAAGAAGTTTTTTTGCAAATACCAAGTTACCAAAGGAGAGAAGAACCTGCATCTATGCTGTGATGATTTCTGCATTCCAATGAAAGTATTTACTTTATTCTTTAACTTTAATATCAATGGTATATTTTTCTATTAAATTTTGCATGAGGAATATTCCTGTGCAGTTCTGGCCAAATATAAAAATATTGAAGCTGTGGGAGGAAACAAAAATTAAGAGTAGAGCAGGAGTTCCATGACAACAGCATGACTTTATTATTGAACTCATACACACAGTTCTGCCTTTGTAGTTTCTTATACATTAAATAGCATAAACACACTACATGGTTCATTTAGTCCCTAATTTTTCAGTTGGATAAATTATGTTGATGTTCTGATTTACAAGCATTAGTCCTGGGGAGAAATAATTCAATTTATTTTAGAAAAAATATGTATTTTCTAATCCTTTATCAGATTGATTTATTATTCCACAGAACCCCAAATATCTCAGTGCTCAACAGAATCTAAAACTAAACATGAGGCAAATTAGTGATGTGAAAAAGAAAAGAAACTCATAGAAATCTATATCTGAAGGATGTTATACCATTTTTAAAATTGCCTATGTAGCCTTCCTTTCCTTTTGCCTGCCTTCTTGCCCTTGCCACTCCAGGCTAAATTGGCTTTCATTTTTGTTGGGTGTGGAATACTATAGCATTTTGCAGATTTCATTAATAATTTATATATAATTTAATTTTATTCATATATATGTCCTATAGGGGGGCGGATGTGGCTCAAAAGGTTGGGCGTCCATCTGCCATATGGAGGGACCTGGGTTTGATCCCCCGGACCTCCCGGTAAAATAGGGAAAAAAAAAAAAATGTCCTATAAAACAGCACAAGAACGTATTTCATGTATTATAACAGATGGTCAACCACAAGATATTAAATAATTGGGAATGTTTGAAAATATAGAATATTTTGGAGACGATTCATTGAACATTTTTTGAGTTAAATAAAGAAGATTATACAATGTATATTGTAAACAAAATTCATATTTTTTACGTGAATATGTGTAAAGATGCTTTTAAACTATATATTTGTTTCCACAAGATGTTACTAATGTCTTATTAGGTGGGAAAAACTGAAATATCAATAGCTCCCTAGGTTGAATTATATACGACACATATATATCTACAAAACACACCCATATTGTATAGAGTGAGGACATAGTGGGATAATGCTTACTGATTTCCCCCGAACACCATCTACTATTCTGAGTCATTCACTTCTCCTGGATGAAAACCTTCCTCAGCCAGCGGGAAAGTTGTAACTGGACAGAATAAACAAGCCCACTCCAGCAAGGGTTTCTTCACTCTTAGCCAGAGGTTCTTACATTGCAGACCCCAAGTGGCCATCCCTATAATCCTGCAGAAAGGTAAATGCCAAATAAGTCTAGGTGGCAATAAGGAGAATAGAGAGTAAAGAACTTGGTTCCCGGTGCCTGGAAATTAATAATCCACAGATTCTTATACTGACTATGTGTAGGAAAAGAGATTACATGCCTTCTTATGTGTTGGTACAGCTGAATCTTAAGGAAACCTACCAGATGAGCACCAAGAGCAGACAAAGATGATCATAATATACCCAAGGGGGGAGCAGCAGCCAGGAAAAGAGAGAGCACAAATAAAATTACCAGGAGACTCCAAATATTAAAGATACAATGACACTGTCAGAAGATGGAGAAAACAATGCAAAGAAAAATAACAATACAGTTTGTTAATAAGCTATAGATACATAAAAACAACAACAACAATATCATTTATGGAACAAAAATTTCAGTACATTAACTGTAAGACAGGGTGGTCACTGATAAGTCTTTAGTCAATAGCCTTGAAAATCAAATAGAAAAAACATGTCAAACCAAGACTACAAACAAAACACAAAAGTGTATTCCCTTTTGACTAATCATCTTACAATATGCACCATTGTAAAAACATTTGAATTCCTCTTCCAACAGCAAAACAACTCTATATTTCTTCCTAACAAGATATAGCTATCAGTGTTACAAATGAAAAAAAAAAATTCTCCCACATCCTAAAATATGGAGATTTACAATCACAAGTGTCATTGTATCTATCACAAGGTATATTAGTTACCCCTCAGATTCATTCACCATCCTCCTGAATATTCAGTTATTTAAAGACTAGATTATAATGTCATCCTCCAATGTGTATATAAAATAAAAACTGGAAGAAGGACAGAGATAAAGAAAATTTTCAAATAAACAGGTACCCACACCAGACAAATAAAGAATATGCAAGGCTCCATTTTTTAATTGGTTATGAATCTGTAATTAATATCTATGACTTCCTTCTTTTGCTTCCAATTCCATATTTTTCTTCACCTTAGCCACAGACTACATAGCACATACCTATTTTCCACAAACACTTCAAATATTACTGGGCCTATTGGATTATAAGGCCCAAGTGGGCCTTTATTACTTTATTTTTTTTAATGCTAGCTTGTGTGAGATGCAGCAACTTGTCTTTCACTTTGCCTGGGATATTTCAACTTGCTCCAAACCATTGAATCTCAAAAACCTTTGCTGAGATGACTGGCCCCTGAATTTTTGTGGGGTTGATCTCCAACTTTCTCATCCTCATATGTCTTACTGAGACATCTCAAATACTTGTTACTTTTTGCTCATGAGATCCAATCAACATGATGTATTTAATTATTGGACCAGGTGTGATGTTCTGTCGACTGTCAAGATGTTCAAGATCTCAGGGGACTACATTAGGGTGGAAAACAGGAGAATTAATATAACTCTAAGGCAAAATTTTAAAGGTATTTCTCTTGGTCTTGCTAGTGAAAAACAAACCATTTCTGGTGGCCCTGGGAAATTAATATGGAGAATGGCATTAGTTAGGTCAATAGCTCCATACCATGTTCCAAGGTTTGTTTTGGCATTTTTCCTGAAAACATACCACATTTCAGAAGGTAACCATGATTGGAGTTACCAGTTGATTCAATTTATCATAGTCCAGAGTCATTCTCCAAGCTCCATCTGACTTTTGCACAGGCCACACCAGTAAGTTAAAGGAAAAGTGATAGCTATCATTACCCCTGCTTTCATTCAAAATATTTAGCTCTGTGATATCACTTAACCACCCCATCCTCATTGTGTTATCTATAAAATGGTGGAGCTTCTAAGGGAATCACAAACTATCAACTTCCCATAACACCAAAAATTTTGCTCTTGAATGTAGACATGAGATCAACTGATCATATTCTTACTTATTTATTTTGGACTGAAATAAAAAAATATAACAACCTATATCATAGGGAAAACTACCAATTAGAATGAATAACTAACCTTTTGGTCTAGATTCCCACTACAAATACTTCGACATCACTGCTGTGTGGGTATATATATATATACACACACTATTTGGCAACAGTTGTTATTGCTCATATATTTAAATTATCTCCATTATAATTAAAATCATAGAAGTGTACTAAATTAAGTGGTTGCTATGCCTTTTTGAAAAAAGATGCTTTTAGGAGTCAATGATCTTTAAAGTATCAACCCAATTTGATAGACTGTATCTTTCTTATTTAAAGTTCATATATATTTATGCAATACTTTATTTACATTGTAAGGTTCTTACTTTAGTTAAGAAATTAGTGATTTGTCTGGTGTTATTATAAATCTGCCCTCAAAGGGCAAAAGCATTAAATTTTTTTTTCAGAAGTATTAGAAGGGAGCCATTAGTTTCAAATTACATATAACAGTTGCTGTAGTAGCTGTAGTGGTAGTAGAATTGCAGTGTTCTTGAAATGTTTTATCTTTATTTTTCCAGTGAATAAAGTAGAATAATTAAATGACTCCAGGCCAGTTCTGGAGGAAAGATAATTTTCTTTTGCCTCTACAGAGAGTAGAATGCCAAGAAAATACAAAAATTAAAAGAATACTATCACGTCTTTGGTTAGTATACTCAGACAAATTAGTCAATCAGTTACACCAGCACACTAATGTTATAGCAAATCAGTTGGGTTAGTTTGATACAAAATCCAAGATAAAAATAAATGAAAAAGTGATGATTATTAACACAGTTTAAGGGGATTAAAAATATGACAAATTTATAATGGTTCAATCTTCAAAAAATCAATTCTTAATAATATTCACGCTAATGAGACCAAGGAAAATCCCCAAGATAAGCTTAACATTACTGGAAAATTTCATATTGCAAGTTTCTATAAGATGGAAGAAATGTTAGGATTTATTATTACACTCATGCAAAGAAAGCTCTAGTTGAACATAGATGACCTATGAAGGGATCCATATAGTTTAGGAGCTTGAAGAGGAGACAGTTTATGGATTCATAGCCCTAGTAGCAGCATCCATCCCTCCAGAGACACAGAAATTAGCTTCTGAGGTAGTTCTGCATTGATTTGTACACAGTACAGGACAGGCTGGGTCACTTTCACAATTAATGAATAACTACCTAATCCCACATTGTTTGCTGAAGTCAAAAATGTTGTTGTCTTAATTCTTATGAATAGCCACTTCTAATGGTGTCTTCCATGAAATATTTGTTTTGACTATACTACCACTAGAGTGTTGTTTATGAAAGAGATCTGTGATTTACTTTTGTCATAGAGTAAATATTAATTACTGTAGTGCTTAAAGAAATTAGTATTCTGTTTATAATATAAAAGGATATAAAAGTCCTGATGTTATGCCTTTCACTATTTAGAAATGATCTCTGTCTCTTGGTATTAAAGAATGAATCAAGATCTCCCTGATAGATCAGAGGACCTAAAATGTATTCTCTGCATGAACAAATTAACTGCTTTCTCCTAGGCTCATGCAGGTCCTCATACACTGAAGTATTAACATATGACCTCAAAGCATCAATGTAGTACTATTTAAACCTGTACAATTGCTTAGATTAACCTTTATATAGTTCATTTTAAACCATGAAGGAGAATATAAGCATTTTAAGTGAAAATATAATCTTATTCACTTTGTGTACTTTAAAAAGTTTTGTCTTCATATTAAAAGTCCCCTCTTGGTTTCTATAAAAAAAAAAAAAAAAAAAAAAAAAGAAAAAGAAAAAAAAGTCCCCTCTTGATGTTTTTTCCTGAGTTTAAAAATATAAAAGTATGCTGAAACCATAATGACATACTCCTACTACAAATGCCTTTATGTTTTCAAAATATCTTGCCCTATATACACATGCCTTGTTTCTCATTTTTTTTCTATTTTTTTAAATTTTATGAAAATTTAATGATTATTATAAATATTGCCCACAGTGTTTTAATACTTGAAAATATTACAGAAAATAATATAAAATCACATGGAAAATATTAAAATAGCCTGGACAGCCGGTGTTAAAACTCGATTTTTTTTCGCTTCCCCACAAACAATGGTAGCTTTGAAAAATGAATATCCTTTACCATATGTGCCAATATATTTCACCTCAGGAAAGAAGGAATCAGCTTACACTTGAGTCTTACACCCAGTATCACTTTATGAAGTTTTGTTTTCTTTTGAACAGTAAAAAAACAATTTAGGACAATTTTTCTGCAAAGGATCAGAGAGTAAATATTTTAGGCTCTGTGGGCAATATGGTCCCTGCCACAACTACTCACCATAGCAGTCGTAGTGCAAAACCAGCGCAGATAATATGAAATCCAATGGCCACAGCTACATGTTCAAAAGCTTTTATTTACAACAACAAGTGGCAAGTTCAGATTTGGTCCATGGACCAGTTTGCCTAACTCTGATTTAGGGTATACCGCTTTAACTGAAACAACTTCAAGTGATTCTAGTTGGGGACTGTAAATGAATAGGTCCAAAGATACTGCAAAGGGGTATCCTTGTAAACAGATTTTTTTTCTTATTTCATCTACAACTCAAAAAGTGTATGTTAATGAAACTTTATTTTATTTTCTCCCGTGGAAAATTTGGAATAGCCAAATTTTGGAGGGTGGCCTGTATTTAGGAGTATAATAAATATTCAGGCACAGAAATTAATGGAAATTATTATTGATGGTGTGATTGAAATCTACGTAGATGCTATTTATCTAATTACCTTAACCACTGTGTTAAATACACATGATTCTATTTTATTTACTTTTGTAAAAAATCTCTTTTCTTGAGTTTGTTATGTATTTCATGAATGATGACTCTTTTGAATCATCCTTACAACATGTCACAATTAAGTTTTATTCCACTTTATCTTTCTGCTCTTATTACTTCTATTCAAACACAACTACTTACTTTTGCTGAATATTAATATTTTAAGGACAATTACATATATCTCATCATTTGGCTCATAAATAATTTACTAAGTATCTCTAAGGGATAAGTATTTTAAATACAACAATATGATATTGCATCCAACTAAATAATAAAAAATTTAAAAAGATATTACCCATATCATCTAACATCCTGTCTGTTTCCATTTTTTTCTGTTTTTTTTTTTTTTTTTTTTCTTTTTCCAACAACCTATTTTGCCCTTGGTTTGTTTAATTCAGGGTATGAACAAGGTCCACACATTTCAGGCTCCTTCATATTGAGCAGATTTTACTTCAAGTCTTTTAAGATTGCTACCACTGCCTCATTTGGCCTCAGGTGCACTGAATATCTTCTTAAATGAGAGGATGTGTCAAGAATGTGGCAAGACTGCTTGGACTCAGCATTCAGAGGTTATAATTCAATTAAAGGAGGAGGAATGAAGAAAACATGTGTTTGCCATATAGCAAAGTGAAAAGTGAGTGCTACAATGTGATAACAATCAGAAAAATGCCTCAACTTTCAGTTCATTGAAACATATCCAAGCTTCTTCATTTGATAATGTCTTATTAGGAAAAAAATGGGATGTGAAATTTCCTTATGTAGAGCTGTACTGAATCAACTACTAAAAGAACCCTTCACCAATTTTTTCAGTATATTAGATTTGGAAGTGAGTGAAATTTCAGGAAACAATATGAATATTTAGAACAACTCAGAGCTAAACAAGATATACTTTAGGGATTTGTGATGTTTCAGTTGGTTAAAGTATATTTTCTTAGGCAAAAGTTGATTTCCATGAGCCACATATCAGCAATAGAGGAGATGACCAATTTTATTACTTTTTTAAATTTAGAGATGGGACTAAATGAGATGAGTCCCACATTTGTCCCAGCTTACTGCCCTAGAAAGCCTCCAGGCCACCATGCTGGGGTTGCGAACTCAAGCAGAGCCCAATAGACTTCCCTATTTGAGGAGATGAGGTAAAGAGTACTGGAAAACCAAGGCTACTAGAGCTTGTAGGGCAGGGTACTGGGGTGAGAGCTGCACAGAGAAAGAACTCCGGATATTTGTAGAGGGTCCCCTTAGAGTATTTACGAGAATACTTATCACTGCATATTATGAAACTGAAATAATTAACACTAGGTAGTATTGGGTGACTTTTAATAAATGGTTCTGGCAGCACAGCACAGGAGTAGCTCAGTGGTTGAGCATGTGCCTGACATTTACCAGGTCATGAATTCAATCCCCAGTAACCCCTCAAAAGAAAAAAAAATGGTTTGGGGAAGATTTGTTATCAATGTGGGAAAAATGTAATTTGATGAGTACATTATTCTATACATACAGGTTAAATCTGCATGGGATCACTATTCAAACATTCCAGAAAATATTATAGAAACATTTATATGACTTCAAGACAGCAAAACTTTCTGAATCATAAAGAAAATTTTGATAAATTATTACATATAAAATAAATAACTTATTTTCATGAAACAATATAAAGAAAGGAAAAGAAAAAGTCATAAATTGTATATTTTCAATATATATTGCAGAAAATTAGTTAAAAAATTAAACCCTACAGATACCCCCCCCCCCCCATACACAAACAATTAGAATTGTGGAGGTAAGGAAAAATAAATAGAAGGAGGGGAAAAAAGTTTAATCTTTTAGTAATCAGGAAAAAGCAAAATAAACAAAATGAGACACCATTTTTTTGCCAACTGAATGGATCAACATAAGAACTCTAAAAAATGAAGGGACTGAGGATGAGCAATTGAAATTATTTTTAGATCATTTGATTTAAATCTCAGAACAAATGAATGTGTACCACTGTTTACTTCAAGAATTAGAACATCCAGAAGTCCCTCTCATACTCCTCCCTATTACTATTCTCTCCCTTACTTTTATGATAATTTTTTCATCACCATTCTTTATACTTCTATCACCTAATACTGCCACCCGAAACACTGTCTTACTTATGCTCTATTTTGAATTTTATATAAATGGTACACAAGAGATACATTATTTTGGGTCTGGATTATTTTACATAATATAATGCATGAGATTAATTCATATTGTTTAGTGATTTGTAAATATTCACTGCTATATAATATTATATTGAAAAAATATACATCAGTTTATTTACATTCTACTGTTGGAGGGCATTTTGGTTGTTTAAAACTTAGGTTACTATAATAAATGCTTTATGAATATTATTTTACATGGTGTACATGTGAATACATTTTTTGTTGAGTGCTTACTTAGTAGTAGAATTGTTAGTTCGTAGGTTATGCACATTTTCAAACTTAGTAAAGAATGTCAAGGAGTTTCCAAAGATCAATATACCAATTTCTAATATCACCTGCATTTTATGGAAATTTTGTTTGTCATATGTCTCCAAACACTTGGCATTGTCATTTTTCGTTTTGTTTTTTTTTTCATTTTAGGATCACAGTGCCTTGATAATGATAACTCATGCCTTAATTTGTATTTCCCTGGATTTTAAGGAGATTGACCAGTTTTTCCTATGCTTATTGTCTTTTTGGGTATCCTTTTTTGTAAAATACCTGCCAACTCTCTTGTTAAATTTTCAATTTTTTTGTTTATTTTATTAGAGGTTGTATGTATGTGTGTTTATGTATGTGTGGGTGTGCGTGTATACAGTTATACAGATTGCAATTGCTTTTTTCCATTGTGGCTTGTCTGTTCACTAATTTTTGATGTCCTTTGATGAACATGGGTTCTTAATTTAACTGTATTTAATTAATCAAATTTTCTTTAAAAATAAGTTCCTATTCTAGCCTGTATTGCCCTACCCTGATTTTATGGTGGTCTTCTTATTATCTTCCAGAAATTTTATTGTTTTCTCTAAATTTACATCTCTAATCCATCTGGAATTTATTTTACTTATGGTTTGAGGTAGGGGTGAAGCTTTAATTTTTCAACTCACATATCCAATTGGCCTATTTATTTAAGTATCATTATTTTCTCATATCTTCAGTACCATTTTTAATCATAAATTTAGTGTCTACATAGGCATGGTCTGTTTCTGGAATTCCTAGTGCTGGTGGCCTAGCACTCAATGATCAACTTGATCCTATTTTAGGCATTATTTAATTCAAATCTGAGCTTTAGTCCCTGTGAAAGCTTGTCACTTCCAGTTTACATATTTTTCCTGTGTGGCAAATCTTCAGATTCTCAAATAAAATTGAGAACAGGTTCTTGTATTTGAACTTGTATTGTGTGGGTGTTTTTCATGCAATATTTTCATACATGCAGCTTCCCAAACTTCTAAAGAAGTCATTAGTCTAAAGGGTAATACATTCATTCCAAACCCTTAAGCTGTTTTTATTGTTGACTTTATGGATTAGAATGTATACTAATCAATATGTGGCTTGGGGAATGAAAAATATAAAACCACAAACTCAAAATGAAAGAATAACCAAAATTCCTACTAAGATGCCCTATCACTATCCCAAGTTACATGAACAACATAGGATTTTTAACAGATACAAAACAATTCACACAGATAAAAAGTAATATTTCTAGCAACAAATAGAAGTCATCTTTCTAATGACCCTAATGCATTCTGGATTGAGACTGACTTTCAGTTCAGGAGAGACAAGCCCTGAATGCTGAAAGCTTCATTAAGGTTTTGTCAATTTCCTATGCTTCAAGCAATTTCACTTTAGTTTTTATGTGTCTGAAAGCAGAGGTTACTGATTTCATACAGTACTAAGTTAAAGCAAAGTGTCAGGCACATTTCAAAACCCCTCTCATTTCTACAGTTGTGATTGATGTGAGGTTTTCTATACTGCAAGTGATATTTAATCTAGTTTCTTGAAGTTTTGTGAAACCTTTACCATTTAAAAAATCTATCTTTTCAGTATCATGTTACTGTCAGAGTTGGATTAAATATGACCTAGGTTCAGAGAAAATGACTATTCATGCTCTTTCATCATTAAACAATTGCACCTTACTAAAAAATTGGTACAAGTTATACATATATAATTATCCATCAGTTGTATGAATACAGTAAGGAAATTACAATTTTAAATTTCTATTTCCAAATTAATTAACTTTAATCTATTGGAACTCTTGAGTGCTTACCATATGGCAAGGGGTCTGTGTAGAAATAAAACAAACTTGTTAAAGTTTATTGGAGCAACAAAGGTTTCCTGCACTGGGTAGCACCAAACCCAAAGTTGTTTACAGCCCCGACTGGGAGTGGAAAGGGAAATCGTACAGAGAGCAAACCCAGAAACAAGTGAGGGAAATTTTCTGATTGGATGTCTAAGCTACATCACTTTATTTAGGCTGTTTTGGTGGGAAGTCCTTCCCTAAGTTGTCTAGTTCTGATTGGCTGGCATTAAGGCTCTACCTCCTAGTAACTCAGACATTAACAGATAGACTGCTATCCCCAAGTTTTGACCCAGTTCCTTGGGTTTCTCGGCCAGGGTTGGCCGGAGTCTAATGGCCTCCACTATTTTAACAACTGTATAATTGTTCATTTAACCCTATAAAACACTGAAACCATAGTTTTTCATTTTTTAATTTTCTAGTTGCTCTCTTCCCTTAATGGGTGACTGAGGAGAAGTCATATTCCAGCTATTACAATCTGGATTATGGAGTTGCCTTCAGGTAGGGTTGCCATGTGGCTCTCTGCAACAGTACCACTCCTGCAGGCACCTACTTGAGCAAGAAATCAATTGTTCTTGGGCAAAATTGATATCAGAGCCTGGAAATATATTGATAATGATTATATAAACAAACCATTTGCTGAAACCCTTGCTGGCCTCTCATGTATTATACATGAATTTAGAGGACTGAGTAGGATAATAGGACTTTATTACTATGTATTTGTTAATAGTGTTGAAAGCAGAAATAAAAGGGAATAAAGTGATTCTAGAAAACTGAAGTGTTGCAACATTTGCAAAGGTAAATTTTTGGCACAAAGACAGTTATAAATGTGATTGAAAAAGACTTTAAGCAACAGAATACCAATTAACCTTTTTTACTGTTTATATTGCATCAGATAAACATCATACTAAGGAAATTATTTCATTTGCATAAAATGATTCCAGGAAAAGATCAAATAAGATGTATGGTTTAACTAAGAGAGTGATGCTTTCAATGTAGTTTCCTTTATGTACAAAGATAGAGTTGTAAGAGTAAGAAAGCATAGCTTTGATATGAAAACTATGTTGTGAAATAAACTGTGGTGGACATAACTGTAATGTAGAAAAGAACAGAAACAAATAGAAGAGAAGCAGACATACAATAAACTAAAAACTTGGAGCTTGGACAAAAATCACATGATTTTTAAGACTTGACATTACCCTTAGTCCTACAACACAGATCACAGAATGACTAAAATTTTAAAACGCCTGGTAACATCAAATGTTGAGTGTATGCAGGAAGGTCAAGCCCAGAGAGAGTGACCAAATGCTTCAATATTCCAAAGAAACCACATGGGAGGCCAACAGGAGTAGACATG
Source organism: Tolypeutes matacus (assembly GCA_026826555.1). Lineage (NCBI taxonomy): Eukaryota > Metazoa > Chordata > Mammalia > Cingulata > Chlamyphoridae > Tolypeutes > Tolypeutes matacus. Next base: position 29,830,801 of record JAKSZT010054304.1, on the reverse strand, counting down.
TCTTTAATACTTACAGGACACCGGATGGGTGGAATCCTACCCGACTAAAAATGAAACAGCCACGGTAGTAGTTAAGAAGTTGATAGCAGAAATCATTCCGAGATTCAGGCTTCCTCTTAGAATAGGGTCAAATAACGGCCCAGCCTTCATAGCGCAGGTGACTCAACAATTGGCTAAAGCCCTGGGTATAAATTTGAAACTGCACTGTGCATTTCAGCTCCAAAGTTCAGGACAGGTTGAAAGAATGAACCGCACCTTGAAAGAAACCCTAACCAAGTTGGCTCTGGAGTCTGGTGAAAACTGGGTAAGTCTCCTTCCTTTTGCCCTCTTTAAAGCCAGATGTACCCCCTATGTGCAGGCATTACACCCTACGAAATATTATTTAGCAGACTCCCGCCCCTGTTGCCCAAGTTGGAGTTAGAAAAAATATCTGAATATGACGTACTGATTCTTTTTAGACCTGGATGGTCACCTGGTTTTCACCTGCAATTGTTAGAGGATTTTTTTACTGGGAATTTCCTGGTACTGTTTCCTTCTCACTACATAAAAGAGTCTAGTATGATTATATTTATATAAAATTATTCTATGAAGGATAATGGTGGTTGCCTCTGGGGTGTGGGGCAGGGATTATCTTGAAAAAAAAAACCCAAAATATTTAGAAACCTTCTGTACTGAGAGTAATATTCCATAATGATGGAAGTTTGGGTTTACACAGATATATGTATTTTTAAAAATTCAGCAAATGAACACAATATTAGTACATTTCATTGTATGTAAAATTTACTTTAAGATTATGAAATTTAAATAATTTTATTTATGTTAATTATATGCATGTTGAGGTATTTAAGGGGAAATATACTGGTATCTGTAATTTACTTTAAAAGGTATTAAAATGAAATTAAATAACGGATGCGAGGATGGTTAGTATTTCGATAGCTATATAAATGATATATGATAAAACACATTTAATGAAATATTAATTGAAGGGGACCTGCATGAGTTCTCTAGGTTCTTTGCCCAGCACAGAGAATTGTAATCCACACCAAAGTTTGATCACAAAAAGGAAAGAATTTTATTAAGCCAGTGAAGGTGAGGAGAGAAAATTCTCAAATTTGCCTCCCCAAAGAAACATAGGGTTTTTATTAGCTTCAGACAAAAGGAGGTGGGGATAGGGATGTTAGTATATTAAGGGATTGATTGATTGATTTAGTTGTAGTGTATTAGTGCAGGCCCCAAAGCCTGGTTGGGATAAGTATCTGGTTACAGGCTACAAACTGAGTAGTAAATTGCTTAATTAACATCCATTAGGAACTCACAAAGTTCAGCTAGATAATAGATAAAGTTGTAAATAGTTCAATCAGAATAAGATAATGCTAAACTAAACTAAGTTTGGTTGGGGGTAATACATGAATTTGTAAATCACCTAATTAACATGACTAAGCTAAACAAAGTGGTCAGTCAAGGGGCTGTTAAGGATTGACAAAATCCATGCTTGCTAACATAAGAGAATACAAATGGAGCTCATTATGAGTTAAAGATCACACAATTATAAAAATAAAACATAGTATTTAGAATCAAATAAGGTTCAGCTATTTGTCTCTAGTTACTTTTAAAAGTTAATAATTCAGTAACCATGGTTATTTGCTCCCATTCTGTTTGTAAATTCCTCACTCTTGCCAGGTTTAGGAAAAGGGAAAGGAGTGGAAAACTTGAAAGGTATGGATAAGGGAAAGGCAAACAGGAGTTTACTTTGTGACTAAAGACCGTTTCTTGGTAATAGGTAACAAACACACAGCTGCATTACTACAAGTTAGGACAGTGAAGATACATAGTTAAAACTAAAATATCATTCATTAGCTAAATCTAAAAAGTTAATGCTGCAATGTGTAGCATATATCACATGACTGTTGCTTTGGTCTCTTTCATAATGATAGAATTGATGTAGTGGATATAGAGGAGTTCATTGGAAAATTATTCAAATTTTGCTCTAAATTAAAAATTTTCATAATAATATGCTTGAAAAAATTCCCTTTGAACTCCCAAACTTCTATGGGTAAGAAGAGATATGATAAATCTGTCCAACACTTAAGGAAGACTAACTCCAAAATGCCTGCTTTAGATTTGGATAAAGGTAATATAAAAGGAAATGCTGGAGGAGCAGATGTAGCTCATTGGTGGAGTATGTGTTTCCTGTGTAGGACGTCCTGGGCTCAGAGGAGGGAGACGGGAGCAAGTAAAAGAATAAAGAATGACTCTCCTCCTACAATAGTAATTGGAGCCTATGACCCTATCCTAGGATAAAAAGCACAAAGAATAATTTCTCAGTAGGATTACAGATGTCATAGGGCCAGTGACTTCACTTTATCTTCCATTCTTTTATTTTTCAAATAAGTCTATTTATTATAGTTTATCTGTCTCCTGTCCCATCATTGTATATACATTATTACTGATTATTATATGTGACAGTTTCAAGTGGGTAGGCCCAGGAGATCATGCCCATAGGGCTAATCCATCCCTGTGGGTGTGGACCTGTTGTGGGTGGGGCCATATTGTTGGATCACTTCAGTGAAGGGCCTTTGATTGAATTGTTTCAGTGGGGTGTGACCGGAGATGGGTCTTAGTCCTCTTACTGTAGTTCTTTATAAACAGATGAATACTTCGAGAAAAAGTGGCAGAGACAGAGATAAAAGGCCCAGGAGCTCAGAGAGGAACCCTGGAGAGAGGAAACCATGGAAGGAACAGCCAGAAACCGAAAGCAACTGAGCTGGGGGGAGAAGGCAGAGACCAGCAGATGCAGTCATGTGCCTGATTGCCCACAGCTGCAGCTCAGGGAGAACACATCTCCTGATGATGCCTCAATTTGGACACTTTCATGGCCTCAGAATTGTAAGCTTATAAGTTAATAAACTCCCATTGTAAAAGCCAACCCATTTTGGTTATATTGCCTTAGCAACCTTTAGCAAGCTTAAATAAAAATTGGTACTGAAAGTGGAGTTGCAATGTGGTAGCTTGAGTCTTTTGCAGATACCAGAAAATTTTGGTCTTTAAATTGGTCCATTCCTGTGGATGTGGGACCTCTCGGTTGAATTATCTCAGTGGGATGCCCTTGTTTGGATTACTTCAGTGAGGCATGACCCAGGATGAGTCTTAGTCCTCTTTCTAGAGTCCTTTATAAATAGGATTAAGGCAGAGAGAAAAAGCCACAAAAATAAAGAAAGCCAGCAGCAGAGAGAGAAGGCCCTGGAGCTAGAAGCTGAAATCAACAGAACACAGAACCTGAGAAAATGCAGAGGGGAAAGATTAGCAGACACTGCCATGTGACTCACCATATACCTTACATATGAGAGAGAAAGCCAGAACCACCAACAGACAGTCCTAGGGGAGAAGAGCATTACCTGATGCTTTAATTTAGACAGTTTCACATCCTCAGAAGTATAAGCTTTTAACCTAATAAATCCCCAATTTAATAGCCAACCCATTTCTGATATATTGCTTCGGCAAGCTTTAGCAAACTAAAACAGATATGGTATCAAGAGAGGGGGCTGCTGCTATGCAAATACCAAAAATATTAAACGGGCTTTTAAAATGGGTAAGGGGAAGGTTCTGGAAGAATTGTGAAATGCTCCATAGAAAAGGCCTAGATTACTTTGAAGAGACTTGGCAGGAACATGGACATTAAAGATGCTTTTGATGATGTCTTAGACAGAAATGATGACTGTGTCACTGCAAACTGGATGAGAGGTGATCCTTGTTTTAAAGTGACAGAGAATTTGGCAAAATTGACTGATGTTAGATGGAAGGAAGAATTTGAGAGTGTCGAGCTTGAACATTTAGCTATGGATATTTCCAAACTAAATATAGAAAATATGTCCTTGCTTCTCTTTGCAGCTTATAGCAAAATGCAAGAGGAAAGGAATAAGAGGAGAACTAAATTCCTGGGCACACAGAAACCAGAAATAGATGGTTTGGCATATTCTGAGCTTCTGAAAAATGAGTCCTCAGGAAAAGTGCCCCATCTGAGGATTTAACTGAACAAGGAGCCAGGCATTCATTTCAGTGTAAGTCAGTATTGGAAATGCTGTTATCTGGGAAGGATTTGTGGAAAGTCTTACTCTTTGACTGCTTGGAACCATTTCCTGCATGCAAAACCAAGTGTTTGTGAGATCTGTATCAATGAAACCACTCCCAGCCTGAACTAAAAGGGACAGAAAATGGAGAGATTTCAGGAAAAATGACTTTAAACACAGAACTATTTTGATTTGGACATTTTCACATCTTCAGAACTAGTAAGCTTTTAATTTAATAAATCCCCATTGTAATAGCTAGCCCAATTCAGATGTATTGCCTTGGCAGCCTTTAGCAAACAGAAACATTCCATGTATAACTTTCATTTTTCAGTTCCTGCATCTCTAGATAAAAAGTAGCCATATCCAATGTTTTTCATCAAGACATCCTGGAATTTGTGCTCAATACCATGAAAGGATTCTAATGTTGTGCTACCTCCCTATGAGTGGTTGAATTTTCATGCATGTGCAAAGAACAGTGCACCAAATATTTCTTACCAGAAAAGTAGATTATGGAAGACATCTCAAGTGTTCAACAGCACTTACATTTCCTCCCCTCTGGGTATTCATAATGCTGCACTTCTTTGCCCCCTTGCAGTTGGGCAGGCCTCTGTGATGACTTCTTTCCTGTGAAATGTGATCAGAAGTAGCAATGTGTGGCACTTCAAGGATGAGGCACTCAAAGCCCTATGTTGGATCTTCCACTCTCTGTCTTATTCTATTGTGGAAAACTCAGGGACTTCATGTTCTTAATGGTATAGCCACGAGATGGTGGATTCCCTGACAATCTGGTACCCTGAGTGACCATGTGAGGAAAAGTCCCTTACCGACCTAAATGGGACAGATAGCAGGAATTAGAAATATTTGTTTTTTTTTAATTTATCACTGAAATGTTGTCACTAGAGCATAATCTATTCTATCCTGGTAAATTCATGATTAATAATTACTTGTTTATTTTTTTAAGTTAAAGAAAATATAAGAGTTGAAAATAGAATGGTTATTGATGGAGAACAAATTAGTGGTCTGGAGATTATAATCTTCAAGAATCTTGATGAAGGAATAAAACCAAGTTGAGTTTCAGAAGGACAGAAGATATAATTGGTGGAGGGGATGGTGAGTTGAATAGAAAAAATAATCAAATATAAAAGAAAATTTCCCTTCATTAAGAATGACTTTATCTTCCTGACTTAAAAGGCACACAAGTGTCAAGAAAGGAAGCACGGAATTTTTTTTTGCGTGATACAAAACAGAACAGCATATAACTGATTATCTACACACAAATAACAATGAATTTAAAAAATTGACAGCACTTACCAATATGTAAAGTAAAAAACAAATAAAGGAAAATGATTTTGAACACTGAAGTCTATGTCCAAAGTTATCAATCAGATGTGAAGTTAAATAGATAATCAAGAACTCAGAAGTTTTGCCATTTGTAGATATTTTCTATAGTTTGTATGTGTGTAAAAACCAACCTATTTCAATAAAAGAAAAAAAAAAAGCAATAGAAACAATGAAAGATTACTACTTATAAAATATACAGAGCTGAGTTAATTATGTTCAGAAAAAGTAAGAGTATAGAAATGAGATTAAAAGAGAAACACTATGATATTGACATTTTGAACTTTTTTTCAAGATGCATGGGTTTAGTGATGTTAGTCTGTCCAATTATAATAACTATGTTCACTGTAAAAATACATAAAATTATCATTATTAATATTTTTAATAATGTTTAATATACTTTTGAATCATTTTCTATTTATGAAGTCAACCTTTAGAGATAGCATTGGAAATAATGGTTTTGGTCGACTTCTCCAAATCTGGCAAATTCCTAAATATTTTGATATTATAGTAGATTTTAATAGTTCATATTTTCTTCTATAAAATCTGATGTATATGTATAACCCTCTAAGAAATCTTATATTGTTAGAAAGTAATAAAAAGCCAAAATCAGAATAAATATTAATTTTCTAACTTTATGCAATATAGGTATATAGGAATAGTAAGTTAGTTCTAAAATTTGGATTCTTTATGATACTGATTGTTGCATTAATGTATTAAAACAATAATAAATGTTTCTATGGTAATTTCAAAAGTATAATTATCTAAATTTACCCATAATATCTAAAATTGGCCATTTTATGGATATGAGCCATTATATTATATAATTGATAAACTTTCAAAGGGCAATTTGACAATACATTTAGACACTTAGAAAGGGCCTACCATTATTTCAGCAATCTCATCTCAAAAATCTATCCTGAAAACATATTTCCAATAATTTTTCAAAAATAAGATTAGTATGATTACATGATTACTTGTGATTGAAAAAAAAAAGATTCAACCTAAAATGATATCTTATGCTACACATTGAGATAATCTGAAACACCTTTAAAATAAACTGATGCTGTGTCTGCCTTCCCCCTACCAGAGACTCAGATTTAACAGGATGAGGATGAGCTTGAGGATTTTAAAAATTCTCTAAGTGATTTTAATTTGCAGGCAAAATTGAGAATCAGTGAGATTAATGTCCACCATTAAATCAAGAAACCTCCATGCTATGGAAAATCATGTGACTTTTATTTGGTAGGAGGTGTATTTTTTGTACAATAAAACGTGGACATTTGTATTTTTGTGTGTTGTGGTGTAGATTTAATAGTGTGTTCTTCAGGCCTCCTGGAAATTTGTTGAATTGATATAACCAAAATCCAATGTTTCTTAAAATGCTTACTTTTTTATATTTTTAATAGTTATTAAGCATTTATATATAAAGCATTTGCCATATTCAATATTATAGTATAAGAATATTCACTAAGAGAAGCAATGAGCTGAATGATATACCGTGTCTTTTAGGACTTTTAGGTCACTCATCCAACATTCAGAATTTACTCAGGACTAACAATAGGGTCGTTAGAAGAATTTGCCACAGCCCAGCTTACTCCAATCATGTGAATGGGCAAAATTCAGTCACTGAACATGGGACCATGAAATATTCGTCGTGGTTATTACTGACAGCTAATCGGATAAAGTTAAAAACTACATGCATAGACAACCTTGACTCACAAGAAAGGAAATACAATATAAATATACCACAGATACGCACATTTGAAATGCCATTTTCATAATAATATTCTGTGTCCTATTATGCAGCTTTAAAATTAATATGCTCACATTATTTAGAAGAAAATCCAATACTCAATGCAAAGTTGTGTGATTCATTCTTGGGATTTAAATCAGTAGATTAGGAATTGCTTTGCAGCATCTCTATGGTTCATATCACACACACACAAAACACAACTTTTTACTCAAAATATTGCCTACTCATCCTTCAAGTCTTAGTTCAAGAGCAGGTCCTCTGTGAAGTCCACCTTGAAACTCCTAGCAGATTTCAATGCTACTTTCTAAGTAATGATTGCATTGTATTTAATTATGTTTTTGTTGTATCTGCCTTTTCATCAATCTTTAATACTTTCAGAATGAGAACATTATCTCTTCATCTGCACAATTGAAAGTGCATAACAGAATGCCTGGCCCTTAATTGATCCTCAAAAAGTGCATAGGTGAATGAATGAATGGTTCTCTTCATATAAAAATTTATTTTGTATTGCACATTAACAGTTAGGATCTCTCCATCAAGTTATCAATGGCAATACAAATACATTCTTTCTTGATCCAAGAGCAGAATTTCTAAGTCTCAATGAGAGCAATGGCTACACAAACTCTTAAAGAAATTAGCGTTTCAATATGCTATTGTTGATATAAGGAGTTATAACCCTCTAAGAAATCTTTTGCAAAGTTTTCTAGCCATGGAGGTAAGTGGCTCTCTCTAATGTTTGACATGTTCTATTTTAAAAAACCATGGCTGGTTCCAGATGACAATGTTCTGCTCTTGCTTTGTTCCACTCAGCCATCTTCTCCGTTTCTCAAAATGTGTTTTCCCCAAAGATCAACTTCTGCTGTTTAAGGTTAAAGGTATAGTTTGACTCATAGCAGTTACATAGAGCTTATATAATTCTAGACTTTTTCCTTTTGTTCCTTTTACTTATTATCTTTCTTTCCCATTAATTCAGAGACTACATTTATATCATTCTATTTGAGTTGAATACAGTAACATTTTGTTTATAAAATCATGTTTATTATACTGTATTTTTAAATTTTGAAATGGTTAAAGTGTCATACTTTTTATTAAATATTCCCAAACAAAACTGACCAGGCCTGATTGTGCACCTGAATACACCTTCAGTACACTATATTTCATTTTCTTTCTGTTAACTTCTGATTGAGGTGACAGCATCTTTCATTTCCAAATAGTTCATTCTGGTTTCTGAACCTGTGTTTTCTCTTCATTTCTCTGAAGTTGTTGACCTTGAGAAGTGGTAAGTTAGGTTCTTTTTTTTTTATCAAGAGCATTTCTGATTGAACCAGGATTTCACTTAACTATTTTTCTTCGTCTCTGACCTTTTATCTGTCACCCTGTCGCTAGCTTCATGTACTCCTCTTACTGATGATTATGCTGCTGATCTTTTTTCTTCTCTTCTTTTCACCTTAAGTGAATTTTAAAGCATCATTCAACAAATAATTTTTTTAAAAAAAATCAGAAATTTGCATTTTATGAATATATTCCTCTCCTTTACATTTCTCTATGGGCCATTTTTTAAAATATATAGATAAAACAGTTTCTTGAACAGCATGAAATATATTTGCCATAACATTATATTGTACAAAGTGTAAAGCATAATGTTGAATATTTGTGATTCATTTTGAATGAAATATGAGAAGGATAGAATCTTAGAAGTTAGACTAGTCAGGAATTGAAGAATAGCACGTCATCAGGAAATCTATCATAGCTTTTGGTAAAATGAAATATTTTTGTAAGTGATAATCATAATGCGATCATCTCTTCAATATCAAATAGGAATGATTTTGTGCACAGCAACATTTCCTTAGAAATCTTTGAAACAATTTATAAGAAAATGAGGATTGTTTTAACCCTTGAAGGAACTCAGAGATCATGAAGCTTTTATATAAAATTAACTCACCAACACAGTGACACTGTCTTTGTCAACTTGAATATAAGGGTATGAGAGGTAATATCTACTTCCAATAGTGACTTCAAGAGAAATTTTATGGAAATGTTATTTGCCCTCTTTTTCACCAATCTCAAATATTTTATTAGGTTCTTTATTTTATTAATTTAATAGTGTCTTCAAATTATATATACTATCTTTTGATATAGGTTCTGGGAATTTAAGCAACTTATTCAAGTTTATATAACCAAGAAGTAGATAATCTAAGAGTAAAAGCTAAGAGGATCTGACTCCAAAGACATGTTTTTCCTTGCTGTGAGGAATAATTTTTAGTTCCCTTATAAGCAAGTTGTTACCATTTTTTATATTTCCTGTTATATTTCTTTGGGTACTTTTGAGCAAATAAGAAATTAAGCACAACTACTCTAGCATTTTCCAATGTGTGTATAATCTGATTTTATATAATGTCTAAATTATTCTCTACCCTAATTGACTTTTTGTGTCAAAATATTAAGGACAGCAAGTTTGTTCACCTGAATATTAAATGATATGATTTAAACGTTTCTTAATAAGTCATGAGACTTGAACTCAAAAGAGATTAATATAGTGCCTCTTCTTTTACCTACCAAGTGCCTCAAACAACTTTGGCAGATGGACTAAACTCTCTGGATGTTAGTTTCTTTGTCCATTAATTGGGAATAATATTAATACTGCCTTTCACCCCATAGTATTGTTTTCAGAATGAAAAAAAAATTAGTATATATTTGAGTCAGGGTGACATTTAGTTACATCTAACTCCTTCTTAGTTTCTGAACAAATTCAGAAAATGGGCATAAAAATCAATGGTTAAAATATAGATATCATTTTAATAAGTTAATAGATTGAGGAACACAGCTGGAATTGAAATATAAAAAATATGCCCCCCAAAATAAATATTGCCAACAATAGTGAACTGACTAGAGTAGGTAAAATTTAAGAAATTATGCACTAAAAGCATCACAATCTGCCTCATACTCTATCAAACACAAAAGAGCAAGAGTCAGAGGTAGAGAGATATGTTTCATGGCCAGCGATCAGAAGGTATGGCATGAGATTGGATGCCGTTTCCCAGTTACTTAGAGAGTAAAGAGGAAAAAATAATGTGACCTCTTCGATACCAGACCAGGTATAGCCAGCAATTTAGGCCAAGTGTTGTAGTATTGCTGACTCTGGCCCAATATCAATCTCCTTTTCTTATATAATAAATTTAAGTGGGGAGAATGACTATCCTGCTAATGCCTCTTTTTCAGTAATGTGGCCTTATGTTTAGGGTTGGACAAATGGAAGGGGAACAAAAGATGTGACTAACTTTTGATTATGCCATTATCTCGAAAGGAATGATCCTTTCCCTTCTCCTCCTCCAATCCCATTCCATGCACAGGCTGGAATACAGAAATGAAACATCTTTGATCATATATTAAAGCAAAGCTTAAAGAAACAAAGGAAGAAGTCTGGGAACTGGATACTTAGAGTTACTATACCATCACTGGATCATTTGTTCTGACTCGTATGTTTAGGGAGAAATAAATTTTGTCATTTTAAAAGCAGTGTAACTTGGTAGTTCTTATTATAGCAGCCTAGCATTTAGTCTAATTAATGTAAATAAGAACAGTCAATATTGCCCCAATACTTCAATCAGATAAATCACCAGTTCTCCCATGGGCAGGAGACATTGAGACGGAATCTTCCCCAAAGGATAAACATTCTATCATTTAGAGTGAATTTTAACTTTAAGTAACGGAAAACTCAACAGCTTGGGTTTGAGATGGCCCAAAAAATAGCATCATTTTTCCCTGCCTAAGTTCGGAATTAATGGGAAGAAATAAGGAGCCAAACATATGGTTATAAAAATATTGTCAGAAGACATGGGCTTTCTGTTCCTGAATGTCAGAATTAGATAGATGGGTCCAGCTACAGGTGGCACTGTAAAACAAGAAGTCTCCTCAGAGTAGAATAGTATTTCCTGTGGAGAACTATTTTCTAAGAAAATTATGATGGAGTGGTTGAGCATATGCCCAGCTCCTTGTCCCAAATATACCAATCATGCAAGTAATTTCTCCTTATCTATGGATGAGTAAGTTAAAGGGTTAAAAGTGAGCAGTGATAATATACTATTGAATTTTCTTCTACATAGTTAGAAATCCCGGGTGTCAATAATTTTCTTTTCCTCCAATATTCCAAACCTCTTTTACTTTTAACCCGCTTCCTTAACATGTTAATCTTATGCTCAATCAGAAATGTGGTGGTTGTGCCCCAAAGTTGAGGAGTCCTTCTCTGAGACTTGGGATTCCATTACGTTCTTCCGAATTACTCCTCTGCAGCATACCCTTCAGGGACTGAAGAGGGAATATTGTGTACCTATAAGGCTAAAAGTACATTAAAACAATTCCCTTATTAAATTAATTTCATGAACAGTTTATCCAAGTCTGAAAGAGTTACTTCCAATTCTATTTCTCTTCTCAAATTATATCTACCATTGTTTTCCAAACATGTTTCATCACCAGTTCAGCTTTGAGATTACAAGTCAGTATGAAAACACTCCGATATAAAATGGCAACTGTAATAGTCTGGGACTGTCTACTTGGCTAAAATGGAATGATGTTTCCAAGAATTACTTTCTCTGTGTGATTTCAAATTAGAATTAGAAAAAAGAGAAATGTGTACAAGATTTGGAGGGTGGAAATAAAGCACCAGCCATACTTTCTGGAGGTCCTGGGGATTAGATGCAGATAGGAAGAAATTATAACAGTAAGGTGGAGCCGGTGGCCACTGGACACTTTCGGGGCAGGGAGGGGAAGGGCAGTTGAAAAACAGGGGCTTTTTCGGGACTTGGGGGTTGTCCTGAGTGGCATTGCGGCCATAGATGTAGAGCATTTTACATCAGCATATACCATGCACAACTGTGTGGGAGAGAGTGTGGTCTACGATGTGAACTGTGGTCTATGCTTGGTGGCAAGGCCCCACGATGTGTATATCCATTACAGGTGATGCGCCACATTGATGAAGGATGTTTGTGTGGGATGTTGTGGGAGGTATGGGAGGTGGGGAACATGGGAATCCCTGTAATTTCTGTGTACTATCTAGGTAATCTAAGCACCTTTAAAAATATATATATATATAAAAATAACTTTATGTAAGCAAATGCACATATATGCATATACACTTATATATCATTTTACAAATTTTGGTATGTATTGTGAAAAATTTGAGTTTTACCCACAATAAAACAAAACAAAACAAAAAAGAGATAGATGCAGCAGTAGTCAGCGGGTTGGAATCCATCTTTGATCTACCCAATGGTTAGGGAGAGATGCAGCAGTGCTGTCAGGTTCATGTTTGTCCACATTCTCCCCTGTCCCGAGACTAACTCTTCTTACTGGTGTTCAACAACATCTCCAGGCTCGTGAACACACAAAGACAGTAGCCTTTCATAGAACTGTTCCCCATCTCTTTTTTTATAATTCTGCTCTGGCAGGTGGACATGCCTGTCTTCCCATATATCTCAGCAAACACCTACTTGTTCACATACTCCAGTGTTTCTGCAGGGCTGGTTAGAGACATTTTACTGATACTCCATTTCTTCCTTCCAGTCCATCCCTCCCTTATTCTTCTCTTAACTGTGTAAGTTCTAATTACTATAATAAATCAATTATCCCATAATGCTCATAGTGGTTCTGCTTCCTTGATCAAATGTTGAATGATCCAGCAGTTATATAGACAAGTTTCAAATTTGAATATAAATTCCCTACCATTATGGAACTCCTAGGGAGAAATTCAAGTCAAGAGACTAAATCTCTTTGAAAGTTAAATTTCAAAGACATTAACATCTAAAAGAGTTAATGTCTTAAATCAAATTCTTTTGCCATTGTAAGTTAAGGTCAAGGAAATTAAAACCCTACATTCAAACACTCCAATTACTTATTCTTATTTTAATTTAGAAAGTCTCTTGATAACTTGGTAGAATCAGATTTCCTTCAGCAAATACTCTTGGATTGGCTATAACACTTCCAGGGTTTTAGAAATTGAACAGTGCCAATCTTCTCATAAGTCTTGCTAACAAGGAGGACAAATGGTTAATAGAGAAGACAGATCGTGTTGATTTGGATAGGTGTCCATGTCACTTAGTGAGAACATAATTGGCTTTATAAAAAAGCTTTTATTGTGAAATATGATTGATTCCTAGGAAGTTGTAAAGTTAGCAAAGAGAGGTCCAGTTAATATAGTTTTCCCCAAAGTTTATACCTTAGCTAACTATAATAAAATATCGAAAATGGGTATTGATATAGGGTTCAATTTGTGCATGTGTATCATATGTGCAATTTTGTGTAATCATAATGGCAAATTAGGCACACAAATTTCTATCACCAAAAAGATCTCCCTGGTTCTATTGCTTTATAGTCACACCCATGCTCTCCTCCCTACCTTACTTAACTCCTGGCAACCACTAATTGTTTTTCTATCTCCATAATTTTATCATTTTAATAATGTTAAGTCAATGAAATTATATAGAAAGTGACTTTTGAAATTGGCTTTTTTTACTCAGCATAATGCCATTGAAATCATTCCAAGTTATTGTGCACATCAATAACTCATTTCTTTTTATTATTGAGTAGTATTCCAATGTATGGCTATACCATAGTTTGTTTAACTATTATATATTGAGAGTCATTTGTTTCCAGTTTGAGGCTATTAAAATTAAGATGCTGTAAAAAATTTGTGTACATTTTTTTGTGTGAACATGAGTTTCAATTTCTCTAGTATAAATGTGCAGCAGTACAATAGCTGTGTCTTATGGTATAAGTTTGTGTAGGTTTTTTAAAATATATATTTTTATTGAAGTATATCATACATACATGAACATGCATAAATAACAAGTGTATAGTAAAGATTATGAACTTACAAAACAAACATACATAACTTCATACAGGGGTCTCATACATTACCCTCCACCAAAATTTTGAATTGTTGTGAAACATTTGTTACAAACTATGCAAGAGCATTGTCAAAATATTACTACTAACTATAGTCCCTATCTTACATTTGGTGTTTTTCCCCCAAAACCACCCTATTTTTAAAAAATATATTTTATTACAGAGTTTGTGAACTTGCAAAACAATCATACACGTGGGTAGAATTCCCATACAACACCCCTTCACCAACATATCATACTGTGCTGGAACATTTGTTACAGATTATGAGATAATATCATCAGACTATTACCACCAACCATGGTGCATAGCATACATTTGCCACACTTTTTTAATACACCTCCATTATCAACACAGTCCATCTTTGGCATTGATGCAAGAATATTATGGTATTGCTATTAACCACAGTCTATAGATCACACCAGTTGTAGTTTCCCTATGCTTCTCCACATTTCCACCACCCTGCAACAGTGATGTACATCTACTCTAGTTCACAGAAGGACACACTTGCATTTGTACCCTCAACCACAATTCTCATCCACCTCTGGGTTCATTGTGTTATTCAGTCCCTAGATTATTCTTTAGCTTTCTTTCAATTGACATTTACTTCCTCAGAGTACCCTTTTCAGCCACAATCCCATTTACACCCCAGTTGCTACTCATTATAATGTGTTACCATCAATTTTATCCATTTCCACACCTTTACAGTCAAGTTAATTAAAGCTTCTGCATACATTAAGCCTCAGTAGTTCTTCTCAACTCTCCTCTTATCTCCTAATAACTTCTACTCTAGGTTTTAACTCCATGTGTTTATTCTTCATATTTAGTTCATATTAATGAGACCATGCAATATTTGTCCTGTTGTGTCTGGCTTACTTTGCTTAGTATAATGTCAAGATTCATCCATGTTAGCACATGTGTCCAAATTTCATTTCTTCTTACTGCAGCATAGTATTCCATTGTATGTACATACTATATTTTGTTTATCCATTCATTGGTTGATGAACACTTGGGTTGTTTCCATCTTTTGGCAATTCTGAATAACACCACTATGAACATCAGTGTGCAGATGTCTGTTCATATATAGATTTTAGTACTTCTGGATATATTTGTAGTAGAGGAATTGCTGGATCATATAGCAGTTCTATATTTAGCTTCCTAAGGAACCACCAAACCCTCTTCCACAGAGGCTGCACCGTTTGACACTCCCATCAACAGAGAAGGAATGTTCCTATTTCTCCACATCTCTAGCACTTATTGTCTGATTTTTCAATAATAGCCATTCTATGTGGTGTTAGATGATATCTCATTGTTGTTTTATTTTACATTTCCTTAATAGCTAGTGATATGACATTTTTTCATGGGCTTTTTGGCCATTTGTAATTCCTCTTTGGAGAAATGTCTATTTAAATCTTTTGCTCATTTCTTAAATTGGATTGCTTGCTCTTTTATTGTTGAGTTGTATGATCTCTTTATATAGAATGGAAATCAAACCCTTATCAGATATGTGGCTTCCCAATATTTTCTCCCATTGAGTGGGCTGCCTTTTCACCTTCTTTATGAAGTTCTCTGAATCACAGAAGTGTTTAAGTTTGAGGAGGTCCCATTTATCCATGTTTTCTTTTGTTGTTTGTGCTTTCTGTGTAAGGTTTAAGAATCCACCATCTTCCACCAGGTCTTGAAGATGTTTTCCTACATTTTTTTCTAGGAGCTATATTGTACTTGCTTTATATTTAGGTCTTTGATCCATTTTGAGTTAATTTTTGTACAAGGTATGAGATAGGGGTCTTTTTTCTTTCTTTTGGCTATGGATGTCCAGTTCTCCCTTCACCATTTGTTGAATAAACTGTTCTTTCCCAGCGTGGTGGGTTTGACAGGCTTGCCAATAATCACTTAACCATAGATGTGAGGGTCTGTTTTTGAAACATCTGTATGGTTCCATTGGTCTATGTGTCTATCTTTATGCCAGTACCATGCTGTGTTTACAACTGTAGCTAGGTAATATGATTTAAAGTCTGGAAATGAGAGTCCTCCAACTTCACTTTTCCTTTTTAAGATGTTTCTGGCTATTCAGGGCCTCTTATCCTTCCAGATAAATTTGATAATTTTGTTGTCCATTTGTTTAAAAAATACTGGTGGAATTTTTATCCAGATTTCATTGAATCTGTATATCAGTTTGGGTAGAATTGACATCTTAATGATATTTAGTCTTCCAATCCATGAGCATGGAAGATTCTTCCAATTATTTAGATCGTTTTAAAGTTCTTTTAGCAAGGTATTATAGTTTTCTGAATACAAGTGCTTTACATCCTTGGTTAAGTGTATTCCTAAATATTTGATTCTTTTAGTTGCTATTGTAAATGGACTTTTTTTTCCTGACTTCCTCCTCAGATTGCGCATTACTAATGTATAGAAACACCACTGATTTTTGCATATTGATCTTGTATCCTGACACTCTACAGAAATCATTTATTAGCTCTAGCAGCTTTGTTGTAGATTCTTCAAGACTTTCTAGATATACAACCATATCATCTGAGAATAGTGATTTTTTTTTTCTTCCTTTCTGATCTGGGTGCCTTTTATTTCTTTTTCTTGCCTGATTACTCTAGCTGGAACTTCTAGCACTATATTGAACAACAGTGGTGACAATGGGCATCCTTGTTTTGTCCCTGTTCTCAACAGGAAAGCTTTCAGTCTTTCACCATTGAGTACAAAGTTAGCTGTGGGTTTTTCATATATGGTCTTTATCATGTTGAGAAAGTTTCCTTTAATTCCTATTTTTTGTAGTATTTTTATTAAGAAAGGATACTGTATTTTGTCAAATGTGTCAATTGATGAGATCATGTGATTTTTTTCTTCTCTGATTTATTAATGTGGTATATTATGCTGATTGATTTTCTTGTGTTGAACCAGCCTTGCTTGCCTGGTATAAAACCCACTTGATCATGATTAATAATTCTTTTAATGTGTTGTTGGATTTGATTAGAAAGAATTTTATTAAGGATTTTTGCATCTGTAATCATTAGAGATATAGGTCTGTAATTTTCATTTTTTGAAATATCTTTACCTGGCTTTGGTATTAGGGTGATATTGACTTCATAGAATGAATTTTGTAGTGTTCCTTCTTGTTCAATTTTTTGGAAGAGCTTGAGTAAGATTGGTATTAAATCTTCTTTGAATGCTTGGTAGAACTCAACTGTGAAACTATCTGGTCCTAGGCTTTTCATTTTGGGGAGCTGTTTGATGACTATTTCAATCTTTTTACTTGTGATTGGTTTGTTAAGGTTTTCTATTTCTTCTAGGGTTGTTGTAGGTTGTTTATATGTTCCTAGGAATTTTTCCATTTCATCTACATTGTCTAGTTTTTTGATGTGCAGTTGTTCATAGTATCCTCTTTTGATCTCTCTTATTTCTTTGGGGTCATTAGTAATGTTCCCGTTTTCATTTTTTATTTCATTTATTTGCATCTTCTATTTTTCTTTGTCAGTCTAGCTAAGGGTTTGTTGATTTTGTTAATCTTCTTGTAGAACCAACTTTTGGTTTTGTTAATTCTCTCTATTGTTTTTTTGTTCTCAATTTCATTTACTTCTCCTTTGATCTTGTTTGTTTCATTCCTTCTGCTTGCTTTGGGATTAGTTTGCTCTTCTTCTAGTTCCTCTAGCTGTGTAGTTAGGTCATTGATTTTAGCTCTTTCTTCTTTTTTAATGTAAGCATGGAGGGCTATAAATTTTCTTCTCAACACTGCCTTTGCTGCATCCCATAGGTTCTAAAATGTTGCATTCTCATTGTCATTCATCTTGAGATATTTATTGATTTCTCTTGAAATTCCTACTTTGACCCACTGATTATTTAAGACTGTGTTGTTTAATCTCCATATATATGTGAATTTTCCCTTTTTCTGCCACTTATTGATTTCCAACTTTATTCCATTATGATCAGAGAAAGTGCTTTGTGTAATTGTGATTTTGTTGAATTTATTGAGATCTGCTTTGTGACCCAACATATGGTCTATCCTGGAGAAAGATCCATGAGCACTTGAAAAAAAATGTATATTCTGATGTTTTGGGTGCAATATTCTGTACATATCTATTAGGTTAATCCATTTATCATATAATTCAAGCTGTTTCCTAATTGATCCTTTTCCCAGATGTTATATCCAATGCTGAGAATGGTGTATTAAAGTCTCCAATTATTATTGTAGAGATGTCTATTTCTCCCTTCAGTTTTGCCAGTGTTTGCCTCATGTATCTTGGGGCATCCTGGCATATATGATTGTTATTTCTTCCTGGTGAATCATCCCTTTTATTAATATGTAATGTATTTCCTTGTCTCTAATAACAGTTTTGCTTTTAAAGTCTGTATCATCTGATATCACTATAGCTACCCCAACTCTTTCTTGGTTACTGCATGCATGGAATATCTTTTTCTAACCTTTCACTTTCAATCCATTGGAAGGTGTGTCTCATGTAGACAGCATATAGATGGCTTATATTTTCTTATGCATTCCACCAGTCTGTGTCTTTTGATTGGGGAGTTTAATCCATTAACATTCAATGTTATTACTGTAAAGGCAGTTCTTATTTCATCTATTTTGATTTTTGTGTTTTATCTGTCATTTTATTTTTGACACTTTTAGTTACTGTTACTGATACAGTCATCATTTCTAGACTCTCTTCCAAGCCTTTCCCTCCTGTCTTTTCTTTTCAGACTGTAACATTCCCTTTAGTATTTCCTGCAAAGCTGGTCTGTTCATTATAAACTCTCGCCATTTCTGTTTTTCTGTGACTATTCCAATCTTGTCCTCATTTTTGAAAGTTAATCTTGCTGGATATCAATTTCTTGGCTGGCAGTTTATCTCTTGCAGTATCTTAAATATATTATACCACTGTCTTCTTGCCTCTATGGTGTCTGATGAGAAATCGGCATTTAATGTTATTGGGTATCCCTTATATGCTATGCTTTTCTCTTGCTGCTCTCAGAATTCTCTGTCTTTGGCATTTGACATTCTGATTGGTATGTGTCTTGGAGTTGGTCTTTTCAGATTAATTTGGATGGAGTACATTGTGCTTCTTGGACACAGATATCTATGTCCTTCAACAAGGTTGGGAAATTTTGTACCATTATTTCTTCAAATATTCCTTCTGCCCCTTTTCCCTTCTCTTCTCCTTCTGGAACACACATGACATGTATGTTTGCATGTCTCTTTCTGCTGTTTAGTTCCCTGAGAACTTGTTCAAGTTTTTCCATTCTTTTCTTTATCTGTTCTTCTGCATGTTCATTTTCAGAGACCATGTCTTTGAGCTCACCAATTCTTTCTTCGGTTTCCTCAAATCCGCTGTTATATGCCTCCATTTTATTTTTAATTTCATTTATTGCACCTTTCATTCTCATAAGGTCTGCTATTTTTTTATGTATGCTTTCAAATTCTTGTATGTGCTCATCCAATGTCTTCTTCATATTCTTAATCTCTTTAGCCATGTCACTGAATTTATTAAGGAGATTTGTTTGAACACCTATGATTAGTGGTCTCAACTTCTTTATATCATGTGCAGGCTTATCTTGTTCCTTTAACTGGACCATTTCTTCCTGCCTCTTGGTATGGTTTGTAATTTTTTGCTGGTGTTTTCGCATCTGGCTTGCTAGATGTATTTATTCTGGGTACAGTTTCTCCCTTTAGTTTAGAGCTTTCTTGTCTGTTCTCCCTTGCTGGTTGTGTAATAGGAGCCAAGGATGTAGTTGGTGCTGTAAGCTATGGAGGCTGAAGCTGCCCATGTCACCTCAGGAACTAATGAAGCTTCTCCCACCTTTCTCCTCTTTCATGGGTAGGGACAGAGCTGCAACTGTGTCTAATAATCCAAGTTGGGCAGGACAAGACTGTATGTAGGTGCCCGGAGAGACTGATAAAACTTCACACCCCTTCCTCCCCTAGCTTGGGTGGGGATGGAACTATAGTTTCTGGCAGCAATCTATGCCATGTGGGTCCAAAATGACCACAGATACTCAAGTAAACTGATGTAGAACCAGACCACCTCCCTGCCAGAGTGGGAATTGATCATTTGGAGTGCCCAACAATCTAATCTGTGTGGGGCGAATACACCTGTAGTTGCTCTGAGAAGCTGAGGGAGTACTGTCCCTCCTGCTCTTTAGGGGTGGAAACAGAACCACCTACACCCAACAGTTCAGTCCCTGTAGGCTGAAAGTACTCACTGTTGTCCGGAGAGCCTGTGGAGACACCAGCCCCCTCTTCTCCTATTGGGGTTGAGGGTGGATCCATAGGCATTCAATAGTCCAGTCCATGCAGGCCGAAAGTCTGCCATTGTCCAGAAAGGCTGTGGAAACACCAGCCACCTCTTTTACTATTGGGGGGTGAGGTTGGATCCACAAGTACCAACCAGTCCAGGCTGTGTAGGCCAAAAGCACCTGCAGTTACCCAGAAAGGCTGGGTAAACACAATCCGTCTCTTGTCCTACTAGGGATGGGGGTAGAGCCACAGGTGCCCAGTGGTCAGTTTGTGCAGGCAGAAAGTGCCTGCAGTTGCCCTGGGAAGCTGAGGGAACACCAGCCCCTTCCTATCATATGGGGGGACAATGGTGGAGATGGCCTCTAAGGCACTCAACAACCAGTTCGTGTGGGCTGAAAACTCCTGCATTGCCCGGAGAGGCCAAGGATACTCAGCACCTCTCCTATCATATTGGTGTGCTGGCATGCAGCCCCAGGTGACTAACTATTCAGTCTGTGCCAGCAGAGAGCACTTACAGTTGCCTGGAGAACCTGGTACAGGTCCCGCCAGCTTCCTCTCTGCTGGAGGTGGGGTTGGAGCCTAGGCTAGGGCTGCAGTCCAATCTTGGTGGAAAGAAGCCAGTCCCTAACTTCACTGGATTTTCAGGTAGCCAGGCTTCCCCTCATGCCGGGGGCAGAGTCAAAATGGCAGCTACCAGACTCTTTCCAACTTGGACAGGATCAAACCCTAGCTATTTCTAGGATTATACTTTAGTCAGCCGAGTCCACTAATCAGTAGCTGAGGTCAGCGGACAATTATTTCTTCCTCCACTATTTATGGGTAATGGAGTTTCTAACTCCAGCCACGGAATAGCTCCTGAGGTGGCTTGCGCCACTAGAGTAGTATGGACACCGGCCTCTGTGGTGTGGCTTGCAGTTTCCCAAAGAGGTTGTGCAGGTCCCCCCAGCTTCGTCCCTGCCAGAGGTGGGGTTGGGGTTTAGGCTAGACCTGTAATCTGACCTGGGTGGAAAGAAGCCAGTTTTTACCAGCACTGTGATTTTCTTTCTTTCTTTCTTTCTTTCTTTCTTTCTTTCTTTTTTTTTTTTTTAAGAAGCCGGTCCCTACCAGCACTGCGAAGCACTGTGATTTTCAATCTGCCCTGCTTCCCCTCAGGTTTGGGGCGGAGTCAAAATGGCAGCTACTGGCCTCCTTCTGACCTGGACAGGTTCAAAGTTTGGTTATTCCTAGGATTATACTTTAGCCTGCTGAATTTACCAATCAATAGCTGAAATCAGTGCCACAACGTGTCTTCCTACCCTGGTTTTGGGGAAATGGAACTTCCAACTCCAGCCATGGAGTAGCGTCTGCTGCACCTTGCGCTGCCCCGGCACTGACTTCCACAGCTGTGTGGAGGGCTCTACTCACTGCAGAGGGGCAGTCTCCTCCTTCCATACATTCAAGGATGTTGTGGGATATTCTTCTGGTCTCCTGGGACCCCCAAAGAAGTGCTCTAGGTAGAGCACTTCTACCTGCTCTACCCTGCAGCATAAGCCAATTCCAGGAGAGCCTCATTCTGCTGCCATCTTCTGTGTAGGTTTTTAAGAAACTGTTCAAACTATATTCA
Organism: Tolypeutes matacus; assembly: GCA_026826555.1. Lineage (NCBI taxonomy): Eukaryota > Metazoa > Chordata > Mammalia > Cingulata > Chlamyphoridae > Tolypeutes > Tolypeutes matacus. The sequence goes on along the minus strand of JAKSZT010054304.1, from coordinate 29,808,899 downwards.
GAGTGGCTGTACCATTTTGCATCCCCACCAGTAGAATTTGACAGATTCAGTTTCTTTGCATCCTCATTAGCATTTCATATTGACACTACTTTTATTTTAGCTGTTCTAATAGGTGTGTAGTGATATCTCATCATGGTACTAATTTGCATTTCTCTAATGGTAAGTGATGTCGAACACCTCATGTGCTATTTACCATTCACATATTCATTTCAGTGAAATGCCTCTTCATGTGTTATGCCCATTCCAATCTGTAGGTTGTCTTTTCATCTTCTTAACAAGGTCTTTTGTAGAGCAAAACTTTTTATTTTTTTATTTTTCAATTTTATTAAAATGTATTCATAAACTATACAATTCATAAAACATAAAACTTTAACTAAAGTTTACAATCAATCACATTTGGTATAATCACAGAATTATGCATTCTTCATTTCAATCAGTATTCAATTATTTTTGTTTTAATTTTCATGAAGTCTAATTTATCAAAGTTTTGTTTTATGGCTCCTGCTTTGATGTCATGTCATGTTCACCAAGTCCTAAATCTAGAAATATTTTTTTCTAGTTTTTAGGGTTTATAGTTTCACATTTTATATTTATATGTATGATGCATTTAGAATCAATTTTTATATAGGTGTGAGCTTTAGGCTGAACATAGTTAAAGGCTCTTTGGCATATTTTAAAAAATCAGATATATAGCTGACTCTTAAAAATTGCCTATTTGGGGAATTTAGTTAAGGAACAAATGGTAATATTAATTATATTATCATATGAGGCAAAACATAAAAATTTCAGATAGCAAGGAATGCCTTACTGCTAAATAATTGTTGTAGACAAAAAGTGCTCTGATTCTAAAGAACTTTTACTGATCTGGCAAAACTTTAAAGTCATGATTTGAATGCAAGTGCACAAATGGACTTAAATAAGTCTAAGGAAAAAAAAAAAAGAAAAGGAAAGGAAAAGAGCACTTTGAAACAGAAGTGTAAAAGGGGACAAATAAGCAGTAGAAATTTAAGGAAGTCTTCATTAGAGAGTCAGTGAAAACATTTTGCTTGGAGATCAGTGTATATAGAAATGAATAGGAATAATAACAACCAGTGCATAGCTATCTATGCTGTGTTTTAGTTTCCTAGTTGTTAAAACGAAAACAATGGGTTGGTTTAACCCATTTATTTGTTCATAGTTTCAGTGGCTTGCTTTCTCCTGGTGTCAGTTCCGACTGGCCAGCAATCTTTGGGGTTCCTTGGCTCTTCCATTAAATGGCAATGCACATAGTGTCAGCTTCTTCTTTCCCTTCCGAGTTCTGATTTCCTTGACTTCTGACTTTTGGCTGCTCCCCTCAGCTCTTCTGTGTCCTTTCCTGTAAAGCATCCAGTAATAAGATTAAGGCCCTCTTGATTCAATTGGGCCATACCTTTACTGAAGTAACCTCTTCAAAAAGTCCTATTTATAATAGGTTTAAGTCCATAGGGATGGATTAAAATTAAGGTTATGTTTTTCTGGGGTACACAACTCCAAGCCATTATACTAAGGAACATCAGAATTTTGGGGTAGTAAATTGTAAAATATTGTTGTTGTTTTTTTCAGAAAAAGAGAACATACCAAGAACTCTTTAAAGTACACATAAAATCAATAATTTACAATATTGTCAGTGATATTCATGTATACTGAAAAGAGGGAAAATGTAGGCAGTAATTAGATTCAAGTTTGAAGATCCAGATATAAGTGAAAAGTTTCCAGATTTTGATGTGGGGGTGAATGCAGTTCACAGACAAGTGAATCTGACTGATTACAAGAGGAAGCAAGTTATTTTTATTTCAAAAGTTTATATGTGTGTAGATATGAGTCAAGTATGAGTTTAGGAAAGGATGGGCAGGAGACCATATGAACTCAAAACAGAAAACAAATATTAAGGATTAGTTGAAGATATAATGAGAAAAAAATGGCAAGTTTGATATTAGTAGGGTAAGTGTTTTAGTTTCCTAGGCTGCTTAAGCAAATACCATGAGTGTAAGTTTAAATAATGGAAATTTATTCATTTATGGATTGAGGTTGGGAAAAAGTCCCACTCAAGGTGACATCAAAGCCATACTTTCTTCCCAAAGACTAGTATTCTGGGGCTGGCTGCCAGCAATTCTTCGCTCCTCTGTCACATGGCAAGACACATGACAGTATCTTCTGGTTTCTCTTTTCTCTTCCAGGCCCCACTGAGGTACTTTCTTGTTTCTGGTAGCTTTCTCTCTCTATCTGATTTTTTTTTTCTTATCAAGTACTCCAGTAATAGGAGTAAGATCCAACCTGTTTAGTTGGAATATACCTTAACTGGAGTTACCTCATCAAAAGATCCTACTTAAAATGGGTTTACACCCACATTTATGGATTGAATTTAAGAATGTTTTTCTGGGGTACATACAGCTTTAAACTACCCCAATAAAAGAATGAAACAAAATGTAGGGGTATTTCAATAAATAACCTATAACTAATATGGGTAGAGGAAAAGATTAGACAGGACCTTGTTGTAAGCAATAGTAATGCCATGATGTATACAGGAGAGGTTGCTTCAAGGAATTGCTAATGTCACAATTCAATGATCATAAATTGTTCATAAAATAATAAAGCAGTGCCTAACAATTAAATTAGTATGTTGAATTGTTCATAGAATCTGATACATTTGATTGTACTTGTTATACAGTTGTATTTTGCTATGATTATTTGTCTTTCAATTTTGCTATGGAGTATGCTGACATGTTCAGAAAAAGAAAATTACACAAGAATTAAGGTGTGTAGGTATATCATTCAGAGTTCTTGTTAAGTCAACTAGAATACTAATATAAATATTTTTTCAGCTGAAATAAAGAAATTACTACCTGGAGTAGTATTAGATAGTAAAAAACAGAAATTTATATGCTAAGTGCTCAATTTTATAATTTTCAAATAACAATTGGTAGACTACATTTAAAGCATAAAATAATAATTCAATGGGAACAAAACAGTGTTAAAGGTTTGACAACATTTTGGGATATTCATTGTCCAACTATTGAGTGTTGTATAGTATCTGTAATTTAATAGGTTGCTGTCTAAAAATGGGAGTGTTTACTATATTGATTGGAGTCAGATAGCTTAATGATCTTTTTATATCCCTTAGAATCAATGAGATTCCTAAGACATAATAGAGATAAATGCAATTAAACAATAAATGCTTTAAAGGCTGCTATTCTTAAATTTATTACTTCTTTAGCTATTAAAAACTCTCTTCATTTAAAAGGCTCTGAAATGTAAGTTATTTAGAGTATAACAAATTTTATCCACATTTCTGTACCAAACAGTTAAGCAAAATACCAAATATATGGATTACTTATGTCTACAAAAAGTAAATCTGACTTGTCCAAAATAACAGAAACTGCATACTTGAAAGCAAAGTTCCTGGCTTTAATTACAGTGCTCTTTCCATTATGACATTCTATCATGAGGTTTAGCTTTAAAAGCAAAGCCAAAAATACTTCAACTTGAAATATAAAAGAAAGAGAATAATATGGGTGAAGATATAGAGAAATGTAATCAAGAAGAAGAAATCTAAATGTTTATTAGCCTAAAATATTTCAATAAAATTGAAGCTAGGATCCCTGAAATTGGAGCCTGTAGAAAGTGAAAATATTTATAACAACTGCTATAAGTTTAATAGGGAGAGAAATGGAAGTGACTGATAGATATGCCAGCACTGAATTCCCTGTAACTGAGCTTACAGAACCAAGTATTGACCAGAAAAAAGAGGAAGTTAACTAGTTCCTTTTATAATATTTGACTACATAGGAACAAAAGGATCTCTAAGGTTGCACTGATTGATCAAGAGCAAATAAAAAGAAGGTGAAGGACTAAACATAGGTCAAGGGTTTGTGTCTGGATTTCTCTATTTAAGTGTAATACAGTTGGTTTTAAAAATAAAAAGGGGGAATATGTGGAAAGGTAGACACTGGGAGCCATAGAAAGCATTTAGGTTTGAAGTATTGAATGTAGAACATTTCCAGGGATAAAAATATGTGATGACTTTTTTCTAAAGGATGACACATCCAGAATGTATAATAAAGTTACTGAATAAGGCAGAGAACAGTGAGGGAAAGAAAGTGAAAAGATTGTGAATGTATATGTTGAAGTCATAAATAACAGGTGCTTTGTTAGGAAGTCTGTGAGTGAAATGCTGTAGTTCTCAAGAAAGTTGGAAATTTTGTATATTGAATTTATGTTTTGGAGAGTTAAAATAACTTCTATTGCTTCCAAAAGAGGAGGAATAAGTGATAAAAAGTAGCTAAATGACTACTTGGAATCAACATTAGGCAGCAGAGAGAATGCTCCTCCTGCATCTAATTCCACAAGTATGGAGGAGAAAGAAAAATAGTAGACTCCACCGAAGAGTCCAAACCATATTTCTGAGTATGGGACTAGAAATAATATTTCAGAAAAAAAAAGTTATCAGTATTGAGATCTTTGTTTAAGACAGCATATAGTTTCTATAGAATATAAAGAAAGGAAAAAGGAATGAGATAAAAAGGGGACAAAAGCCTAACCAGGAGAGAGTCTAAGCCAAGGACATTTCAAACAAAGAGTTGCTACCAGAGGAAAGCATGTCATGTAGGCTCATAAAAGCAAGTGGGAGAACAAAAACAAGAAATTGTCATCTTATCCTTTTTTATAACCTGGCACAATACCTGTCAGATTGCACACTCAATAAATGTGTTATGAGTAGATTAAAGTTGGAATGTAGGTGCAACCATGAGAATAATATCAAAACTCTTTCTTTTGAATCTGTTTTTGAGCTAAGTGAGGGAAGTTTCATTAAAAAGAAAAATCTGGAGGATTATACAACTTAAGTTCAACTTAAGCCAACAATGGAAAAGGTTTTAAAAATAATGAAATATGCCACATAAAATATTAATTTAAAACAAGGGTATACATATTCTATCACAGCTTTCTCCATCAGATCCAATGTGGACTATTGAGTTTCTTTCTGGGCAGTACATTTAAAATCTGTTTTCTGAATCAAAATGATGAAAAGTCTGGGAACACTGATATATATATATATGATATTCTATATTATTAAATTATATTAAATACATACATAGACCATATGTGCTATTATATATATATATAGAGAGAGAGAGAGAGAGAGAGAAACAACAGAGGATATTTAACAAAAAAAAAAATGAAGATCTTCATGAGAATATTAAATTCCTTCAATTGCCTATGTAACTGTTAAATTTTTAGGCTTTTTCTGTATTACTCCACAGAACAGATTTAAGCCTAATAGTTGGAATTATAAGAGGGAAGATTTCAGGTTAATGCAAACAGATTTTTTTAAAGAATAAGTAGGTGTCAAAATGACTGCATAAAATGAGATGAAAACAAACAATGTCTCCTTATCATGGAGAAAGCTAAATTATTCTGATATATGGTGTCATTTTAGAATATATATCACTAATATTACTTATGCTTAATTAAACAAACAGTCTCATTTCCTTAAACTAATATTTTTTATACTACTTTTAAGTGAATCTCATTCAATTAGACATTGATGTATGCTTTTCACTCAAATGGATCACCCAGAATGTTAAACTAAATATTTATCCAGAGCCAAATCACATTGTAAGTATTGGGAAAAAAACAAACAAAAACAAACTCAAAGATTCTAAAATGCAATTTCCTCCCCATGAATTCAAAATGAAAAATAGTTATACTCATCTAAAATTATTTAAAACAGGGAATGACTGCATATACTTTTCACTGTTAATTAGAAGTATGTTTATTTTCCAACGTACTAAAATAATGTATTCACTTGTAAAACTTTCTAAGTCCTTGAATTTATTTTATCATCTGAAAGTGCTTGATAATGATTTTTTTCCAATTCCTTCTTTTCTCTTTAATCCATTCACTGTACCTTGATTCACATGGTCCTGGGATAATTATATTCCTAGACAAAACTGCCTCTGAATCGATTCTACCCTGGTTAACACTGTTGGAATTCTAGAAGAAAATAGATTATGAATAATGGATGCCTGTTCATTTGGTAAGGTTTTGCTTTAGGATATGTCTCACTTCCCTTACATTCGATTCTGACAGGATTCAGAATCAAATGCCTGTACTTTTCTCTCAATAAGAATAAAATATGATCCAGGGTAAAAAATTAGTTTGCCCCATCTACTTGAGGACAGTAACGTAGAGAATGGATGATATGAAGATTCTGTTGTGTCAACCAGGCCCCCACTAAACTCTTAACTGGAAAAGGATGTAAATAATTTGTTAGTGGGCTTCTTTTTAAAGCATGTTGGGGAGGTGCTGCTTTGGAATGAATCAAACATGGAACAAATCAGTATCAGAACAGGGAGAGAAAGAAGAATAGTACTGAGGACATTGTTGGAACTCCTAGATGTCAGTGTGCCTGATGCCAGGGTAAGCCATCAGATCAACCATTAATGTGAGCCAATAAGGACCTTTTTGGTTTAAGCTATTTTGAGTTGGGTTACTTATCCCTTGTAATTGAAAAAAAAACTCTCACTAACCCAGCACCTTTACCCTTCTTCCCCTTCAACCTATAATCCAGAGCACACCTTCTGCAAACAGTGAGTTCTGTATTTCTCTTCCTCTGAGTCCCATCCTAATTTAACTCTACCTTTTCTAGGGTGGCAGAAAAAAAAATGTTTTCTATGCAAAATGTGTGTCTCCAAGTCATAAAATCATTTTGCTTTCTTCTGATATATAATTTTAGATGTCAAGAAAAAATAAGGGGGGTGGTAAGAAAATGTGTTTCCTTCTATCTAAAGTGTAGAGCAACTTGTATTTTTTCATATTCTACACTAATGAAACTGATTACAAAGCTAGATTTATAACTTCCAGTATCCTTGTTTAATTTTGCATGTCTTCAGAGGATTAATTGCTGATTTCCACTTTTGTTTGGGCTTGACATTCTCCAGAACCAGTTTAAAAAACCTGAGCCAGGATATGGGTGTAGAATGGGGTGGACTATGCCACTCAAGCCATCCACAAATTCATGATTTTCTTTTGTTTTGTTTCATTTACTTTCCCCCAAGGGAACTGACTATTTCCCTAAGGGAATGAATCTCTGCATTTCAATCCTATAAACTCAATTCTGCAGCAACTGGGTGTATTGTATGTTTTACCTGACTATACTTTATTTACCAAGTTACCTATTCTCAGTGATGTGTTATATTGCTTGCTTTGCTACTGTAAGGAGCAACAAAGTTAGAATGAAAAAGGAGTAAAGTACAAGAATTTCAAAGCTGCCCCAACTAACACTAACATGTTTATTTTCACCCACTGATCATAAAAACAGTAGCTAATAGTGGTACCACTCAGAGGTCATAGCACCCAGTGGAGACAAAATGTCCCTCCAAGATGAAACAGTTTCATGATAGCTATAACATCTGGCTTAAACTTGTCTACTTTTGGATAACGGCTGTTTGGTATATAGACATAGTTGGTAAGTGTAGGAGCACTGTGAGTTCATGACTGATTTTTTTCATAATGGGTAATGTCTCTCTCTTACCTCTATGGTGTCCTTTCTGGGATTATTATGTTTAGTAATTGATATAAAGCTGTTTCACTTCAGGTTGAGAGTTATATACATACGTGAAGGCAAAGGGGAATGTTAATCTTTCATATGGAAAAACCATATATTCTTCATTAAGTTTCTAAAGCTGATTTCCAACATTGCCCTAATTATTTTTAAGTAAATATGAACATTGTCTTCTTTTTTAAAATTTCCGTCTAAAGTGAAAGTGTATTTTTGCTGAATATGGGATCACGTATTTAAGATCTCCTTTCTTATTATTTGAACTACATAGAGTTATAGGATACTCTTTTAGTTTGCTAAACGCTGCTGGGAACAATTTCCAGAAATGGGTCGGCTTTTATAATGGGAATTTATTAAGTTAAAAGCATACAGTTCTGAGGTTGTGAAAATGTCCAAATCAAAGCATCATCAGAGATGCTGTCTCACTGAAGGTCAGGTGCAGGCAATTCTGGACTCCTTCCGTGGGGCAAGGCAAGGCACATGGAGGCATCTGCTTCTCTTATGTGTCTCCTTGCTTCAGCTTCTGGCTGCTCTGTCTGTGGCTTCCTCTGTCCTGGGATCCTCTCTGTGCTCTTTGGTTCCTTCTCTCCATCTCTGCAGCTTTTTCTCTGTGTCTCTGTGTCTGTGGCTTTTTCTCTCTCCTGTTTATAAAGGACTCCAGCAAGAGGACCAACACCACCTGGGCTATGCCTCACTGAAGTAATCCAATCAAAGACCCCCAACTGAATCCTAGCCAGTCAAAGGGTTCTACACACACAGGATCGATTAGCCTTAAGAACATGATGTTTTCTGGGATCCACAAAAATCTTCAAACTGTCGCAAATACCTGTTTGAACAATTTCCACAATTATCTAAAATTCAGCTAAAAAATTCATCTCCTGAGAAGCATTATTATTTTAAGTAGATTAAACTAGTTTTCCATCCATTTGGCTTCTATAATTTATGTAATATTAATCTTATATTTTGTATTATATCTCATCCCATACTAAATTTTAAACTCCTTAAAGGAAGAGACCCCATTATATTCCTTATTTATCTTTGCATATATTTAAAGCACTAAACATGGAACCTGACATATACTAGGCATTATTTAAGTGTTTGTAACTTAAGTCTTAGACAAAATTTATTTTATAAATATTTGAACATGTTGGATGAAAGAGTACATATTTAGAAAATAATTTTATACTTAGAAATTACATTGTTATGATCTATATTGACAGGAAGGAAGATTTGGATAGATATACACTTGTGCATAGACGCAAAGCCACGTACTACCATACCTACCAACCCACACAAACTCACAATTGTAAGAGTTCATATATCTAAAGGAATCATGCTTCTACCTCTTTTTTAACATTCAAATATAAGTAAAAGGTGGTTAAAGGGAATGGGAAGGCAATTCAAATTAAAGGAGAAAAAGAGGAATAAATAAGAATATTTCAAAAACAGGAAAGTCTGGAAGATCTAAGCATTTCTTGTTGCTGACCTTTTATGGGATGAAGGGAAATTAAAATATACCAGTAAAATCCTAATATCTCTCAGTATCTGTTTCTTCAAATAAATGTAGTAATTTTAAAGTTTACATATAAAATGCAGTTTACTGAGTGGTGTATAAAATAACAATAGCTCGCAAGAATCTAAAATAATTTAATTTTACTTCCAAGGACTTGCTTTTCTTGTTTGGGTATGAAAACTGTACTGGTTTGACCCTCTTATCTTTTCTGATAACACTTTCTTCTTGTACTAGCTGCTGAACTTTGGTGGGACTATGAAATATTTGCAGTGCTCTTGGAACATACATTGAATAACTGTATGATGCTAGAAGACATCATAATATCAACAAATTTTTCTTAGATTCTCTGAGGCATGTTGGCCTTGTTCTTCCATATTATCTTGGAAATCTCCCTTTGATATCTCCCTTTGGATAACCATAACCTCGGGAGCTCTTGGCATATAATGTGTTCCTGAATATTATAACAATATTTAAATATCATATTTATCATAGGTAATATCATAACTTTGGCCTTTATCAAAAGAACTTTCCCTTTATTTCCTTTAATTTTAAAATAGCATGGAAAATTATGCCCATGCTATTTGTGATTATTTGAAATCATATTGGCATTATTCATAATTACTAGAGTGTTTAGTTTAAATTTTGAAAGGCTGAAAAAATAAGTATTCATCTTTTTGTAAAAATCTAGTGTTAATATTTAGAAGTTATTTAGGCTGCTTAGGAATGCAATACATATTATTTCCAAACACTTACCTGGCCCTGAATACACCATGACATCATACAAAATTTGATTTACATAGATACTTAAGTTGATTTCTTAAACCTAATTAAGAGTGATTTTTATGATGATCTTTTAAGAGGCCATTGTACTTAAAAAATATTCCTTAGGGTATTAACAGATAGATATTTAATGTTCAAGTACTTGGAAAAAATGTCATCAACAGCTTCAAGACATTAAGCTAGCCTTATTTACTTTACAATAATGGTATTGGGAGGAAAAACCAGTTATCTGTTTCACTTTTCATGCCTTGCATTTTCCCTTTAGCTCAGCATGCCAAAATGATACTCCTATTATTATGAAAGATTACAATAGGGGACTTCAAAGATTTAGTTTATAATGCTCAAATGATTCAAATTGCACCGATGCAGAGAATTTTAATATAATTGAGAAAGAATAATTTTGGTTCTCACACATTCATTTATTCTGTTGCTAACAAAAAGATTATTGTGAAACTTAATTACTTGTTCAGAGTAAAACACCAACAAAACACCCATATATCCTTACATAAAGCAAATTATATAAAAAATGCTCTTTTTATAATTCATCATTTTCCTATTCTTATTTTGATATGTTTATATTTCATTGTACATAAATGATACAAGGTAGTGGACAAGAAATAGTTAAAATGCTTAAAATGATGCATTTAGGAAAAATGGATGAGAAGATACTATTCATTTTAATGTTCGGCAAATATTCTAAGATCAGAAAACAACTACAAAACAACAATAAAAATTTGGCTGAAGTAACCATGTCTTAGACATCTATTATGCAGAGTCACTACTATTGTTATGCATAGAGAAATTTTATTTCTACCATGTTACAACTAAAAGTATCCCAATGATTTTAACAGTGTGGTTCACAGAGACTGCATCAGAGTCTTTGGTACATGAATGAAAAAGGATTTGATAATAATACCTCATTATCAACCCCAAGACTAGAGATCAACATGCTATGCACTGCTACTATTCAAAGTAACCCATCAGCTGGACCTGAATTATGCTAAACAGACAAATGAAAATAAAGACTCAATTAAGTGTAGCTGGAGCTAAAGGGAAGAACAAAATGTACGCTTATAATATATAGCTGGTAAGTGAGAGAAATGAAAACATAAATAAATAATAAAAGCTCAGAAGGAGATTAATTTACAGTATCTAAAAGACTGTGGATTTTTAATCTATGAAACTCAGCAGGAGAATTGAGAAAGTAGACACTATTAAGACACCAATGAAGGCGTAAATAATTAAACGGAAAGAACACCTAAAAATGCAGAATGAAAATGCAGGGACAGAAATTATGATGGATAAGAAATGAGACTTGAAACATATGTACAGAAGTTTCAATACATAAGTCCAAAAAGATAAAAGAGATCTAGGTTCTATAATCTTCTAGCCTAAAGCGAGAAAGAACAGGTTATTTACATAGGAAAAAGAATCTGATTACAGCACAAGCATGAAAAATCTACAGAAAAAAAATCGTGCTCAAGCATGATAATACTAAGTCAAGAGCTCATTCTACTGTCAGGTTTTAAGAGAAATTATTATTAAAAATACCAGGATTCAGAGAATATGTCACTCACATATTTTATTTGTGGAGGAATATCAGAAAAAAATAAATCTAACCAAAAAACTAAGAGTCAGAACAGGAGGAGATCTCAACGTAGAAGGTTGGCAAAAAATGCAGTAAAAAATAAATCTGGAAATACATTCATAAATACACAGATTTTTTCACTCTAAATCTGACATACAGAATTAAATCAAAGTGAATAATCCCTGAGGATGTGTATCATGATATTTAAATAAGTAAATTTTAATAAGGGTCAGCAGCATGCAGAGTCTAATATTGATCTATAATTAACTATACTATCCTCTTTCAGCAAATCCTAAATGTGCTGGATGAGAGAAGGGTTTAAGGTTGATGAAAGGAAGGTAAATGTAAATATTCCAAAAGTGACCTTTTTATTATTAGAAAGAGAAAATATAGTAAAGGAAAATAATATCTAGATGGTGATTTTTAAAAATTCTTCATCCATATTATTGCAAAAAATATGTTTTTGAGTACTAGAAAAGTTAAAGTTATAGTAAGGCAGAAGATTATAATATAACTTACAGAATAATAACAGAGGAATAGAGGAATCAATGGCACCCTGATCAAACCAATACTTAGGCAAAATAAAAGTAAATAAAGAGAAAAGTCTAAAGTAAATCTCTGTGTGCTTCCCCCACTGTACATAGTTGGTGCTTCTGGCTATTTGGGCCAAAGTGTATAATCAATGGCTTTTAATATAATCACAATGTTGAACATTCATCATCTCAAAAATTTTAGAACATTTCATTACTCAGGAAAGAAAGACTCCATACGCTTTAGCATTTCTTCCTCAGATTACATAACCACTAATTTCATTGCATCTTTATAAATTGATTTATATTTAGAGTTCATATAAATGGAATCATACAATATGTAGTACTCTGTGTCTGGTCTCTTTCACTTAATATAATGTTGTTGGTTTTTCTGTATGATATTACCATTTTGTGCTATTAACTTACATTTGCTCAGCTACACAGAAAAATGGTCTTATATATGCATTTCTATCCATATTCATATTTCACATAATATATTTATATTTCACAAAATATATTTAATTCATAATAGGGCAATCATACAGTATTTGTCCTTTTGTATCTGGTTTGCTTCATACAACATAATGTCCTCCAGGTTCATCCATGTTGTCCTATGTTTCACTACTTCATTTCTTCTTACCGCTGCATAATATTCCATTGTGTGTATACTCCACAAATTGTTCATCCTTTCATCAGTTGATGGACACCTGATGGCTATCGTGAATAACACTGCTATGAAGATCAGTGTGCAGATATCTATTCGTGTCACTGCTCTCAGTTCTTCTGGGTATATACCTAGCAATGATATTGCTGGGTCCCATGGCAAGTCTACATTCAACTTCCTTAGGAAATGCCAAACCATCATACAAAGCGATTGTACCATTCTATATTCTCACCAACAGTGAATAAGCATTCCTATCTCTCCACAGTTTTCCATTTACAGTTTTCCAGCTTATTAATAGTGGCCGGTCTAATAGGTGTGAAATGATATCTCATTGTAGTTTTGATTTGCATTTCCCTAATCACTAGTGATGTTGAACATTTTTTCATTTGTTTCTTACCATTTGCATTTGTTCTTTGGACAGTTGTATTTTCAAGTCTTTTGCCCATTTTTAATTGGATATTTTGTCTTTTTATTGTTGAATTGTGTGATCTCCTTATACATCATGGATATTAAACCCCTATCAGATATGTGATTGCCAAGTATTTTCTCCCATTGAGTCAGCTGCATTTTCACCCTTTTGACAAAGTCCTTTGAAGTGCAAAAGTGTTGAAATTTGAGAAGGTCCCATTTATCTATTTTTGTTGCCTGTGCTTTGGGTGTAAGGTTTTAGGTGGTTGTTTTTATATTTAAAACATTTTGAGTTAATTTTTGTATAAGGTGTGAGGTCGGGGTCTTCTTTCTTTCTTTTGGATATGGCTATCCTGTTCTCCCAGAAGCATTTGTTGAATAGACTGTTCTGGCCCAGCTGGATGGGTTTAACAGCCTTGTCAAAAATCAGTTGACTGTAGATGTGAGGGTCAATTTCTGAGTTCTTGATTCAGTTCCATTGTTCAATCTGTCTGTCCTCATGCCAGAATCATGTTATTTTCACTATTGTAGCTGAATAATATGCTTTAAAGTCAGGAAGTGAGAGTCCTCCAACTTCATTCTTCTTTTTTAAGACATTTTTGGCTATTCAGGACCACTTGTCCTTTTAAATAAATTTGATTATTGCCTTTTAGATTTCTGCAAAAAAAATGCTGTTGGGATTTTTATTGGAATTGCATTGAATTTGTAAATCAGTTTGGATAGAATTGACATCTTAACTATATTTAGTCTTCCAATCCATGGACATGGTATGCCCTTCCATTTATTTAAGTCTTCTTCCATTTCTTTTAGCAATGTTTTGTAGTTTTCTCCATATAGGTCCTGTATGTCCTCAGTTAAGACTATTCCTAAATATTTAATTGCTTTAGTTGCTATTATATAAATAGAATTTTTTTTTCTGATCTCCTCCTCATATTGCATATCAGTAGTTTATAGAAATGCTGTTGATTTTTGTATATTAACCTTGTATCCTGCCACTTTTCTTATATCTAGAATCCTGAAAAATCCACAAAAAAGCTCCTAGAATTTCAGGATTCTAGATATAAGATCATGTCATCAGTGAACAGTGAAAGTTTTATTTCTTCCTTCCCTATTTGAGTGCCTTTTATTTCTCTGTCTAGCATAATTGCTCTAGATTGAACTTCTAGGATAAGATTGAATAATAATTGTGACAGTGTGCATCCTTTTCTTGTTTTTCATCTCAGAAGGAAAGCTTTCATTCTTTCACCATTGAGTACAATGCTAGCTGTAAGTTTTTTGTATAGGCCCTTTACCACATTGAGAAAACTTCCTTATATTCTTATCTTTTGGAGTGTTTTTTTAATAAAGAAAGGGTGCTGCTTTTTGTCAAATGCCTTTTCTGCATCAATCAAGAGGATCATGTGATTTGCCTTTGTCAATTTATCAATGTGGTTTATTACAGTGATTGATTTTCTTGTGTTGTACCACCCCTACATACCTGGGATAAAACCCACTTGATCATGGAGCATAATTCTTTTAATTTTACTTTAGATTCTGTTTGCAATTATTTTGTTGAGAGAATTTTTTGCATCTGTATTCATTAGAGACATTGGTCTGCAATTTTCTTTTTTCATAGTATTTCTCTCTGGTTTTGGTATTAGGGTGATGCTAACTTCACAGAATGAGTTTGATAGCATCCTTTCCTGTTCTATTTTTTTTGGAAGAGGTTGAGCAAGATTGGTATTAGTTCATCTTTGCGTGATTGGTAGAAATCACCTGTGACAGCATCTGGTCCGGGGCTTTTCATCTTTGGGAGATTTTTGATGACTGTTTCAACCTGCTTTTCCTTTGAGATAGGAACCTTTTGATTGGACTAATAACGTAGTGAGGCATGACTCAGGTTGGTTCTCTGCCCTCTTCTGGAGTTTTATGTAAATGGAGACACATAGAGACATAGAAAAAGGAAGTTGTCATCTTGATCCTGCCATGTGAGAGAAAAGAGAAAGGAGGGAGAGGGAGGACTCCAGGTTCACCTACAGCTGCAGAAAGGTAGAGAAACCTGGGAGGCTGATAGAGGTCCTGGAGACTGAAATCAGCAGAACACAGAGGCATAGAAAGAGGCCCCCAAGAGTCTGGGCCCAAAGAGCAGCCCAAGGCTAAGGAGAGCAGCCCTGCCATATGCCTGTTGCCACATAGCAGGGTGCCAGGATCACCAGTAGCTGACTCTGGTGAGAAAACATCTGTGATGGTACCTTGACTTGAACATTTCACCTCCTCAGAACTGTAAGTTTTTACTCTAAATAAAATTCCCATTATAAAAGCCTACCCATTTCTGGTACTTTGCATTGGCAGCCCTGTGGTAAACTAAGACAATCTGGTTATACATGGAATAAAGAATATAAGTGACTTTATCCACTGAACTAATAAAATATTAATCAATGAAAATGGAAAACAGCTTTTAAAAATATAATTTTGGTAGATATTATTAAAAAAGATTTCTAAGTTAAACTTAAGTGTAACTAACTTTTTGTTTATAAAGTTAAAAACTGAATAAGAACATTAAAACTAAGAAATCATACATATTATTTAATCTACTTATTCAAAAACACATATTGGCATAACTATGCCATAATAAACCATATCTAGCAGATAAAAATAAATAAGGAGGGGATTGTGGGAATATGGCTGCCGGGGTAGACAGATAAAGCTTAGCTCTTACTAAAACAACTGAAAGGGAGTCTCTGGCTGCCTTAGTGACCTGCTTAGGGGTACAACAGACCAGGACCCTGCTTCACAGCTAACAGAAGAATTGGGGACAGAGGAGGAAGCCAAAACAACAAACTGTGAGTTATTGATTCTCCTGGCCAATGGGAAGGGCTCCCCTCCCCCATCCCTGAGATATCAGGCAAAGGTCAAACTCCTGGCAAATAGTATCTGACTAAGAGGAGAACATATTTCTTCCTCCCTGACAGCACCTCTAGATATATATAAAGCGGGGAGGGGGTTGCTCTGGGTCATCTAGGAGGATGCTAGAAAAAAAAGGAAGGCAGTGAAAAATCTTGAGTTTCTCCTGCCTGTGGCTGGAAGTGGTGCTTAAACCCTGCTCTCAGGACAAACAGCCTAAGTGGAGCTTCAGGCTTTCACCTCCAAGAGGATTGTGGTGGCTACCTCCCTGGAAGGAGGAGGTGTCTGACAGGGTGGAGAATGGTCTCTTTGCGGTTATTTTAGCCAACCAAGTCACCCTTGGGTGTCTGAAGGGACTCTGATGCAACAAAGATAGGGGAGGGCAATCTCAGGCAGGCTGCCATGCTAAGCAGCCTAGGTAAAGAGAGGAATTACATCAGAGAAGACACAGGGATCTCCTCAGACAAGCTGGCACACCTTGCAGTCCAAGTAGAGAGAATTTACATCAGAAAGAAGGCAGAGATAACAAGGAGGGACTAGGGGCTGATAGGTTTCTGAAAAGCCTTGCAAACCTAAGAAGAGGCATTAGCTCCACCAAAGAGCTCCTGCCTAGTATACACAGTCCCCCTGGTTTGATCCCCAGCTCCTCTCTGAGAAGTGATAAAAGGTTTTCAAGCATCCAGTGAAACTTTATGACAGAGAAAATATTGACATCTTAGTATTAAATTTTATTGGATCTCTTATTTTTTAAAAAAGTTTCCTTTTTTACTTTGCTTGTTTTACTCACCTGGCTTAAAATCTGCAGAGGGCAAGCTGCAGGGTGAAAGATTGTTGAATAGCAACAGCTTGAGAAGATCACTAGGGATCCAAGAAAAAAGGCCGTTTTCTCATGTTTATCTTGGCTTTTTGATCCTTTTCCTGCCTTCTTCCTCTTTTTCTTTTTTTTAAAGCAAACAAACAAATAAACAAAAAACACACAAAAAATGAGTAGCTGCTGTCTTGATTTCTTGTTGTGGTATTCCCCCTTCCTTTGTTTCTCTGTTTATCTTAGTTTTTCTCTCTTTGTTTCCCAATTTTCTCTACCTACGCTATATCTTTTCCCTTCTTCATCCTTATATTTTCTGTTTTCTGTTGTTGTTCTTTCATTCCACTTCTTTGGGCTTGGTTTTCAATTTTTCTTGTACTCATTTCTCTCCCTCTCCAACTTTCTCTGTGTTTGATTTCCTCTTTTTTAAATTTTTTTTCTTTCTTTCCTTCTATTTTCTACTTTTTCTTTTCCCCTCTTCTTATCATTCTGGACTCTTAATTCATTCTATATTTTTCTTCATTCTGTTTCATGTTTCATTGTTTCAATTCCACTTTTCTACTCTTATTCTTCTGTATTTCTTACTTGGGTTAATTATTCAATTGCCTATGTCTTGTACAGTACCTCTCCTACCTTTTACTATTATCACTACTATTACTAATTCTCTCTTTCTATCTCTTCCTATTTCTCTGGTACTAACCTTTTTTTTCCCAAGGGAACATAGAAAACAGCAAAGGAACAGAATAAGAAGAATGAAGTGCAAAGTGAAACCTTACCACACACAAAAATAAGAAAATAAAACCATAGAGCAGATAAAAAATCCAATCAAATGAATAAACACACCAAGATAAACAGATGACTAAATACCAACAAAAAAATACAAGCCACACTAAGACACAGGAAGACATGGCAAAGTCAAATTAACAAACAAAAAGCCAAGAGGAGATGCAAGAAAATGGAAAAACTAACCAGAGTTGTCCAAACAAATATCATGAATCAACTTAATGAAGCAAAGGAAGAGTTTAAGGATATTAAGAAGACACTGGGAGAACATACTGAAGAAATTGTAGACATACATAAAAAGATAATGGATATCATGGCAATGAATGGCACAATCCAAGAAATCAAAAAGACACTGGAAGCACACAATAGCAGATTTGAGCAGGCAGAAGAAAGAATTAGTGATGTGGAAGACAGTACATCTGAAATCAAACAGATAAAAGAATAGATAGATAAAAAGATAGAAAAAATCCAGCAGGGATTCAGGGAATTGAACAACAACACGAAACACACAAACATACACATTATAAGCATGCCAGAGGGAGAAGAGAAGGGAAAGAGGACAGCAGGAGTGTTGGAGGAAATAATGGCTGAAAACTTTGCAACCTTATTGAAGGACATGGGCATACATGTCCAGGAAGTGCAGCACACCCCAAACAGTATAAATAATAACAAGCTTATTCCAGGACATATACTTGTCAAATTGTCCAATGCTCCAGACAAAGAGAGAAAACTGAAAGCAGCAAGAGAAAAGAAAACCAACACATACAATAGAAGCTTGATAAGATTAAATGCTGATTTCTCATTTGAAACCATAGAGACAAGAAGGCAGTGGTATGACATAGTCAAAGTGCTAAAAGAAAAAAACTTCCAGGCAAGAATTCTCTATCCAGCAAAACTGGCATTCAAAAAATAAGGGAAAGTCCAAAATATTCACAGATAAACAGAAATTAAGAGAGTATGTCAATAAGAAGCCTGTACTTCAAGAAATACTAAGGGGAGTTCTGCAGGTCAAAAGGAAAATACAGGAGAGAGAGAGTTGGAGAAAAGTATAAGAACAAATAAAAGTATAAGAAGAGAAATAAAAACAAAATATGACATACAAAAATCTGAAGAAAATATGGCTAATGTAAGTAATTCCTTGCAGTAATAACACTGAATGTTAATGGATTAAAATCACCAGTCAAGAGACACAGATTGGCAGAATGGGTAAGGAAATATGACCTATCTATATACCACATACAAGAAACACAACTTAGACCCAGGGATGCCAGTAAGCTGAAAGTGAATGGTTGGAAAACAATTCTACAAGCAAACAATAACCAAAAAAGGGTGAGAGTAGCTACACTAATATTGGGGGGAAAAAATAGACTTTAAATGCAAAACTATTGTTGAGACAAAAATTGACACTATATATTAATAAAATGGGTAATTTATCAAGAAGAAAGAATAATCATAAACATTTATGCACCTAACCAGTGCACCTCAAAATACATGAGGCAAACACTGCAAAAACTAAGTTGAGAAATAGATGCTTCTACAATTATAATGGGAGACTTTAATACACTATTATTACCATTAAACATAATATCTCGATAGAGAATCAATAAAGAAACAAAGACTTTGAAAATTACATTAGAGGATCTGGACCCAATAGACATACAAAACATTACACCCAAATACAGCGGGATATATATTCTTCTCAAGTGCACATGCATCATTCTCCAGGATAGACCACATGCTAGGCCACAGAACCAATCTCAATGAATTTAGAAAGATTGTAATTATACAAAGTAATTTTTCTGACCACAATGGAATGAAGCTGGATATCAGTAAGGGCAAAGAAGCAGATTTGACACAAAGATATGGAAATTGAACAACACAGTCTTGAACAAACAGTGGGTCAAGAAGAAAATCATAAAGAAGTCAATAATTACCTTGAAATGAATGAAAATGAGAACAGAACATATCAAAACCTATGGGATGCAGCAAAAGCTGTCCTGAGAGGAAGATTCATAGCCATGAATACCTATATTAAATAAGAAGAAAGAGCCAAAATCAGAGATCTAACTGCACACCTGGAGGAATTAGAAAAAGAACAACAACCTAACCATAAAGGAAGTATAAAGAAGGAAATAACAAAGATTAGAGCAGAGCTAAATGAAATTGAAAATAAAAAAGCACTAGAAAAAATAAACAAAACCCAAAGCTGGTTCTTTGAGAAGATCAATAAAATTTACAAACTCTTAGTTAGACTAACAAAGAAAACAAGAGGGCAGATGCAAATACACAAAATAAGAAATGAGGAAGAGTATATCACCACTGACCCCTCAAAAATAAAGAGTATCATAAGAGGATACTTTGAAAAATTATATGCCAGAAAGATGGTTAATTTAGAGGAAATGGACAACTTCCTAGAAACACACAAGCAGCATACATTGACAAAAGAAGAAATTGATGAGCTTAACAGACAAATCACAAGTAGTGAGATAGAATCAGTCATCAAAAACCTCTCAACCAAGAAGAGCCCTGGACCAGATGGTTTCACAGGTGAATTCTACCAAACATTCTAGAAAGAACTAACACCAATACTGCTTAAACTATTTCAAAAAAAAAAAAAAAAATAGAAGTGGAGGGAACATTGCCTAACTTATTCTATAATGCCAACATCACTCTACTACTAAAGCCACAAAGTTGTCACAAGAAAGGAAAACTATGGACCAAATTCTCCAATGAAACTTGGTGCAAAAATCCTCAACAAAATACTTGCTAATTGTATTCAACAACACATCAAATGAATTATACACCATGAGAAAGTGAATTTCATCCCTGGTATGCAAAACTTTCAACATAAGAAAATCAATCAATGCAATACACCACATAAACAGATTGAAAGATAAAAGAAGACTTAAATAAATAGAAGAATATTCCCTGTTCATGGATAGGAAGACTAAACATCATAAGATGTCTATGCTACCCAAAATGATCTATAGAAATAACACAATCCCAATAAAAATCAACACAGCATTTATTACTGAATTGGAAAAACTAACTAGGATATTTATCTGAAAGGGTAATAGGCCCCTGATAGCCAAAGACATATTGAAAAAGAAAAATGAAATAGGAGGAATCACACTACCTGACTTTAAAACATACTCCAAAGCTACAGAGGTCAAAAGTGCATGGTATTGGCACAAAGATATACATACGGAGTAAAGGAATCAAATTGAGAGTTCTGATATAGATCCTCACATATACAGTAAACTAATATTCTACAAGGCCACCAAGCCCATTCAACAGGGAGAGAATGGCCTCGTCAACAAATGATGTTGGAGAACTGGATATCCATATCCAAAAGAATGAGAGAGGAACAACATCTCTTACCTTATAAAAAAATTAACTCAAGATGAATCAAAGGTCTAAATATAAGAGCCAAGATCATAAAGACCTTAGAAGATAATATAGGGAAGTATCTACAGTGTCTTGTAATGGGACATGCTTTCATGAACTTCACACCCAAAGCACAAGAAGCAAAAGATAAAATAGATAAATGGGGCCTCCTCAAATTAAAAACTTTTTCACCTCAAAGGAGTTTGTCAAGAAAGTGAAAAGGCAGCCTACTCAATGGGAGAAAATATTTGGTAACCATATATCCTTCATATACAAAGAATTCCTACACCTAGGAAATAAAAAGACAAACAATCCATTAAAAATTTTTGCAAGTGATTTGAGTAGACACTTCTCCAAAGAAGAAATACAAATGGCTTAATAGTACATGAAAAGATGCTCAATGTCATTAGCTATTAGGGAAACGCAAGTCAAAACTACAAGGAGATATCATCTTACACCCATTAGACTGGAGGCTATTAAAAATCAGAGGATTACAAGTGTTGGAGAGGATGTGGAGGAATGGGAACCCTCATACACTGCTGGTGGGAATGTAGACTGGTCCAGCCATTTTGGAGGACAATATGGTGGTTCCTCAGAAAACTAACTATAGAACTGCAATATGGTCCGTCAATTCCACTGCTGTGTATATACCCAGAAGAATTGAAAACAAGGACACAAACAGATATATGCATACCAATGTTCATATCAGTATTATTCACTATTCCTCAAAGTTGGAATCAACCCAAATGCCCTTCAAAAGATGAATAGATAAACAAATTGTGGTATATACACACAATGGAATATTACTCAGCTATAAGAAGGAATCCAGTATTAACACACAGGATAACATGGATGAATCTTGAGGACTTCATGTTGAGTGAAGCAAGCCAGGCACTGAAGGACAAATATTACATGATTTCACTGATATGAATTAAACAAATTCAGCAGACTCACAGAGCTAGTGTCTGTAAGATAGGTTTGCAGGAATTAGAAAGGGAGAAGGCTGTGAGCCAATGCTCATATGGGCAAAATCTATGATAAGGTGGAATTGTGTAGTGATGAAGTAGAGGGGCATGACAGTGGTGCAGTGATACTATTGGGTTAGGTATTGCAGTTATGTCAGGGGAGTAGGGTGTTGAGGGGGGGTTGGACTGGCCATAGAACTGGGGAGAGGGTTGGGGGAAGGAGCAGGTAAACACTGGGGATTGGTGGGTATGTGGTTGAAACCACAATACTGGGAATGCTCTTTTGGCAGTAAAGGAAGGTAGATTTCCTGGTTTAGGGATGTAGGGGACATTCGGGACAGGGCATACTAGGGGCAGGCTTCTAGGGAGAGTGTGTGAGTGTCCATTTTGACATAGTGTATTATATCAGTGGGTGAAGACCCACATAATGAGTGGGAAGATGTTGGACTCCCATCCTCGGGAGGCCTAGTAAGTTCTCAAATACAGAAGCAGGAGTCTCTCAAGAGCATAGCTGGTGCTCAGTAAGGGAGGACAGACTAGTGTGTCAAGCCCTCAGTATTGTTGCAAGTAACTATGAATCTGATTCTGCAAAGAGCCAAGCTTACTGTTTGCTGTGGGACCTGAGAGGTGGAGGAGGGAGGAATAGAATAGATGGAAAGGTAGCATTTTGAGGGTGATGGAAGATTTCTACATGATTTTGCAATGATGGATACAGGCCATGTTAAGTTTCATCAAAATTTATAAGTGTATGGTCTAAAATGTAAATCATAGTATAAACCATTGACCATGGTTGGTAGCTATGTTTCAATATTTGTACATCATTTGTAATAAATGTACCATCTACATATAAAATGCTATTAATAGGGGAAAGGGGAAAAGGGCGAGGATGTTGGATATATGGGAGTCCCCTATATTCTGCACATGACTTTGCTGTGACCTAAAACTTCTTTGCAGACAAAACAAAAAAAGTAAGACATTGGAATAAATGGGAAAAAAATGTCACTATACACACAGGACAACAGATCTTACAATGATGAAAAGCAAAATATCAAAAGAAAATTTTTAATTTTTTCATTATTTTTTATTACCCCCATTTTTTTTTTACTTTTTTTTTTGTATTTTATTTCTTACTTTTAAAACTATCGTTATTATTTCATTTTCTTATTAATTGTATTTGATTATTTTATTGGCTTCAGTGATAGGGATACATGGTTGGAGGTTCACCTGGACATACATATAAGGCATAAAAATGTGTTCAAATGTTCATGGGGCATTGTCATGGTGGGTGGAGATTCTCAAAATAACCAAAAGAATATTGAATTCCCATCCTGGGGAGCTCTGCCACATTCTGTAATGGAACAGCAAGAATCCCCCAAGTACAGAGGCAATGGCTAGTGAAGGAGGATGGTCCATTGACAGGCCCTTGATATTGATGTCTGTGCTTATGAACCTTTACTCATGAAATTGAAACTTAGCCTAGAGTTATAAGGTGCCTAAGCATAACCTCCTGAGAACCTCGTTGTTGCTCAAATGTGGCCTCTCTCTAAGCTGAACTCAGCATATAAATGCAATAACTTCCTCCCAGCATGGTACAAGACTCCTGGGGATAAGCCTCCCTGGCAACAAGGGATTACTACCAAGCACCAACTAGCAATGCAACTGGAAAAAGACCTTGATGAAAAAGGGGAAAAGGTAAAGACAAATGAGTTTATATGGCTAAGAGACTTCAAAGTGAGTGGGTAGGTCATGCCAGAGATTTCACTTATGCATGTCACAGCAGGATCTCATTGACTGCCAAATTATACACTACCGTAAATACTGGAGCTCCTGATGGCTCTGGAAACACTCAGGCACCATGATCAGACTAGATAGCTCATGAGTTTGGTGCCTTGCCAGTGGGCTCTACTTTGGGGTTTGTGCTCCCCAGTGTGACAGAAATGGACTCAGTCTTACACATGGCTCTTCTGTCCCTTCTATTTGAACCTATATTTGGTGCCAGACTTGGTAGGTGTATATCCAAGAGACTTGAATCTTTGGGCTGTCCATGTGCCAGCTGGGTCCTGAGCCTCAATGGAGATGTAATACTTACTCTCCAGTTCATTGGACTCACTCAGGACAATTAACATGGAGGTAATGATGGACAACCACCAATACGGAGGAACCGAGAGAGTCTACAACTGTAAGCAAGTGAGTTCCATCCATCGGCTGTATGGGAATGAAGCTCCCCCTTAATTAGAGGTAAAGTGGACATCATCATCTCTGAATCATCAGGATTGGGAATGAACTATGGATGAGAGTGGACTTATTGGTGTTGTGCTATAGACTTATTGTGATTATAGCAATGGAAGAACTCATATCATTGATGTGGAAGCAGTGGCCACTGGAGGTTCTGAGGTCAGGGAAAGGGAAAACAGGTGTAATACTGGGGCATTTTTGGGTCTTGAAAATTGTCCCAAATGACATTGCAATGACAGATACAGGCCACTGTATATCTTGCCATAACCTACAGAATTGTATGGGAGAGAGTGTAAACTATAATCCATGCTTAGTGGCAATGCTCCAAAATGTGTTCATCAATTGCAATGAATGTACTGCACTAATGAAGAATGTTGTTAATGTAGGTAACTGTGGATGGTGTGGGAAATAGGGCATGTCAGAATCCCCTATATTTTTTATGTAACATTTAAGTAATTTATATATCTTTTAAAAAATAAATCACTTATTTAAAAAATTATAAGCCATACTAAGAAACAGGAATATATGGCACAAAGGAACAAACCAAAAATCCTGACAAGGCACAAGATTTAAGACAACTAATAAATGATGTCACACAAATCTACTAAATCCATTCAAGAAGTTGAACACACACATACACACAAAGAAAATAAAAAGAACACATAGAGCAGCATCTTCAGGATCTTGCATTAGACAATGGTTTTTAATACAGTACACCAGAAGCATGAGCAACAAAGGAAAATATAGGTATATTGGACTTCAACAAAATTAAAAACTTTTGTGCGTCAAAGTATTCATTATGAATGTAAAAAGACAACTTCCAGAGCATGAGAAAATATTTGGAAACCACATGTCCAATAAATATTTTTTGTTTTGTTTTGTTTGAGGATTTTTTAATTGTAGAACTGTAGGTTTACAGAAAAATCATTCAGAAAATATGGACTTCCCATATAAATCCCTCTATTATTAGCACCTTGCATTAGTGTGGTGTATTTGTTATAATTGAAAGAACATTATTGGAGTTGTACTACTAACCATAGCCCATGGTGTACATTAGAGTTCACTGTATAATCCTGTTTGCCATGTGGATGACAAAACTACCTTTGCAGCCTTAGAAAAATACCTGTCTCTTATGTTTGAATACCCAATCAGACTCTGATCAGATCTGGGTACCTCATTTAGAGCACAAGCATCCCATCAATGGACACATTCCCATAGTATAAAATGGACCTTTCATGCTTCCTATCACCCCCAAGCAAACAGGACAATAGAATATTAAAATGGAAAATTTAAACAACAATAAAAGGCCAACAAGAAGGACAATTTATTAGGTGTTACCTCTGTCTAACTAAAGCTGTTTCAACATTAAACACTGTACTCCAGCGGTAGGGAAACATGGCACTGCAGCATATCTTGAAAAATACTGAGCTGGAAGTGGTAGAGGACCAAGCATTTGCCTAATTATGATACACCTCAGGAATACAAATTTCAGTATATCTAGCTGCTTTTTAAATTATTCCCACTCCCTGGAGGTGGTTTGTGACCTAGGCTGCAGGAGTATTATCACATAGGGCCCCTGATTCCTACCTGGAGGTGATGCTACATTCTGGTGTTCCCTTTTGTAACTACATGGGAATTGGGGTGAAGTCAGAGAAAACTGGGACACTAGGGTTCCTCTGATTACTCCTGAGACTCTTTACCTCTTAGCAACATTATAAGTTACGTCAAATAGTTCAGGATGTGACCTTTCTCTTTGGATTGAATGATCAGGGCTGAAAAGGCTAGGTTAAATGACAGGGGTAATGGGTTAGTGCAGTAGTCTTGACCACAGTGCTTGAAAAGACAGCCTGGCTGACATACCTGGGCAATCCTCACCTCAATTTGATTGGCAAGAACATCTTCATTCCCAGCTGGTAAGTTGGTAGAAGTGTGTTAGTAATGTTGTCTCTTTCTCTCCCTAGGCTATCACACGTGATGGACAACCCCACGTACCCATGGTCCCCAATGATACAGACATCTGTTAAATTTACCAAGCAGACCAACTGCTGTCTCTGTTGGCATGTGAAGTGAGATGACAGGTCAACTCTTCTCATCATTCTCTCCAAACTGTCAACATGGCAGATCACACAGACCTACTAGATGTCTGACCTAGTGTCACATGGAAACCATTCTACAGACAAGTATGAAGTGTGGTCACTTGCACTGGACCATATGTGATGTGTGAGATATCTTTTGAAGTTCAAGAGTCCCCCCTTAGGGAGTACCCCAAACTTGGAAAAGAAATTTTCCCTCTGTATTAAAAACATGAATGTCACTAGGCCTTACCTGGGAGATGTTCCAAATAATAAATAAATAAATAAATAAATAAATAAATAAATAAATAAATAAATAAATAAATGATAAACCAAATAATGTGGTTTGATTCTGAGGACTGTACTCCTGAGCACAGTTTAGCGTTACTATTGCTAGCAATGCTATTGCAATATATCACAAGGCAATATATCCAACATACTATAACTGGTGTCTACAGCTGGCACACTGGGGAATCTAGTATGTGCAGTATCATTAGAGTATGGCACACCACAAGTGTTCCCCTAGTACTGGAGCAACACACAGTGGCTTACGTCTGGGCTCACCTGAGCTGGAAATGGCAGCATTCTTTTAGCTGCACTGCCAGGAGTGAGGTCTTCTCTATACCACCTACATAGAAAAGAAATGTGTACTGTTCATAAAATGTAGCCAGATAGACTTTTGTTGAATGTCATGGGATTGACAATGCACTGGGGCCCCACTAACTAAGAAGAAAAATGGAGATACCCATTTATCACCTGTTAGGTGAAGTGGACTATACTAACCCTGGCATTAAAGGAACTAGACTCTTTATGGTATGTGGGGATCAGTATAAGGCCTTTCCCCCAAAATGGTGGAGAGATGTGGCTTTGTATATGTGGTTCTCAATATCATTCAGGAAGGAAATATAACAACCCCTAAAATCCCTAACCTGGGCTCTTTTGCATCACAGATATCACACAACAGACAACCTCCTTCTGTGATGCAGCAGTGCATTTACAGGCAGTACATACCCTGACTCCTGGAATCAGGAGTACATAAACTAGAAAATATATATGTATCATGTTTAGTATTATAGAAATTCTACACCTGATTCATTGGGACTACTCCAACATGAGGCAGACATTGCAGTGGCCATTACCCTCCAAAACTGGAGAATGCTAGCCAGACATTCTGATGGCACAAGCTGGGGTGCTTGTGCTATGCTAGGAAAGAAATGTTGCTTTCCATAAATGAATCTAGACATGTTGTAAGTAACATAGAGTAATTTTAAAAATGCAGTTCATGTTCTCTACAACATTGGAGAAATAAAGCCCTTTGAGCTATTCAGTTGGTCTGGATTAGACAATGAGTTGGGTAACTGGTAGTGATCTCTCCTCCAAACAGGAGTGATCATCCTGCTGGGGGTGCCCCTAGTAGTTCCCTTCCTCAAATGTTGCCTAAAGATTTTAGAAAAATGGTGCACACAAGTGACATCTATCAAAGCTGTGTACCATGACCCAGACATACAGCTCACCATCTGAAATGAAGAATGGGCCTATCAAGATACTTAGTCTTTTGGGGCATGGACTGTGGTAGGGGACAATTCTAGCATGGTCTGGGACTCTGCTCAGGACCAAATGTGTCTAACTGGTGGGATAAAACACAATGCCCTTGTAGATAAGTGTTCTGCTAGTACCTTCCTGCCCCTATTGTCTGAGCATAGGTAAATATTCACTAGAGACAGTGACTCTGGTAGGAATGTTTTATGACAACCAGTTCATAGCCCCACTGGAGAGACACTGTGACAAATGCAAGAAAAGTGCTTCATATAGAATATCTCCCTTTGCCATTCTTGGATTTGGACCCACTGGCTATGGGGAACCAACACCCACAAGTGAAGCTGATCTTGCTCTGTTTCTTCTCTGTGGGAGAAAAATGTTGTTCTATCCAGTGCTTTGTGAATGGTGCTTCTGTTAACGGCCCCAGCACCTGCACTGGAGTGAACTGACATTTCTTTATGTATGTCTCCTTCTGACCAACAATTCACTACAGAATTTTTCTGTAAAGCTACCAAATTACCTAATAAAATATAAAATAAAAGAATAAGACAAAAGACATTGAAAGGTAAGCTTTAAAAAAATAACATGAACAAATATTGAAGTATTGCTCATAATCATGGTCTATAATTTTCATTATGGTTGTAACAACTCATGTAAAATGGTTACCACACTCATGTAAAATGTTATTAGTAGGGGAAAATGTGAGCAGGGTTGGGGTATATGGGAATCCCCTATATTTTCAAAGTAACTTTTCTGTAATATAAAACTTCTTTAAAAATAAAGTAAAAAAAAAAAAAAAAAGCATGGTCATGTGTGTTTGTTTTTGTGTATGTGGGTATTTGTATTTATAGAAAGTGAGGTTAGATTAAACCACTTACATACTTATAATTAGAAAATATATTGAGATTTTTCTCAAAATAGAAAATACAAATGTTGACCTTCTAAGGTAATTCTTTATGACCTTCTATGTGTTCATTACTATATAAAACATAATTCAAATAAAGGAGTTTATTGTCCCGGCCCGCGGGACATCAACGAGGACCCGAAACCTGCCGAGAAAGAATGGTGGGACAAGAGACGCAAAGAATGACAGCAAGACAGTATTCTGATCAAGCTGCAAATTTTATTTGAGGGAGCAGGGCTTATATGCTGTTTGGAGAGAGGAAGTGAGTCGGGGTCGGGTGGCGCTCCGGGATTGGAGGGTGTTATCGCTGGAGTAGTGGGCAGATCTTACTTTGGCGCCCTGCGCCTGCGTACTTGTTGCATTCACCTGGGCAGTGGCGGGAACCGGAACAAAGGAGCAAGGAGGAAGAAGAACAAGGAAGTGACAAAGCAGATTTTGTGTCTGCGCCATGTTGCGCCATGTGACCACAGGTTGCTATTGCTTAGGTTTTTGGCACCTCTCTTGGCAGACTCCAGTGACGGCTCCCAACATCTCCTCCCTTTTTCTTTATTTAGCACAATACTCTCCGTAGGCTAGCTGAGGGAAGTAGAGGCCTCATTTCCCTGATGTAGATGGCTCTGATTTTTTCTGGAAGGGGTAGCACAGGCAACGCAGCGTAAGGGAGGGGGGCTGTGCCTGTCTTAGGTCGGAACTGTGCCCCGTAAGGAACTGCACCTGAGAAACAGTGTACCTTACCCATTATGTGATCAGTCTTACCCGTCATTGGTAAGCATGGCAGCAAAAGGCCATGTCCCTGTCTTAGGTTGACTGAGGGGTCAGTCCAGTTGCCCGTCATTGGCTATCCAGTCCAGCACCTCTGTGAGCGTTTTTGCCTGGCAAGTTCTATGAGCAGAGCAAACCCCTGTGCTAATGAGGCGTGCTTCTCAGAGAACAGTTAGGTTGTGCTTACCCATGACTGTCTCCTGCGGTGCTTTGCCATGCACTCAGCAGCCTTAAACGGAGGAAGCAGTACACAGATGGTCTGTTGGCATGCCTTGATCAGCAAGGTGGAGCCGGTGGTAATGTACCTGAATGGGCCTGCCAAGAGCGGAGTCAATCTGATCTTTGACTAGCTGGATAATTCTTTTTACAGCCCATGGCCCAAAGGAAAGTATTAGGAGGATGGTTATCAGTGGGCCTAGTATAGGGAGTAGATAGGGCAGGATTCTATCGAATCCCCAAGAGGGATTCATTAGCGCTATTTCTCTTTCCCTATTTCGCTTCTCTAGCCCTTCTCTAAGTTGGGCCATGTTGTTTTTAATAAGGCCGGAATGATTAGCGTAAAAGCAACATTCCTCTTCTAAAGCGGCACAAACTCCCCCCTCTTTTAGGAAGAGGAGGTCCAGACCTCTATGATTCTGGAGGACAACCTCAGACATTGAGTCTAGAGATTTTTCCAAGTGAGAGATGGAGGTTTCTATACGGGCTAGATCTTCATCTACAGCAGCTTGTAGGTGAGAGAGACCTTGTTGTTGGAGGATGACAGATGTAGTCCCAGTGGCTAAACCTGCAATACCTAAAAGAAAAGCAATGGTGATAGCAGTAATAATTTCTCTTTTTTGTCTAGTTATGATAACAGAAGGCTGATCGTCCCAATGCTGATAGAGGTTTTCTTCACGATGGTAAAGGACATGGGGGAGGACAACAACCAAGACGCACACCTCTCCGAAGCTATTAAGGGCTGATGTGGCCACACAAGGAGTGAGGCCTGATCAGGAGCACAGCCATTTTGCCCCTTTAGGGGGAATGTAAAATTTATGCTGAGACGGAGGGGATAAATGTCTTTTTTTTTTTTTTTAAACTAGTAATATCAGTTTTGCTGCCTTGCCTTTCAAAGTTTGGAACAGTTCCCAAAAATAATTTCCACAAATAACTTTGAATGTTATTAAGTTTAGTGTCCCATGGTTGTGGGATGTATTTTCATTTTACCAATTTATTGAGCTGTTAGTAAATGTTGTATTACCAAAATTCCAGAAATAAGGATTACTGTTATTAGTGATTATGACTGAATTATTAATGAACTAAAATATGGTTGTGTTTTTAATAGGTTTTGGCATCCCTATAAGGGCCCGATCCTTTACAATTCTATAGGAATCATCAAACAACACAACCTCTGTAAGCTTATGACATATATGTCATTTGTCATTAAGTAGTCTGTTGTGAGAGGGACATGTAAAATTTACCATATTTTCTGATTTATATGGCAAAGAAGGGAAAATGAGAACATAAATTTGACTGATTTTTAGGTTGCATGCATACAGAACCATATCCAAAGAAGTAGGGCAGTTTATAAAAGGTAAATTTAAATTTTCTGTAAGTTTCCCTTCTTCTTTCGGCTTTAAGGGTAGTTATAAGTTATAGGTCCTGGAAAATGGTGAGCTTGATTAAGATAAATTGGGTAAGACTCATTGCTCCAAATTAACAGCTCTAGAAGAGGTGAGTTGGTTATGTATGTTCAATAAGTGTAATTATGATGTGGTATCTTACCTTGACCTAATACTTTACCTATAATTAATTCATTGTAAAACCACCATGTCCATAGTTTAAGTCTTGGCAGCATCTTCAACTCTAGACTTGATTCTTCTGGAGGGGATCCACTGCTCTTCTCTTGTTTCTGTAATGATAAGAGCAAAACCTCGGCCCCAAAAGTTTACCTCTCCTTTTTCCCATTTATTGGTTTTTTGTGACATCCATTTGTCAAATTTCATTAGGATGTTCTCCATGGGGATTAGTTCCTGGAGAGAAAGTGGGGGCATTTATGGGCCCACAAGTAGGACATTGTCTAACAATCCTCTTACTTTATTTTACTGTTAAATGGGGATATTTATGATATAAGCCAGAAGCATTAGTATGTGTAAGTTTATGATAATTAGCAGCAGATTCTTTATGAGCAATAAGTTTATTTACTAAATCATTTTGTTAAGTCATAGGGCCAGGAAGTTGAGAATGGGAATGAATATGAGTAATGTAGATTGTTCATGAACAGTTTTTGTAATTGTGGGAAAAGAACTTCTAATTCAGAAGCTGGAGTTATTTGAGCTGTTTCTATATGACAAACAACGTGACAAACATAAGCAGAATCAGACACAGTATTTGAAGGCTCAGAAACATCAGTTAGCAATTGAATAACAGCCATAAATTCTACCTTTTAGGCATATAAATAAGGTGTTTTCTAAGATTTTGTAGTTGGGCCCAAATAGCCTGCATTTCCATTACTGCTGCCATCAGTGTAGTAAGTTGGCGCAGCAGAGAGTGGTTGTTGTTTGACAACCTTAGGAAGAATCCATGAAGTACGTTTTTAAAAACTGTAAAAAATTTGAATTTGGGAAGTAATTGTCAATTGTTCCAATAAAATCTGCTAAGGCCACTTGCCATAGTTATTGAACTGCCAGAGCTGAGAAAGCTCCTGCTTTGTAAGGTCTAGTATGATTTTATCAGGATCTCTAGCCATAAGTTGTCTCAGGTGAGTACAGCCTTTTGATATTATTGCTGAGAGTTTTTCAAGATAAGTATGAAATTTTTTTTGTATCTTTGTTGGGTAGGAATATCCATTCTATTATGTCCTCCTCTTGCCAAAGCATCCCAGTAGGGGAATGGCAAGATGGAAATATTAAAAGAGAAATTGGAAGATTTATAGTTATCCTTGTTAGTTGGCTATTTTGTACTCTTTTTCCAGCCATTTAACTCCTCTTTTGCTTCTGGGCTTAAAATGCGAGGACTATTTAAGTTAGGGTTTCTTGTTAGGGTAAAGCATAAGTTGGAATTCCTAAAGTAGGCCATACCCAATTAATATCACCCAGTAATTTCTGAAAATCATTTAAAGTACATAAATTATCAGTTCGAAACTGGACCTTTTGTGGAGTTATAATATTTCTATTAATAGTATGACCTAAATATTGAAAAGGAACCTGTTTTTGAATTTTTTCTTCTGCTATTTGCAACCCATGTTGAGGAAGAATTTCTTTAGCCAGCTGAAATGATTGTTTCAGCTCTTAAGATTGCTCAGCGGCAAAAAGAATATCATCCATATAATGAATAATCATAACTTTAGGAAATTGTTTTTGTAAAATTTGTAATGGAATGTGAATAAAGGATTGACATAATGTAGGTAGGACTGGTTATCATTCTCTAAGGTAAAACTTTGAACTGATATCATTCAGTAGGAGCTGAATGATTAATAGAAGGAATAGTAAACGCAAATTTTTCTTTATCATTTGGATTAAGAGGAATAGTAAAAAAACAATCTTTTAAGCCAATAATAATAATATGCCAATTTGTGAGTATTTTGCTAATTCCTGGGAAGGGGCCAGCCTCCCCAGGAAGGAACACAACACTCCTTGGGCAGTACATTTCAAGGTTTATGCATCAGTCCCTGGGAGAGTGGCCAGCTCCTCCAGGGAGGAATACAATACCTTTTGAAATATACTTTATTATTTTTAATTTGTTACAAAACATTCTTGATGCGCTTACTATTTTATTTTCCATTTATTATTATTATTATTATATATAGTAGAGGTGGAGTAAATCAGACAAACTTAAGTTAAAGCACCTGCCTTTTGATTTTTAGGCAGAGAGGTAGCTTTATAACACATTTTAAAATAATTAAAATTATGATTAATAACAGTATACTTTTGTTTAATATTACACTGAAACATTATTAAATTTTCAGCACTTTTATACACCTTTAAAGCATTTATATGAACTTTTTATTTATACAACTTTAATTGTCATAAAATTAGAAAACTTCTTTTAATTGTACAACACTTTTAAATATTTCATTCAACTTTTATCACATGAACTTAACCACTCTCAGTATTCTACCCCCTTCCAGGGAACAAACCAAACCATTTGTAACAGTTTGAAACAAAAAGCGTTTTTTGAGAAAGCTGGTTTAAACATCATGTTCCCCCAAAAGTAACAAAACCTGTCTCTCCAAGGAAACGTCAAGGCCAAAGCACAAGAAGCTACTTTGATAAAACATCTTCCCTCCTGCACGCTGATCACCCAGGAGAAAAATTCTGTGCAAACTTCCACCAAAACAGACCAATGACTTGAGAAACCCCGAGAAAGAACAAAACTCCAACCCTGTTTTAATAACTTAGTCATTTTATCTTATGATAAAATTACTTTCTTTTAATGATAAAAGCACATTCTATATACCTTCTTTACTTAAGTTACCACAATGATTTTAAAACTGTTTTTAAGCAAACTTCTGACAACATACAATTACCATCAACATTAAACAAACTTGTTAGAATAATGATTTAATTTGTTCATATCTATTTTTATTATTTTAAATTAATAGCTATATTTATTTATTAATATAAGCACTTATTTAATGTTGGCCATTGAATAAAGCTTTTTTAATAATGTTTATTTATCAATTTAATATTATCATATGGAGGTATCAAAACGTACAGACACTGAACAACTTTTATATATTTATGGTTAAGTGGTTTATATCTGGAGGGAGTAGTGGAAGGTGTGGGACGGTGAGCGTACATATACTTTTTGGAAGGGGTGGAGTGGTTGTGAAAGTTGGCAAGAGGGTTAAAGGATAAAGGGCTGGAGGGTAAGGGGGAGGCGGGTGATGAGAGGAGGGCGGAAGTGAGTCAGGGCTAAGGTTCACTTCCTTATTTGGTGTATGTGTGTGAGGGGTGTCGGTTTCAGTGTTAGCAGAGGGAGCAGAGGGCGCGACAGGGCGTGAGGGTTGGTCTTCAAAGGAAATTAGGCTAACCGGTGACTCCGAACGCGAGCCAGCCTGCGAACTGACTTGCGAAGCGGCAGAGGCCTTTCCCCCGCAAGTTGAGGGGGGGCGGGAGCTAGATTGCAACACAGTTTCTCCCTCTGCAAGGAGCTGCTTAACGTCTGGGCGTGGTGGAGACATACCAATCATGTCCTGAATCATTCGCCAATAACTAAAGGCGGTGACAGGAATACGCTCGGGTCCAAAAACTTTATAGTAATCATTTAAACAATCACCTACTCTATTCCAACATCGACCATCTATTGTGCCCTCTTCGGGAAACCATGGACAGGTTTTGAGTACAAATTTGAAAAATTCCACTAAACTTTTCTTTTTAACTTTAATTCCCCGCGTCTTGAGTGCCTCTTTTACCTGGCTAATAAACAGTGAATGTGAAGATTCTGCTTGTCCCATGATTAAAGAATGAAGTGAGATAAAGAATCTCACTTACCCATCTGGAGACTGGAACCACGCCGGGGGACCAGACTGAAGAGGCGACGGGTTGAAAAGTACTCTCCCTCTTGCGCCGCGAGGAGCTTTTTGTCGGCTGAGGTGCTGGAGAACGTTCTCCCTCTGTGGTGAAGCGGCGTTCTTTTCTCGATTACAGGGAATCGTCGGGCCCCACGTTGGGCGCCAGTTGTCCCGGCCCGCGGGACATCAACGAGGACCCGAAACCTGCCGAGAAAGAATGGTGGGACAAGAGACGCAAAGAATGACAGCAAGACAGTATTCTGATCAAGCTGCAAATTTTATTTGAGGGAGCAGGGCTTATATGCTGTTTGGAGAGAGGAAGTGAGTCGGGGTCGGGTGGCGCTCCGGAATTGGAGGGTGTTATCGCTGGAGTAGTGGGCAGATCTTACTTTGGCGCCCTGCGCCTGCGTACTTTTTGCATTCACCTGGGCAGTGGCGGGAACCGGAACAAAGGAGCAAGGAGGAAGAAGAACAAGGAAGTGACAAAGCAGATTTTGTGTCTGCGCCATGTTGTGGCGTCCGCCATGTTGCGCCATGTGACCACAGGTTGCTATTGCTTAGGTTGTTGGCACCTCTCTTGGCAGACTCCAGTGACGGCTCCCAACAGTTTATAATGTATTACAATTAGGAAAACAACAGCATAAACCAAAGGAAAGTAGAAGAAAATATTAATAAATATAAAGACAGAAATTATGGAATAGAAGATACACAAAGAATAATAGAAAGGATGAATAAACATAAAAGTAGACTATTTTGAACATATACAGATGCTTATTCCTTCTGAGAATTTTGAAGTAAAAACAGATTAAAAAATGAAGTAAGAATACAATATATCAATAGACAGGTAAAAGATACAAATACTTACATATTTCTATATGTAAAAACTTTGGACTATTAAAGGAAATATATGTTTTTTTCCCATAAAATTATCATTTTAAAATAAAAAAAATAAAAGATTATATTTGGATGAACCAGTTTCCTTAGAAAAAAAAATTGGAAACATTTTAAAAAATTACCACAATTGATAATTTCATGGTTTATTTCTACCTAACTTCTAAATATATATTAAATTCTTCTAAATAGAAGAAGTGCAAAAGCTCTACACTATTTATTTATATGCTAGCTCTCTTAATTACACAAACCAAATAAAGGTAATAGAAAAAAAAGTGATTGTAGATCAATCTCATTTATAAGTTTATACTGAAAAATTATAAAGTGTGTCAAAAGCTTTCAGCATCAAAAAACAAAGACATAAATTGTAATTGGGAATGGCCAATTGTGGCCTTGAATTAAAAGTATCAAACTGTCTCAGGAATAAAATAGAATATAACAAATGGTCCTCTTTGGCAGATTAGATGGAAAAGGAACCTCACAGGGCAGTGATACAAGAACAGTTCCAGAGAACATACAGGCAACTATTTCCCTGGCACTTTTTATATTCTACCTTATTTTTTGTGTACTTCTAATGAATTTACAGAAAATAAATGGACTGCAATAAAATTCCATTCTGAAAATATGCCCTTACTCCCTTCATTACTTTATTAGCTTTTTCCTCTATGTATTGATTGTTCAGAACATAAAATAATTGTATTCTCTAGGAGGTCTAACATAAAACAAATTAAAATGGTATAGATGCAAACTAATCACTTTTTAGTTGACAAAATATTAACTTTTAAAGTTCTGCATGTCATTTAAAAATACTGTACTGTACTACAAATGAAAGTGTAGTTGACTATCAAAATACTATAAGGGATATGTGGGGAAGGGTGCACCTGGGGCAGGCTTCTGTGGAATATGAAAGTGTTCATCTTGTCATAGGATGTTATCTCAGCAGGTGGAGACCCATACAATAAACAAGAAAATATTAAACTCCAATTCTAAGGAATCCTGCTATGTTCTCAGATAGAGGGGCAACAATCTCTCAAGTACATAGGTAGTGCCTAATAAAAGAAAACAGACCAATATTCCAAGCGCTCAATATTAATGTATGTAACTATGAACCTTATTCTTGTGAAATTGAAACTCAGCCTAATAAGAACTTTTGCCTAAGAGTCACCTCCTGAAAACCTCCTTGTAAATCAAATGTAGCCTGTCTGTAATTCAAACTCAGCATATAAACTCACTGCCTTTCTCCTGTCGTGGGACAGGAATCCTGGGGATGGGCCTCCCTGACCCTTTACCAAGCACCAACTAGCGATGCATTTGAAAAAATGACCTTGACCAAAAGGGGGAAATATTAACTACAAATGAGTTTTCATGGCTAAGAGATTTCAAAGTGGTCATTCCAGAGGTTACATTTATGCATTTCTCAGGAAGATCTCACTGACTGCCATGGTAAACAGTGCATCAAGCAGGTGTGCTACTGAGGGCTCTAGGAACATCTGGACACTATAGGGCAGGGCAGACAACCCAGGAAATTACACCCTCTTTGCAAGACTTACCTTGAAATATATGACAACCTATCTCCCCAATGTATCACTCATTTATAATTTTCCTACATATGGTTCTTCTGCTCCTTTTATTTGAACCTATAATTAGCACTATACCCATGAAATATATGTCCCAGAGACTTAAATCTTCAGTCTGTTCATATGCCAACTGAGCTTTGAATCTCAATAGATTCTGCACCTACTTTCCAGTTCATTGGACTACCTAGGACAACTAACAAAAGGATGATGATGGACAGTGCCCACCCAAAAAACAGAGGGTCTCTACAACTGCAAGCAAAATAGTTCCTTCCATCCGCCCCATAAGATCTAAGGCCCCTCTGAATCTGAGGCAGAGTGGGCATATCATCCCTAAATCCTCAAGATTGAGGAATAAACAAACATATGGGGTTAATGCAACTATGGTCAAAGTAAAGTTATTAATATTGTAGTAATGGAAGAACATGTAATATTGTTATAAATATAGTGGTTACCAGAGGTTCTGAGGGGAGTGGGAGGAAGTAAAAGGTTGAATGTGGGGCATTTTTAGGGCATTGGAATTAAGTAAGCCACAATGTACACTATAGACCTTGGTTAGTAGCAAAGCTTCAATATTTATTCATCAATAGTAACAAATGTAACACAATTGTAAGATGTTATTAATTGGGGAAGATGTGGGAGGGGGAGGGAATGGGGTATATGGGAATCCTTTATACTTTCACTGTAACTTTTCTGTGATCTAAAATCTCTTTAAAAATAAAGTTTAGTATATTTAAAAAAATTACACTTTTTCCATATGCAAATAAATCTTTTGCTAATTACTAAAAAATACTATAATAGACTGCTGAAAAACTGAAAAATAGTAGTCCCATATTAGGAGAAAGGTTATTTTTATAGTTTGTAAATTCTCTTTAGTGGATGCTATGATGGATTATGCAGATTTCCCACCAGGAATGAAGGACTTATTCCTCAAATTTCTCCCTAACAGAAAATCCTCATCTGTTGACAATTTAAAAGATTTGGTTCAGCTGAAAAGAGCTGCTTTGCCCAAAGTAATGCCCATTTCCAAAGACTAATCAACATTGGGGTACAAATGCCCAACACCAGGCTTGGGACAACTGTGAAGTGTCTTCCCAATTCAGAATTCTCCATGGAGACAGCTGAGGTCTTCATTAAGATTGCATTATACCTCAACTTCTCTTGCCAAATCTTAATTTTTTCCTTTCCTTCTACAGGCGATAAACTTAAGACATTCCCTAATAAATGTAATTTTTTTTCTCAGAATTGGCATTCCTTGGAACCAAATCTGTGGCAGATGTTTCCTGGTATAGCCTGAATAAACAGAATCTGGAATGGGATTCTGCCACTGGCAATAAGAATCCAACACCTGCTGATAGATGGAGCATGGATAGTTTCTGGCACAAGGTAGCAGTGCAAATTTTTTCAAAAATCATAGTTGGTAAACTAGGATGGTGAAGGGAATTCATTAGCAGAGGTAAGACATCTGAGAAATAAACAGTAATAATAACTATAAATATAATAGAATCTCATGGGTAATGCTGCTTGGTTAAATTCTGAAAAAGATAACTTAACAATAAGAGTGATTAATTGAAAATTAACGGCTAGGTGTGAGCCAGAAGAATTTCCTTGTGGCATTTCAAAAAGACTCATAGTTTCTGCTGCTGTAGACTGGAGAAAACTAAGCGACAGGGAACTATACCCAGAAATTGTATGGAAGAGTATCTGAACCCCTCTATGTTAAATTCCCAACTAAGGCAGGTCTCCTATTCCAAGCTCAAGGCCCTGGTTCAGAAAGAATCAGATTCTGATGAATTGAAAGGGGACATCTAGAACTCAAAAATCTTGAGTCCTTAGATTCCCGTGGAGCCTCTGAACTCGAAGAAATTGTCCATTCCTCCCCATTTACACTTTTCTGAAGAGGATGCGGAGGCCTCTCCCTCCCAAGACCTTCCCACCTTCCTAGCCAGTAGACCAAGAACTGGGATTAAGAACTAATATAAATATATGTGTATATGTGTGTGTGTGTGAGTGTATGTGTGTGTTGTACTGCATTATATTCCCAAAGAAAATGTTGGACATATCCAGCATATATCTCAGAGGATTCTGAGCATACTTCACCAAAAGTGACGACGTTAAATTTGGCATATCGAGAGTTTATTGATATGCTCTCATGGGATAAACGATTTAATACTCTGGCTAAGATCTTAGGAGCTGGTCCAAATATGTTAGCTATAAGTATGGCTAAAGATGGCTCCTAGAATCATGAAAAAATGATGGCTCATCCTTTATGAGGGAGATTTGCCAGCGTTTTCATTGCAGATGGATGAAAAGATATTGCAAGGCTCACAGAGTTGAGCTTGCTCCAGGAATGAGCTATATGAAATGGGAAGGCACCAGTGGACTCTGTTCCATGGGCGCTTCCAGGGAATATACCATTTATAAACACAATAAGCAACAACTTGGTGGGAGTGGCCACCAGCATTAATATAAATCTAGAGGTGGCTCTCCATTGCAGGCTAGGGCTGATGTAAATTATGCTGTTGTGAGACTGGATTCACTGATAAATTCAAATGATAATGGAAGGCGAGAAGTTGTACTTAAAATGCAAAGACCACACTAACATAAATATAGCTGCGTGTGTCAAAATTTGAGGGGTAGCAATGAGTCCTTACATAGAGAGAATTATATATAAAAAAACAATGTTTACCAGATTGTGCTGTTTCTGGGAGCAAAACATATAAGCAGGCAACAAGGACACTACACTACATGTGAAATCAAAAGAAAATAATGATGGATGATGAGGTAGCTAAGGGGTGTTACTGCCACCATCCTTGTCCCTCTGCTGGGCTTGGGACATATGGAGGTCAGGTAATAAATTGGGTCTGAGCCCTGTTCAGCTCTTATTGGGTCACTGAGTCTGCAAACCCACCTGACAATTATATGCTTGTTAAAAAAGTGAATAACTGGAATATGCATAATCGGTAGGTCCACAACTCTCATATTGGATGTAAATGTAAAAGATATTGTGTTAGAAAGGCTATGTGAACAGCTCTGATATGGCTCACCTTCTCTGGCCAAGATAATAAATCAAATACAATATATTATGCAGGGTGCTTTTGTTTCCTTTGATTATGTAGAAAGTTGCCAAAGAATGTCATTCCCATACCAACAAGGCAGGTCTACAAAATCATAATTTTATTTTGAGGCCATCAGAGAATTGAATTTGCAAGCAATCTAACAAACTAAAATCTAAAATCTGGCAAACCCCTTCTAGAAGATATGGGACAGAGACATTTTAACATTTGGCAGAGTAGAAAGAAGAGACAGTAGTCAAAAGAGAAACGGCTAGGTACACAACAGAGATTTTTTTTTTTTTTAAGATTTATTTTATTTATTTATTTACCCCCACCTCCTCACTGTTTGCACTTGCTGTGTGCTGTATCTTTAGGAG
This sequence comes from Tolypeutes matacus, assembly GCA_026826555.1. Taxonomy (NCBI): domain Eukaryota; kingdom Metazoa; phylum Chordata; class Mammalia; order Cingulata; family Chlamyphoridae; genus Tolypeutes; species Tolypeutes matacus. The sequence continues at coordinate 29,768,113 of JAKSZT010054304.1, read as the reverse complement.
GCACTGGGAACTGAATCCGATGTGGGAGGGAGGCACCTAATTGCTTTAATCACCTCTGTTCCCTCCTGTTTTGTTGTGTTTCTCATTATGTTTTTTCTTGTTGTGTCTCTTATTGTGTCATCTTGTTGCATTAGCTTGCTGCGCCTGCCTGTCGCATCAGCTGGCTGTCTTGTTCATTTTCTTTAGGAGGCACTGGGAACCTTGCTCTCCGCTTTGTTGTGTCTCTCATTATGTTATTCTTCTTGTGTCTCTTGTTGCATCATCTTGTTGTGTTAGCGTGCCGTGCCTGCCTGTCACTCCAGCTCGCTGTTGTCTTTAGGAGGCACCCGGAACCTCCCATGGACCTCCCATGTGGTAGCCAAGAGTTCAGTCACCTGAGCCACATCCACTTCCTACAACAGAGATTTTTTTGTTTTGTTTTGTTTTGTTTTGGTGCCGAAACCCGGGATCGAACACAACTGAGATTTTTACAACTTTTTAAGGCTGAGTGTAAGTAGATGTGAAAATTCCTGGGATCCTCATACACAAAAGAAGCCTATACTCAACCATCAACTTTATTCTATGGACTTGCACCTGTGTTCACAAGAAAGATTATGGGACAGACAAGATTACTGAGAAACCCAACCCCCTCTGTGATGCAGCCAAGCAGAGCCAGTGAAACTGAAAGAAGTATGCATGAGAATAAATTAGCCCTCTTCTGAATCCAGAAGAAGTGCAGCAAATCCTCCTGTGCCCCAGATCCCACACTAAGTAGGAGGTACAGGTTATCTGCACTGAGGGTAGGGCAGGCAAGCCAGTACTCTGACTCCTACCTTGAGTACAGATCAGAGGTGACCTGGCACTTGGAACAGGCAGGAAACTCACCTACATTGGACCCTATGGTAAATATAGAGCACAGTGCCTCTGCCACTGGAGTCAAGGCAAGAACCAGCCCTTTGCTCCAGACCCTGCAGCAAGTACAAAGTAGATGTAGTTGCTAGAGAAGGGCCAGGAGCATGAGAGAGCCCCATCCCGAGCCCCATTTACACTCAGGGCCTGTCTGAGACAGAGACTTAGGTATTCCATGAAAATAGTAACCAAAAAAGAGCTGGAGTAGATCAGATAAATGTAATAACAATATTATAGTATAAAAACAATAATTACTCAGTGCAGCTGGCAAATTGTTCCTGTGATCAGTATTCTATAAGTTTTTCATACAAAATAAACACTTTCTTTTAATTGAAAAAAAAAATGAAGAAAATATTTGAGCAGACTTACATAAAAGAGAGTATGGAAAGTTTCAAAATGATAAACAACAAATCATGTGAGTCCCCTAAATTGCTGATATGAGTTTAAAGTGATATGACCACTTTGGAAAACTTTTTTGCAGATTTAAAAAAAAATTTGTTTGTTTTTTATTAAATATGTCTACCCTATGACACAGAAAGTACTCTAGAGAAATTATAAAATACATCCACAAAGATTTTCATAGCTGTTTTGTTCATAATAGTCCAAAGTTGAAAAAGCCTTATGTCCATCAACAAAAGAACAAAAAATATACTGTGGTATATTCATTCAATGTGACATTCCTAAATAAAAAGATAATAACTGCTGACAAATACAAAAACATGAATGCATTGTATGATTTAAAATTGTGTTATTTAAAGAATTTGGACATACAAAATATACATAGTATATGAATTCATTCTACAAAACTCTAAAATAATCAAAACTAAGCTATAGTGATAGCAATCATGCTCATCATACAGGAAGAGCAATAAATAAGCCATCTTTTGAATCTGGAAGAGGTGAAGTAAATCCTCACGGAGGCTTCAGTAAAATACATACAGTTCAGAGGACAGGCAATAAACCAATTATTATATTTTGCACATCATTTCAGAAAGAAGTAAGGACAAATAATTCTACCTCTTCACATCTTGGAAGCAGTGTATTCCCTACCTGTGTACAACGCTTCAACCAATATACTAAGTGACACTGGCGACACAAAACAGTGCCAGATTTCAGTGGGGTCCAGATGTGGAAAATGTTATTCTTCTTGAACTATCTTATTGGGAGAAGTGGTATTGGGGAAAATGTCAAGAGGAGTTTATGGAAAGCCCCAATGGGAGAAACAAAATTCAGGCTTCTACTGCTCTGTATTAAAGTCGGGCAATTTGCAACACAGAAGTATACAACTTCAAAAAACAATTCTTATATGCTACTGGGTTCTAGGTGAGATGAAAGTTCTGATCATCAGACACCAAAGAGAACATGAGTCCAGAACTATTGTAACCTCTCTTAGACCCAGCAAGTCAGAAATATCTATTGGAAAATCAGCAACAGTCTATTGACAGTCAGCAGTAGTACACCCAGAATCAAATACAAGTAGAACAATAGAGTATAAGCAAGCTTCATGAACAGGTAACCAAGAACCCCCTGTCACTTGCCACAATTTAACAACATTTGGCTGTGCCTATGTTTGCATGGGACATATCTTATTTTCTCCTGATAGAAGAGAAAATAGTCCAAATTTGTGTCAGGAATGTATTAATTTGAAATGTAGGTAGATGTTTCAATTGCCTGTAGTTGCATTTTAGGATCACTCAAGGTTGATGCTAAAGGACAGAATGATGATAGAAAATTCTCCCAAATGGAAGAGCTTTGTACTTGGCCACCCAAGTTGTGTTTAAAGATATGTGGTTTGACATCAGAATATACATTGATCAAGGGCAATGGCAAATGACTTGGAGCCTAGAAAGATAAACCAGTCTGGAAAAAGAAACATGAGGAAACTGGGGAAGATGGAGGGTGAGATGGAGTATTGTAAATGGATATGTAGGAGTGTACATGTAAATATCATTGTGCTTTTGTCAACTCTCACAGGACAGCCTTCATCATGGAAGAAGCATTAAATAACATAGTTTTGACAGCTGACATTAACCAGCCTTTGTCATTTGGCACCATACTGCTGGAGCATTGGGCATATGAAAGTGGTAGCCATGATGCAGGTTTCAAGACCATGCATGGGACCAACAGCATGGGATACCATTTAGCAAAGCTAATTTTGCTAAATCTGCTACCAAACACCCAATTTGCCAACTGTGTATTAATTAGGGTCAACTGCAATTCATAGGTTAACTATGAATCTGCTTTATCCCTTGAGGAGAACAAACAGCCATTCATTGCAATGTGATTTTTTAATCCCTTATATCCTGGAAAGGGTAGGGATTCATTTGATAGGTATGACATTTCCTTTCTTTTCTTCAGTGCCTCAATCTTTATAAGGTATTATGTCCCGAATAATTAAAATATATAGATACGTGTGGAACCAGCAGTAATCCTGCTTATCATCACTCCCAGTGATCCACTTGGGGGAATTTTCCTTCCCAAACATGCAACTTTGGGCCCTCTAGGTTTATATTCTCATTCCTAATGAAAGAATACTATTGCCAAGGAACATGGAAAAAATTGCACTGAACTGTAAGCCACAGCTGTATTCTGAGCATTTTGGATTCCTTGTTCCACAAGAATAGCAGACAAAAAAGGAGTTACAATCTTGGCAAGAGTAATTCACCTAAGGAGGAGGGAGGGATTTTATTAAAATGATGGCGAAATACGTTTGACAATATGTCTGGCAAATGATCTATCCCCTTGGGAGCTTCTCAGTACAACCTTGCTAATTTTGACAGTAAATGGACAAGTGCAGCACCATGACCTGAAAAAGTCATGATGACCAGGACTTCAGACACTTCAGAAATGTATTGAGGCTAGCAGAGATGCTAGCTGAGTGAATCTAGACTAGATAGCAGTGGAGGACAACAATTAGTATCAGTTGTGGTCCTAAGACCAGTGACAATGGGGAGGAAGGGCTCTACTTTTTTGTTTTACTAACATTTCTCTTCTAAGATTCCTCCAGAAAGATGTGCAGACTGGACAGAGAAATATCTCTCCAAAGTTATATGGAGAAATGGATCGAGAAAGTACAATGGATAGGTTATTGTGGAAACTTTTATATGCTGTCAAATTCCACCTTCAGAAATAAATGATTTCTTTCTTCACCTAAATATGATTTTTTTCCTCACCTAGAGTAATTCCAAAGGAAACCCCTCAGATCTTAGCCCATTCAAGCACTGTTTCATGTGACTTAGGCATTGTCATGCCTCCTTCCCAGAGTAGTCCAGATCTAATACTAATTGGCATAAAGGTATGTAGGCTTGGCATCTTCATCCCAACAAAGGACACTCTAAAGGAACATTCCAGCCTGAGAATTCCTCAAATGGGCTAAGTCTTTCACTGCAATTGCATCCCACTTCAACATCTTTCATCCATTCCTGCTATCTTGAAACCCTTCCATTTAATAGGGCTTGATCCCAAGATCATTCCTATCTTAGTCTCCTTCCCAGGGTATTCAATGTATGATAGTGCCTTTTCTACTGAAAAATAATAAATGGATTTCAAATGTAGTGAAGGGGACATTTTATATCTGTTTTAGGGAGATTTATTTGCTTATTTGTTTGTTCATTTAATTTACTATTTCATAAATGGCCCTCACAAAAACAGATGAGGCAACACAAATGAATTATTTTGAAAGAGGTTTCTTTTAGGGGTTACTTATATACACTCGATGTAGAAATTTGGCTTGGCTAGAGACAGGTACTCAAATAAGTATAACTAATTAATGTAGTATGTTCCAGATTACTGCATCTGGTCCATGCAATAACAGTTGTTTGTCCAACACATTTTTCTAGTTCATTGTCTATTCTCAATGCTGGGAAATTTTGTTCATTATGATTGTTATAATACATATAAAAAGGTGGGTGGTTTTGTTTTTATTACTCATTTTTGCTGGTAGGGATACAATCTACATATTAATAAAATAATCTATTTAAGTGGGGAGTGATTAAAAGTTTTCAGGTTTTGTTTTTTTTGCTTTCTTTACTTTTTCTGTGATGAATTATTTTAGATGGTTGTTCAGCATGTAAAACATCCTTTCAATTAGGTATCAGTTGATTGAATTCCTGTGCAGTGCCTTGGTATACTCAAAATGAACTACATTTGGTTTCAGAGTTCCCCAAACCATTAGGTTTCCTGGTAGGGATGTACTTCTATCTGTGGTTAAATATTCCTAACCATTGTCTCTAAGTGTAAACTTGTTAATAGGGTATTAATCTTTTAATTTCTTAAGCATGATTCATATTGGACTTTCTGAGAAGGAAAATAAAAAGTAATGTGGGAGAAGAAAAAGGAAATTATATTTCTTGAAAGATCATTTTATGTCTAGTATGTAATATGCATAAATTTGCATAATTCTTATACTAACACAGTAAATTTTATGTATTTGTACCCACTTTATAATTGAAGAAGCAGAGACTCAGCAAGGTATTCTGCAGCTTCACTAAGGTTTCCCAGAATTGGGCTTTTTTCACTAAAACAAGTACTGCCTGACTTCAAGAATCCTTTCCATAAAATCTATAAATATACAATCTAATTGAAGTTCCCAATTCAACCAGATATTCAGTGTCATTTTTCATCACCATATCTTGTTAATGGTTCATAGAAATTGTCTTTGTCTAAACTCAGATGTCTCACATATTTGACAGCAATCCTAAATAATTCCCTTCAAAAGATCCATGCATGAAACATATAAGCAAAAATGTCCAACCAGGTTCTGAATATAAACCAGATTGTGTATATTCTTCTCAAAGTAAAGTATGAAAGCATTTCAGATGTGTTCCCTACCATTCCTCAGATGTAAATATTAAAGATTGCAACCTTCAGAGAATCAGGAACACTTTAAAATTCCCTCTTTACAAGGCTTAATCAATGCATGAATGGTGTAGCATGAAAAACTACTTTATATTAATGCTTCCGAGAAAGTTTGGAAACCAACTATTAGTCTGACATGGAAGGCATTTCTCCTGCCCCACCATGATTTTCTTTTACTATTTTAGAACTTTTGGGAGCTGAGGTTAGCTCTATTGTGCTTAAGTTAATAGTTATCAAAGGTCAAGAGAATATTTTATTTTGCAAATACATACTCAGGACAAGATTTTATTAGAATTTGGTTTTATTTATAAAATAATAAGCTCAGAGGAAGAGTACATGTAAGAATATGTTAAAAAAATATTCTACACTGACTTTTACTCTGTGACCTTGGTATACTACTAACCTGGCAGTAAAATAATGCAATGTTTTCAGGGATATTTTGCAGATTAGAAAAACTATCCTTAAACCATGTTTGAAATCTTAGAGAAAGGAACCAAAAAGACTGATGGCTATTTTTTGTTGTTACTGTTATGGAATATTTTCAATTTGAACACATGTATCAATGTTCTTCATGTAAGGCATACTGTATTAAATCAAAACAAGAAATAAATATAAAAATAATGCTATGAGAAATAATAGGGGGATGAACAAATTTTAATAAAAACTTCTTTTAAGAATGACTCAGCTATTTGAATTATGTTTAATTTCAACAAAGGTCAGTCAATCTGTGCCCCTCCAAGATTAATATGATGTGCATCCTTGAGCATTTTTAATCATTGAAATCTAAATGACCTTAGAGCAAAAAACAAAGTTTAGCTAGAAATTTTGCTGTACATCAGCATTTTTATTGAAGCTTAAAGATGCTGAATACACAAATGCCACTCATGAGCCATATTTGTACTTTAAGAAGGATAAAAAACATTTTTAAGGTTTTATATATTATATAAAAAGAGATAAAATAAAATTTAAATATTTTCAATTGTCATTCCTTACATAATATTTTCAATTGTCATTCCTTACATAATTTTAAAATATGACTTATTAATATGCCCACTTATACTGCTAAGAAAATAATATTATCAAGACATCATGTTTAAATGGAGGGTATAACTTCCAGAATGGGAACAATTAGGGTTCAAGAGAGAGATAAAAATGGTTCTGCAGAAATTAACCTCACAACCTGAATGTCTGCAAATTAATCCCAAATTCTGACCAAAGGTACAGAGGAATAAATATTAGTAAGAGAGTGAAAGTTTGGATTTCCTGAGGCTATTGTTATTTCTTTTTCTTCATTAGCTTTTCCAATTGAGGAAGTCTAACTTGAGCCCTCCTAGGAAGTAGGTATCAAGACCCTGGAATATCTGTGCCTATGCTAATAAAAAAACACAGGACTTAGCAGAAATAGGCAAACAATAAAAGCTTGCTATGTGTGTGTGTAAAGGATTGTTAAACCATAAACATTGAGTTGCTTAGGATCATCCTACTCTTGGGTCTCCTAGAAAATTATTACCGCCATATCTTAAAAGAGAACCACAGATCTCAGGAGAGCCAGAGCTCCCACTGAGTTTAGATAGAAAAGTCTCAGGGAATTAATGAATATATGCTTAAGGAGCTCAAAAGGTCACTGAGTTCTAGGAAACCATTAAAATGGATTCTTAACCTCTTTTGTTCCATGGACCCCTTTGCCAGTCAGGTGAAAGCCATGGATCCCTCACTAAGTCCACAATATACTGTGTATTATTTGTTAAATATATCACCCCCTCAACAACACGTCCGCACAAGAAAGTCTTTTTTTTTTTTTTTAATTTTAAATTCGAGCTCATTGATCCCTTGTTAAGAACTCCTGCACTAAATCCTCAGCATTTTCGCAAAAGTTTAGAAAGTGCTTTGGTTTAAGGGAATAAACATAGAATGAATTTTTATTAATTTTTAGCAAGCACAAGTAGTGCCTTTGTGTTAAATAACTTTATAGGACAAAATAAAAGTCACCTGCAGACTGTCACAGTTGAGCGGGTTTATATGGGACACTTTACCTAAGTCTTCTGTCTGACATAAAATGTATCTTGGAGAAGACAGATTAAAACCATCTTTATGTGGGTTTTGCATTGTTTCAGATCCTGAAATTAAAGCCTATAATGTCTAAACCACAATCTAAATTTAAATGATACTTAGTAATGATTTGATTGCACCAAACTCTATCTTTCTGGAAATATGCAATGGTTAGGATTAGCACGGGAGATGAGTGAACAGTCACCTTTTGGACATACATAGAATGAGCAGTATGACCTTTAAGTGGGGACAGGTTTTAAAGGAAAATAAATATATGTTTAAATAAGGCAAAATATCTATACACATATCTTCCCAAGTAATTTCACAAGATTTAGCTTTATCAGGGAGAAAGGAACTGGATATTACCATTTCTGTCACCATTTTTCTTAACTGGCATATTATATGAATATTAAATTTGACATTCTCCTAAATGCTTGCATTTTTATTTATAACATGTCACATTTTAATTGCCTTTTTAATACTTTTCCTCTATAATAATTTAGTTTTGCTGACAGTTTTTACAGACTAAGTTAAAAAAAAAAAAAAAACATTTCAAAAGATTGTTTTTCCCTCTAATAAACAAGGTGTTATGGCCAGACTAACAAGCCAAAAAGTCTTACACTTCAAAGAAATCTTATCCCCTGGAATATATAAGAAGAATGCTAAAGGCCTTCTAAAAATGTATATCAGATTGATCATCACATGCTTAATTGATTCCATGTGTTCTCATATTGCTTTTGCCTTGATTATGAAGATAAAGATTCAGAAACTTCAGAAATCTCTAGTTGAACCTTCCACAATATCTCTCAATATTTAAAGACAGTTCATTCCACCTATTCTCATTAATTTGTTTGAAATATTTTAACTTCAGCAGTAGTTTCAGTGAATATTTTTGCATTTTTAAAAGCATCTATTCTTATTAGAGTTCTAATATTGTTCCTCAAAGATTTTTCTGTCTAATTTAAACTCACTGGGGAAGCGGCTGTGGCTCAATCAGTAGGGCTCCCGTTTACCATATGGGAGGCCCCGGGTTCGGTTCCCAGGGCCTCCTGGTGAAGGCAAGCCCGCCCACACGGCGTGGTTGGCTGACCCAGCGAGCACAAGCAGCAAGGGGGGGATAAATGAATAAATAAATTAAAAAAATAATAATAATAATTTAAACTCACTGGCCTTTATTAAAACCTTCAGAAAATTACTGAGAAAAGCCCTTTTCTTCTTCCTTTTAATGTTCCTCAAAATTTTTGAACACAGGAAACATGCTTTCTTGAAGGTATATATGTATTTCACAAATTTAAAGAACACTGAGAGATTTAACTTTTCCTTGTGTGTTGTGACTCTATGGTCTGTCTTGAACTTAACTCTCCAACTAAAAACAGCCGCTTGCAGTTCCACACCTGTGTCCATTTAAATACACATCTGGAGCAAAGGTAGCATTTTTGTAAATCCCAAATTTAGATTTTAATATAAATATATACTAGTTCTACCTGTGAATCCTGGTATTCCTTCCCTTAAGTTTGATAGTTGCTTCTTTTTCCTTAAACTTAAATATTGCACAGTACATTTCTCTTAGTCTTTCATGATCTTTAAAAACCAGGCATGACTTTAAATGTTCCACAGATATTTAATATCCTCAAGTGAATTACTGAGAGCAATATCAAATATGAAAAGATGAAGTTTAGGCTCTGAGGAGTGAAGTTCCTTGCTCAAGGTCAGAAATTCAAACAAACCTGGAAATATGGTGTAGCATGGCCCATGTAAGGATATAAACTTCGAATGCTTTGAGAAATGTAGCAAGCAAAGGCAAAAGGAAAGAAGCTGAGGGTTGCAGCATCCCAAGCCCATAGCACATTGTGTTTGAAGCAGCGTAATTGATCACAGCAAAATGGTCATGATTCTAGAGATTCTACAGCACTGTCAATGAGTAACCCAAATAGCAACCAGATTAAAGTAAGATTTGTTCAACACGCTTTATATGTCATTATTGTTTCCCTTTCATTTTGTCTCATACATTTTAAGTCCTTTAATGGCTAAACATTGCCTGATGAAAAAGGTCTAACAGAAACAATCCTCTCCATCAACTTTCTTAAAGCGCTTGGATTGTTTCATTTAAATGGAAATACTATATGTTTTGTTGTCAGAGTTTGATTGGATTTCTAATTATAACAGATGTAAACATAAATTTAGCCTTTATAAAACATTGTTTCTTTGCTTAAAAAACTGTGCAGGTATAATAATAAAAACAGTGATTTTATAGGTTTTGCTAAAGTGTATAATGACCTGTATCTGTCATTGCAATGTCATGCAGAACAATTCTAATGCCCCATGTTATACTATCTTCCCCGTCTCCCCTCAGAACCTCTGGTGGCCACTGCCTTTAAATCAATGCTACAAATTCTTCCATTACTAAAACAATAAGTCAACTTTAGTTCATAGTTCCACTCCCCGCTAAGTTTGTTCATTCCTCAATCTTGAGTGATGCCCAATGTAAAGTATAGACCATGGTGAATGACAACGCCTCAGTGTGTGTTCATCAGTTGTGTCAGGTGTGCCACATTAAGGAAATATGTTGTTAATGGTGAGAGGTGTGGAAGGGGGATGGATGGGTTGTGTGAGAATCCCCCTATAATTTTGATGTGGTATTTATGTGTAATCTAAAGCTTCTTTAAAAAATAAAAGTAAAAAAAGATAGGGAAGAGAATTTTTCGTGGAAAGGAGGGGCATAAATACAAAATGTTAAAAATAGCTTGAGAATGGTGATTGTAAGAAATATAACATATCAAGTGAAACAATATACGATGGTTTAAGAGAAAAGTTAAATCACAGAAGTTGTTTTATATTAAGCATTTTAATATGTCCAATTGAAACTGTTAGAGATTCTATGTTCATGGGAAATAAACAAAGAAAAATGAGAAGATTAAGTTCGAGGAGAGAGAGAGAAGTTATTTTATATAGTATGGCCCCTAGGGAAAAAAAGAGGAAATGTGATGCAAAGCACAGTTTCCTTGGAGGAAAAGGAGGATGCACATTTTTCTGAGAAATGTTTTGGAAGGAATCCAAAACAGAGAGGTTCCTCTCCTTGTGGCAAAAAGAATTTGAGATATTATTTTCTTCTTTATATTTTCTTCTGAAATAAAACTGAAGATCATTTTCTGAAGGTTATAAAAAGAAATGGGCTGTTGACATGTTTGAATATTTCTAGAGAAAATTGGAAATGCTGAAAACATAGAAGATTGTCATGTAGTGTAGTGATATAACCGAGGTTAGAATTCATGAAAATAATTGTTTTAAGTCAAATGACTATGGTTTTACACTAGCAAATCTCTAAAATCTGGCAATAGAAATGGAAAAGAGAGTTGGTTGATTCAGAGCTTGACTTTTTTTTTTTTTAAATATATATTTTTAAAGATACTTAGATTGCACAAATGTTGCACAAAAAATATAAGGATTCCCATATGCCCCACTCCTCACACCTTCCACACCCTCCCACATAAGCAACATCCTTCATTAGTGTGGCACATTCATTGCAATTGATAAACACATCCTGGGGCATTGCCATTGTGCATGGACCATAGTTCACATTGTAGTTTACACTTTATCCCACACAATTCTGCAGGCTATGGGAAGATATATAATGGCATATATCTGTCATTGCAATGCCATTCAGGATGATTCCCAAGTCCCAAAAAAGCCCCTGCATTACTCGTCTCTTTCCCTCCCCCTGCTCTCAGAGCCTCCAGTGGTCACTGCCTCCACATCAGTGCTCTAATTTCCTCCATTGCTAGAATCACAGCAAGTCTATTGTAGAATACCAGTAAGTCCACTCTAGACCACAGTTCATTCCCCAGTCCTAGTATTCTGGGATGGTGATGTCCACTCCACCTCTAATTGAGAGGGGGCTTCGATTCCATACAACTGATGGATGGGTCTCTCTTGCTTGCAGTTGTAGGCTCTTTCATTTCCTTGGTATGGAGGTTGTCCATCCTCACTTCCTTGTTAGTTGTCCTGGGTGAGTCTAATGAACTAGAGAGTAAGTGTTGCAACTCTGCTGAGACTCAGGGCCCAGCTGGCACATGGACAGTCCAAAGATTCAAGTCTCTTGGACATACACCTACCAACTCCAGTACCAAATATAATTTCAAATAGAAGGGACAGATGTGCCATGTGTAGGGAAACTAAAACTGAGTCCCACTCCCCCGTCACTCTTAGGAGCACAAACTTCAAAGTATGGCCCACTGGCAAGACACCAAACTCTGGAGCGATCTGCCCTGACCATAGGACCTGGGTGTCTCCAGAGCCCTCAGGAGCCCCCCTATTTGAGGTAGTATTCACTTTGCAGTCTATGATATCCTGTTGAGATGTGTATAAACGTTACCTCTGGAATGACCTCCTGACTCACTTTGAAGTCTCTTGGCCATATAAACTCATTTGTCTTTAACTTTTTCCCCTTTTATTGGAGGTCTTTTTCCAGTTACATTGCTAGTTGGTGCTTAGTAGTAATCCCGTGGTGTCAGGGAGGCAGATCTTGACTTTTGGGGAGCAATTATGAAAGTCAAGTGAGGTAAGTGGAGGATAATGGAAGAGTAATAGGTGAACTTATCTATGATGATGTCATATTTTATTTTATTTATATTCCAGCTCATACATACTTCCACTCCCTTAATTACTCCACTTTTTCCCTAATAATTACTTCAAATATATTTCCTTCCAAACGTACCTTATAGCCTATGTGCTATTGCTTATACTCTCATTTTCAATTTAAATTGGAACTAAATTGAACTCTGCTCAGGACAAGATATGTCTGTGTTAGACTGGCTTTAGGATGAGATGATGAAATATGAGCTGACTTATTTCTTTGGGGCTTCTTGACATTAAACATATCCCACAGCAGATAGTGTTTGCCCATACATTCCTTCCGCTTTTGTTCTGAGCACACGCACACACACACATATATACACACATATATATTATTCCACATTAAAATTAATTTTATAAAAATATAGTAACTATTCTGACTAGAGAAGGGCAGAAGGGCAAAGTGATGAGGTGATACAGAAGCACATAACAGAAGCAACTAGAATAGAAGGGATGAGTCAAAGAGGATGAAGGACTATCTAAACTGAAAATTGAGATGTTAGAATAGTTAACTTTAAAAAATAATAACAACAAAAGAATAGTTAACCTTGCTAAGGAGTGAGGGATTTCAAATTATTAAGGACCAAGGTGAAAGCCCCCAGATCAGAGTTAGTATGATGCCCTGAATAAGGAAAATTTAGTGTTGTAGGACAGAGTACTATGAGGGGTAGTAGGGAAGAATTTGGGGCAGAGTATGTTTGGGAAGATTTCTCTGGGAAAGTGTCGCTTATCAATATGCATGTTTTGAAGGACAAGGAGCAGTTAGTGTGGTGGAGAGAAACAAATTTCCATAAAGAAAGAATAGCATGTGGAAAGGCAAGAATGTGAGAATGAGATGTGTCAACCAGAATAACCATAGGTCTGTCACTGTCTGGGGAGTTTGTAACTTCAGACTTCTTTGCAGATGTTATAATTATTAATTGAATTAATAAAAAATGGACAGAAAAGATTTTGAGCAGTACAGAAAATTATAAAAAAGAAATTAAAATCTGACAATCAGTGTTGCCTAGATGTAGCTTCTTAATACTATTTCCATCCATTACTTTTCAAAAAGTTAGGAGATATCATTTTACTTAAGGTGGATCATATCTACAGATAAATCTAGTTGTAGCCCCCAGGAACTCCTTTTCTTCCATTTTACCAAAGATAATGAATCTTAACAAGCCCAAGCTATAGTCTTTTTTAGTTTGCCTATGTGCAAATTTTATGCAATAATAGCCTAAAGAGGGACAGCCTCAGGTATCTTCTTGCCTGCTTGTACTTCCTTGCCTTGGAGTCTTACTTTACTGGTTTTCCACATAAAAATGATCTCCTAAAACAATTTTCTCAGATATTCTCTCCTGGAGCTAAATCGCCTCTCTAGTCTGTAGCTCAAATATGTTTTGATAAAAGGGCACTTAGGGCTGCTTTGGAATTAGCTATGATAATTGCCAAAATATTTGACTACTTAAAATCTCTCGATGACATTATACTAATCATATTATTTCTGACTGCCTTCAACTCTCCTCTGCTTTTTCATTCTTGTAATTAGATTCTACTTTGTCTTCTTTCAGCCTGGGCCAAACTTAAAATGAAATTTAATAGGCAAGAACATGGTATCTATCTTTTCATTTCTAATATGTAGACTTAAGCAAGTATAAAGTGTATAAGAGAAATATTGTGTTCACTTTAATGACAACCATAGGCTACATGAAAGTGAATTTAGAAATAAGAAAGGGGAAAAGCAAACAAACATACAAGCAAAATCTACTTTGGAATCAAATGATTTAGTATGAATTTAGCTTTAGCACATATCATGTGATGCTTGGCAATCTGTCTATATTCACAAATATTCTGCTTCCACATCTGTAAAATGGAGTTCATAGTCAACATTAGGGAGATTTTTAAAATTATTTTTTTAATATATATATATTTTATTACAGAAGTTGTGAGATTACAAAACAATGATGTATAATGCGCAGAATTCCCATACAACACCCCTCTGCCAACACCTTATTCTGTTGCGGAATATTTGTTAAAGATTATGAAAGAACATCATCAGACTAATACCACAAATTATGGTCCATAGCTTACATTTGGTATATTTTTTCCATACACCTTTATTAATACCATGTATTATTACTGTATATTTGTTGTAGGTTATGAGAGAGCACTCTGTTAACCAGAGTCCATCTTCCACCACATGATTAACTCTGTTATACAGTCCCATACCTTGTCCAATCTATACAAAGTGTACAATCCGTGGCTCTCACTTTCATCACAGAGTTGTGCAGTCATTAGTGAGATGTTTTTAATGTAAACAGGGATGACATATTTAAAGTGTATAATAAATAGTAGGTGCTCAAATATACTACTTATTTTCTACCCCCTTTAATTTGTCCTCTTCAAAATCCATGTTTTTGAATCCCTAAATTTTAATTGCAAAGGACTGATGCATAATTGATATTCACTGAAAACTTACTGTACTAATCTAAGCTAAAACATTTAAGTATAGTCTCATTTCTAAATACCCATTAATTATACATAAAACAATTTAATAACCTATAAATTCTGATCTTTGCCAAAAAAACTAACAAATATTTCCATAATTGTTGCATTATCAGGTTGTGAAAAACAGTGTATATTATAATCTAATAACTTGAATGGGTTCTGATCCTTCAAGAGCCAGGGCAAGGGTCAGCTTAACAGGCAGCTTCCCAGACATTCTAGGACTGACCTGAGTACTCTCACACCATCCTGCCATGGTTCCCGCTGATTCTCTTTTATTGCACTTATAATATTATGAAACAATAATTTCCTTTTCGTGTTCAAATTCACCAGTAGACAGCTATCCTCAAGAGAACAGTGGCACTGTTGTAACTCCAGTACCTGGCAAGAAGCCTGTCAATAGATGTTTCCTTAGTAACTAGAGAAATATGGAGAAATGATAAAAATTCTAAGGAAAAGGAATTCTAAGGAATAAACATAGCTCATCAGAATCTTAATATCACCACATACATGCAAATAGTAACTCCATTTACTTGATAAAGCAAAACACAAAATGTTTTGCTTTAACAGACAGTATTAACAGCTTGGAGCTATTTTACTTGAAAGAAAATTCTTCAAAATATTATTTAATTTAATAAGGATATATTGTGTTGGTCACTGAGCATGATTAAAGAATGCCTTACTTGAAATTAGGAAGAATTTTTTGCAAATTTCTAATTAACTATGAGATTATTTCAACTGAAAGATTAGAAAAAGTGAACATCATTGTCAACCTAAATATGAGGAGTTTTGACAGAATTTATTATGATTCCCTTCCCCTGAAGGTTGGGATGAAAAAGCAATGCTATGCATAACATCAAATATTGTATTTTTTTTTCTGTTAATCATTGTATTAATTATTTTAAACATGTTATATATAACAACAACAACAAAAAAAAACCTTTCCATCTGGGAATAAAGAGGCGAATACTTTGTAACATATCTGCATGTTTGTTTCACATCTGCTGAAGAAGAAGCCCTGTGGCTACATAAAAAGAGTGGCTACCAAATGCTGCCACGGAGTGATGCATGGCTAGGGCATTACATGTTTCTATAAAATATTCTAACCTAGTTTAAAGCATACAAAATTTTGAGGCCTGTTTTCAACTTCAGCCACAGTGTCTTACAGCAGTGAACATAAGGCCACACAATAAGGGAATAAACTTCATTTTTGTCAGATTCTAGAGCATTTAAACCAGGCCCCAGTACCATGCATGGTATTTCTCCATTTGGGTTATTGGGTAAAAGAGTCACTATAACCCAAAATCTATAAAGGTATATGCCACACTTGGCCATGCTGCTGCAGTAAATGGAAACATATTGCAGTTTTGGGCTCCTATACCAGTCAGCAATGGCTCTATATGGCCAAGTCTAAAATGGGCATTGCCTTCAGACTGGCTCTGTGTCATAGTGCTGAAGGGTGTTATGCACCAGACCAGTGAAACACTGAAGCCTACTTTCCTAGCCACTCTCTAGGATCAAAGCTGATGCAGAAAGCTGGCTATGCAAAGGATGTAACAAGTGGAGCAATAATTTCCAGAGTAAGGTGAGCAGAACTTAAACAAATACAATTGGTATTAAGGTCTGCTCTTATGGAGAAACAACATGTATGGTATTGCAAAGCTGGAACTCACCCACAGTTGGTCCATGTCTTAAGATCTATGGGAGAAATTTCAGCTGTCATTTTGCTTATCAGAGAAAATCTTACTGTCCTGATACCCACTAAACATTTATGTTTACATCCTTAGGCTAATATTTCTGCTTCACATGAGATCATCCAATGTATTCTTTTTTTATTTTATTTTATTTTATTTTATTTTATTTTATTTTATTTTATTTTATTTTATTTTATTTTATTTTTTTATATATATTTAAAAGATGCTTGGATTATATAAATGTTAAACAAAAATTACAGGGATTCCCATGATCTCCACCTCCAATACCTCCCGTAACATCTCACATAAACATCTTTCATTAGTAAGGCATATTACCTGCAATGGATATACACATCCTGGGGCTTTGCCACTAAGCATAGACTACAGTTCACATCGTAGACCACACTCTTTCTCACACAGTTCTGCATGGTATACGCTGATGTAAAATGGCCTATATCCGTCCCCACGATGTTACTCAGGACAATCCCCAAGTCCTGTAAAAGCCCCTGTATTAGAATAGCCCTTCCCCTCCCCACCCTGAAAGCGTCTAGTAGACACTGATTTCACCTCACTGTTATAATTTCTTCTATTGCTTGAATCACAATAAGTCTACAACAGAATACCATTAAGTCCACTCTAGTCCATAGCTCTTCCCCCAATCCTGAGGGGAATGGAATGGTGATGTCCACTCCATTTCCAAGTGAGAGTGGGCTTATATCCCATGGATATGGTGGATGGGATTATCCTGCCTTCA
Organism: Tolypeutes matacus; assembly: GCA_026826555.1. Lineage (NCBI taxonomy): Eukaryota > Metazoa > Chordata > Mammalia > Cingulata > Chlamyphoridae > Tolypeutes > Tolypeutes matacus. Next base: position 29,750,752 of record JAKSZT010054304.1, on the reverse strand, counting down.
GCTGCAGGCTCTCTCCATTCCCTGGGATGGCCATTGTCCATCATCGTCATCTCCTCACCAGGTGACTTGGGTGAGTCCATTGAGCTGTAGAGTAGGAGTTGCAGCTCCACCGAGATTCCAGGCATGGATGGCACATAGGCAGGCCAGAGGCTCCAGTCTCTGGAAGTACACCAACAAACCCCAGCCTCACATATAGGTTTGAATAGAAGGGACTGATGGACCATGTGCAGGTAGGATTTATTTGAGTCCAACTCTGTCACTCTCAGGAGCACAGATTCCAAAGTAGAGCCCACTGATAAGGTGTCAATCTCTGGGGTTATCTCCTTTATATAGGACCTGGGTGTCCAGAGCCCTCAGGAGTCCCTCTGTGTGGGATGATATCCACTTTGGTGTTCTATGAGATCCTACTGAGGTGTGCATAAGCATTACCTCTGGGATGACCTCCCGACTCTCTTTGAAGTCTCTTAGCCACATGAACTCATTTGTCTTTACCTTTTCCCCCTTTTATTCAAGGTTTTCACCAGTCATGTTTCCAGCTGGCACTTGGTATTAGTCCCTCATTGCCAGGGAGGCTCATCCCTGGGAGTCATGTCCCACATTGGGGGGAAGGTAATGCATTCATATGCTGGGTTTGGCATAGAGAGAGGCCACATTTGAGCAAATACACAGTAGATCAGGAAGACTTTCCTACAGGGCAACATGACTTGGCTAAAATGATGCTTTTTTCCTCATAATTACCAAGCTCTGTGTGCATTACTATGATACAGTAATTGAGCTAATAATTAAACTGATAATAGGGTTTAATTGATAATAGGGTCTTTAGAGACCAAAAAAAAATCACTGTGCTAACAGAAGCCTACTTCAGTTGTACCATCCTTGGGGAAGAAGGACCCACCACATGAAGTGTCTTCCTAAAGGGTAGGGGGTTACAGAATGTTTTAGAATAATGCTATCAGTGAGGAGACTCAGCAGAACCACTCGGAGAGCTTTAAAATTACTTATATATCATCACCAGTAATGCTAATTTAATTGTTCTGAAACTGTGATGGATATCTATAATGGACATCTATATTTTTTTAACAGCCTCCCAAGCAATTGAAAGAGACAGTTCAGTTTGAGAACTACTGGCTTAGGGGAAGCAAAGAAGAACTGTCAGCCACGGACTGAAGAAGTCCACTTTATTTTTTCAGATGCTGTTTTAAAAAATTATTAGAGAAATTGTAGGTTACAGAAAAATCGTGTAGAAAATGCAAAGTTCCATATATCCCCTCCACATGTTTTCCAACTATTAATACTTTGTATAGTGTGGTACCTTTGCTAAATTGATGAAATAATATTATTTTAATTCTACTATTATTCATACTCCATTGTTTACATTAGGGTTCACTGTGTTGTATAGTACTGTAGTATGAATCAGTATTTCATTCCTTTTTAATACTGAATAAGATTCTGTTCTATGTCTATACCACATTTGTTTATCCATTTATCTGTTGATGGGCATTTGAGTTGTATTCATCTTTTGGCAATTGTGAATATTTCTGCTATGAACATTTGTGTGCAAAAGTTTGAGTCCCTGCTTTCAATTCCTTTGGGATTATATTCCTAAAAAGTGGATTGCTTGGTCATTTGGTAATTCAATACTTATCTAGTGAACCACCAAACTGTTTTCCACAGTTGCTGTGCCATTTTACATTCCCACCAATAATGAACAGTGTTTCTATAGCTCTACATCCTTTCTAACTTTTAATTTTATGCATTTTTAATAGTAGCTATTTTAGTGGGTGTGAAAGATTATCTTACTGTGGCTTTGATTTGCATTTCCCTGATGGCTTATGATGTTGAACATCTTTCTATGCATGTTTTGACCATTTTTAAAATCTTATTTGAAGAAATATCTATTCAAACTTTTTGCCCATTTTTAATTGGCTTGTTTGTCTTTTTGTTGAGCTGTAGAATTTTAAAAAATATATTCTGTATACTAAACCCTCATCAGGTATGTGATTTCCAAATATTTTCTCCCATTCTGTAAGGTTTTTTTTAAATGATAAAGACCTTTGATGCACAAAAGCTTTTAATTTTTATGAGGTCTCATTTATCTATTTTTTGTTGTTGTTGCTCATGCTTTGGTACAAAGTCTAAAAAACATTGTCGAACACAAGGTACTGAAGATGTTTCCCTACATTTTCTTCTAGAATATTTAAGTTTTGTTTCTTAAAGTTAGGTCTTTGATCCATTTTCATTTATTTTTTGTTTATGGTGGGGGAGGTAGTGGTCCAACTTCAAAATCTTTTGTGTGTGCATATACAGTTTTTCTAACACTATTTATTGAAGAGGCTGTTCTTCTTCACTGAGTGGACTTAGATCCATTTTCAAAATCACTTGGCTACAGATGTGAGGGTTTATTTCTGAATTCAATTCCACTGCTCTGTGTGTCTGTCCTATGCCAATATCATGCTGTTTGGTTCACTTTCACTTTCTAAGTATTAAAAGTGAGAAGTTTGAGTGTTGCAACTTCATTCTCCTTTTTTCAAGAAAATTTTGGCTTACTAGGGCCCTTCTAAACCCTAAATTTCAGATGCTGTTTTGAACCCCAGTTTGACTCCACTATGTCTGGCCAAACAAAAACCAAGCTAAATACCAGGAGTTGTAGAATGGGGGTAGGATGGGTTCAGTGGGTGTTTCATTTTTATTTCCTTTCTAGGAGCACATAAAATTAGTGCTGTCTCTCTCTCAAGTTTGTATTTCCTTTATTCAGTTGGATTTAATTGGGAGACTAAGTAGAGTTTGAAATGTCTACTTTGCCTTTGTCAAGCAAATAACTAAATCATTCTGCAACATTATATAAATTAAAATGTGCAGTGACTATTCTTTGCAATTAAAAATATTTCAGCTTGTTATTGAGGTGGCAAAAAATAGGTTACTCTGGATATAATAGTAAAACACTGTATTTAATTTAGGTAGTCTATTGTTAATTCTCAATAAAGCCTATGAACCATATAAATTATGCTATCCACATATTTTGAAGCTCTATCTTTGAAGTTTTCCTGACCAAGCCAGTTATACACAAATTGCATTTTTTTAAACTTTTCATACAACACACAACTCACTGGATTAATTTCCTTTCTTTAATTAGCAAGGGATCAGTCTGCTGCTTTTTGCATTAACAAATACAGCTGAAAAGAACCTGACTTGTTAGGCCTTCATATTTCTTATCAACATCTTCTAATTACTAGCAGAATATTTCCATACATACTGTTATTTTAGCAGTAAATCATGTTACACTCTGTTCTAGCTTGATGAGTTTATTAGTTCCTAATTACCTTCGAGAGACTTAGGAGGAAAGTGTTTAAACTAATGAGAAGAAAATAGGAAACGATCACTGAAGACTTTAAGGACATAAGAAAATTTTCTGTATTTGTATATGGGGTAAATATGAAAACTAAGTTTCTATCAGAACACAGAAAACACAAAGAAAAAGATAATTGTGTCTGATGTATTGCTGTGGCATTTGATATCTAAATTTATAATGATATGATATATTCTAAAAGATTTAGGACATAGAATCAGGCAAGCTTTATAGCTAACTGGATTTGAAAACTGATGAGGGAGAGTCACATATTATTTTCAAGTTTCTAGTTATTTAAACTGGATGAATAATAATATACCTGCATCTTCTGTAATATTTATTCCACTTAATATTATCAGATATAGATATAATCAATAATAATATGTTAAATTACTAAACATTAACACAGGTAAATGCTCATGAATTAAAACTAAAACCAATAAAACAGAATCATAAACAAAACTATGTACTACTTCAACTAATTAACAACACAATGAAATAGCTGAAATAGCAACAGGAAAACACAGTAGTTTATCATATAAGTATTTTGAAACAGTTCAGTTTAGGATTGCAGGAATTTTATCTTAATATAGGATTAATTGGCACTGTAGTATAAAGGTCTTTTTAAAGGTTTAGTTGAGGTGTGAAAATAAGGAAATAAAGTTTGAGAGAATGTAACACTGGGGACTTTTCCCAGAAATAGAGAAATTTGGTGCCGATTCAGAAGGATTCGATAAATTAAAAGAATATTGAAAAAGATGATGAAAGAAAATGTTTCAATCTCAAAGTTTCAATTGGATTAAATAAAAGCACTTTTGAGATTTTCTTGGCTCAAACCTTGATAAGTAGTAGGTGTTTCTGTGGAAACCTATTTATAGCAGAGCTGTATGTTTGAGAAAATAGTAACAAGATGTTCTTATTAGAGCTATTCTCCATTCATAATATCTCTATAATAAAAAATATTGGTGGTCTATATAAAGTAGATTTCATCCTTTAATTACATTGTAATCATTTCACTTATAAATGCACATGAGATAAATGTATAAACATAAGAAACTGTATTACTTGATGCTTCAAAAAGAATTCAAAATTAATCTATATATTGATTTCCAACATGCTGATAAATAAGAAAGTTTTATACAAATAGCTGGTGTTTTTTAATTTATTGTTTATGTGTTTATTTTTTATTCAGGTTAACATATGTCTAGTCAAAGGTACACATTGTAAATGTACAATTTGAAGAGTTCTGACAAATTTCAACTAGTCTAACCAAAAATCTAATTGGGCTACAGAACATTTCCCTCACCCCAGAAAATTCCTTTTTATTCTTTTCAAGTTAATCTGTACCCTCCAAAGACAAGCACTGTCTTATTTCTATTAGCTCTTACATACTTTTCAACTTCATGTAAATAGTATCATGCCACACGTAACTCCTTATATGCTACTCTTTTATTCACTCAACATAAGAGTTTTGAGAATAATTAATGTTGTCAGTACCAATAAATTCATTCCATTGTATAAATATCCAAAAATATGTTTACCCATTCACTTGTTGAGAATATTCATTATTTCTAATTTGCTAATTCTTTATTATAGTTAGGTGTTGGAATTTTCAAATGATTTTACCACATTTATTGAGATAAAGGTTTTTTACTTCCAGTCTCTAAGTAAAATGACTTTCATCCAAATACTGATTTTTGAAATTGAATTAATTATTCATTGATTAATTATTCATTGTGGTATAAATCACATTTGATTATATTGTATTATACTTTGTAAATAATACTGAGTTCTAGCAAATATTGTAAAGTAGTAATACCTGTTCTAAACACACTAATCCAGAAAACAGAGGTGGATGGAACAGTTCCCACCCTGATACTAAAATCAGAAAAAGCCATTGAAAAGGAGAAACTATTGACTAGTATCCATCATGAAAATATATACAAACATTTTGAATGATTTTATAGCAAATCAAATTCATCATTAGGTGAAATGGATAATACATCATGACTGTGAGGTGTTTTTCCAAAGGATGAAGGTTGGTTTATTATATAAAAATAAAATAAGAAAAAAACCTATTTCACAATAAGTAATAGGCTGAATAATAGCCTGCCACAGATGTTGCCATCTGAATCCCTGGAGCATTCTGAACATGTTAATTTACATTTTAAAAAAGACTTTGCAGATGCAATTAAGTTGATGATCTTGAGGTCAAGAGATTTTCCTGAATCATATGCTTTGGGTTGCTCTAAATACAGTTTCAATAAGATGGTGACACAGGGAGATTTGATGACAGAAGAGAAGTGTCTGAATAATAAAGAATGAGGAAACCATTGCTGGCTTTGAAGATGAAGGAAGGAACTATGATCCAAGGAATGCAGGCATCTCTAGAAGTTGGAAAAGATAAGGAAATGGACTGCCCCCTAGAGCCTTCATACACCTCCTTCCAACAATACCTTGATTTTAGCACAAGGAGATCCATTTCAGACTTTTGACCTCCAAAACTGTAAGAAAATATATTTGTGTTTTTTAAGTCACTAAATTTGTGGTAATTTTTACAAGAGTTATAGGAAACTAATACATCATATTAGCAGAATAAAAATGAAAAGATATGATCATAATAGATGCAGAAAAGGCAACTGAAATGTAACTACAAAAATCTCAACAGCTTACATCTACACTTAAATGAATGCCTTTTCCCTTATTCCTGCAAATTGCCAAGGAGTTCTGATTTTATTATATTTATTCAGAATAGCACAGTCCTAACTGGTGTAATAGGGCAAGAAAAAGTTATGAAGTGCAAGTAGATTGGAAAAACAAAGGAATTTTTTCTTTGCAGTCATCATGACTATCTATCTAGAAAAATCTTTAGGGATCTATAACGAGCTCCTGAAACTGAAAAGTGAGTTTTACAAGGTCTCAAAACACAAGATCATTATTTAAATAAGTTGCATCTATATGTAATTGATGAATAACCAAAAACTATACACTTGGAACTGATGTTTGATAAGTAAACTATATGTCAATAAAGTTGATTTTAAAAAAAGCTTAGCAAAATGACCCATATCAGTTGTATTTCGATATATTAGTAATCAATTATTGGAAAATGTACACTTAAAATTGCTCTTAATAAGGTAAATTGTAAATTATATGTCAATAAAGTTGATTTATAAAAAAATCTTAGCCCAAATCCCCTTTAACCAGAAGCAAATACTGTTACTTTCTTGTTTTATAACAAGTATATTTTCTACATATATTAATATATGTATATTTAGATCATATAGCTTATAATATTTAGTAGCATAATTTTTAAAAAAATTAATTAGACAAGATTCAATATTAATAAATACACATCTAATAAAATGCATGTATGTGAAGTTTACTTTGCCAATAAAATTATTGCTAAATACTTAATGAATTTTCTCAATATTCTACTAAAATAAATAGTTCTTGGGCACATATCCCTGGTGTTAAATCCTTCACACATCCATCATATTCAGGTACATCCTCAACTAATAAATATTTGATAATAGATTTATGATTTAAGGGTTTTGATACATATTGACAAATATCCTTCAACAAAGTTCTGTCTAATTATTTTGCCAAGACTGTAAGGAACTTCAAATTTTGTCATGGATAGGTTGGAAGTAATTAATTAAAAATGTCAAGGCACTGATTTGTGTTTCTTTGATCATAATGAGATTGAACTGTAGTCAGTTTTTGGGGGCTTTATGCTTTATCCTCATGGTTTATTGTAGCAATATTTTTCTGAAAAATTAAAAAATAATTACATATTATTTTATCAAATATATTTTAATTTTAGTAATAGGAAGTTTTTTTAAATTTGTATATTATGTTTTTAAAGTATAGATGATAAATTTCATTTTTATTCCTTTCTCTATCTCTATCTAGGGAAACCTGGAAAGCTGAAGTTTGGAACCTTTGGTGGACTGGGGTCAAAGAGCAAAGGTCATTATGAGGTGACGGGGAGTGATGATGAGGCAGGCAAGTTACAGGGCAGTGGAGTGTCCTTGGCCTCCAAGAAGTCCCGACTGTCATCTTCTTCTAGCAATGACAGTGGGACCAAGGTTGGCATCCAGCTTCCGGAGGTGGAACTGGCGGTTTCCACAAAGAGAGAGTAGCAGGCCTCTGTATGTGTGTACATATATATAAATACATCAGCCTCGGGTGTGCTTGTATATAACTCCAAAGGGAAACATGCCGACAGCCTCAGCCGTCATGCAAATGCTGAGAAACCAGCTGCCTTTGGGCTCCCGGAACCTTACAAATAAGGGCTCCGAGTTCTTCAACAGTATTTGCCTTAAGATTTCAGTTTTTTGCATTGAATGCTGAGAGCTCATGTTTACTAAACAAGCTTTTGTGTTTATTATCCTCATTTTTTACTGAACATTGTTAGTGCTGTGGCAATGGAAACCCACTTTTTCATTGTCATGACTTTTGGGGCTTTTGTGAGTAAGAGAGGGTGGGGTAGAAGGCAGCAGAGGGGGCGACCCTTCGTTCCTCCTAAGATTGGAAATACTCAGACAGCGCCCCCCACCCCCACCCCCAGATGGCTGAGGGCAGCCGGGCAGCCGGGCAGCCGGGGTGTCTGGGTGTTTTTTTAGAGCCCTTTTACTACACTTGATCTTAGCCAAAAGGCCGAGAAGCGATTTTTAGAGCACTTTTGCATTGCTTTTGTCCCCAGGGGTGGTGGGCCCTGCCAGGTCGGTGCTCAAGGTGAGAGGGAATTAGAATCTGTTTGCAAATTGGCTGGGCCGCCTGCTCAACATGGGGCTTCCATTCTGTGTTTTATAAGACAGATGTTTTATTCATGACTGCCATGTTCCTGATAGTAGTTTTGATTTCTTTTAACAAATGTTATCATGATTAAGGAAATTACCAGCACTTTAATGGCAAATTAATTGAGAATGTAAGAAAACTGATGCTGTAAGAGGCAAATAAAGCTGTTTATTAACCTTGAAAAAAAAAAAATATTTGAGTTACGTGTTAATCTTTTTGTAATTCTTTGAATTTCCTTACTTAAAAGTTACAGAACCATTATATTCATCTATATAAAATAATATTTTGTTGTTATTAAATAATTATATAATCTTTAAAAAATTAGTTTGGTGACATAGGAATCTATTTTTTATCATTTTGTCAAATAGCCCAATACTGTTTATTAAATAAACCATCTCCACCACTCCATTTTAACTAAAACTTTTTTCTGATAATAACTGGTTCCTTACTGTTCTGTTCTTTCATCAATCTGCATTACCCAGGCAAACAACATAGTGTGTTAATTTTGGGGGAGATTTATGTTTAATATTTTAGAACATATCTTCTATTCTTACTCTTAGCTGTGTATACACTGATTCTTCCATATTAGTTTAAGAATTAAAGTCCCAAATAACTTCTTTTGGAAATTTGATTGAAATAGTATTAAACTTACAAATCATTTAGGAGATATTTAGATGTCTTTACTATAGAATTTTTCTTTTCCAAGAATGAGATATTTGATTCATATATATGTCCTGTCTTTGTCCTTCCACTAAGTCTATAGGCTTTTTTATTTACATATCCTCACTCATTTGTTCAATACATTTCTAGTTTATATTTTGTTAAATATATTGCTTTTATATTGTAAAGAAGGTTTTTTTCTCCTGTTATATACTTGCAATGAATATTGCAGATATTTAAGAAAGCTTGTATCTGACAAGGGCAGTTGTAATATATTTTATACTATTATTTTTATAAATAGACTCTAACTTGGGAGAAGTTTCCTCAGCAGGCACTTTCAGCCTGCATGGACTGAACTGTTTGGCACCTGTGGATTCACTCACACCCCCAAGAGGATAGAAGGGGGCTGGTTGTGTCCTCAGGCTCTCTAGCAATGGCAGGCACTTTTAACCTGCCTGGACTGGACTGTTGGGTACCTGTAGATTCTCCCTCCTTACCCTAAAAGGATAGGGAGCTAGTGTTTACTCAGTCTCTCCAGGCAACAGCAGGTACTTTCTGCCTACATGGACTGAACTGTTGGGCGCCTGTGGTTCCATCCCCACCCACTAAAGGGCAGAAGGGACAGAATTCCCTCAACTTCTCAGGGCAAATGCTGGCATATTCAGCCCACATACATTAGACTTCTGGGCACTCCAGAGGGTCCATTCCCTTCCCTGGCACTTAAGGAGGGGGGTTGGTGCTATGTCAGACTACCTGGGCAACTGTGGTCATTTTGGACCTGCACAGCATAGATTGTTGCCCATATATGCAGCTCCATCCCTGACCAAGACAGGGGAGGAAGGGGCATGATGCGTCATCAGTCACTCTGGGCATCTACACATTGTCTTGCCTGCATGACTTGGATTATTACACAAAGCTGAAAAGAAAAGACATGAGAGAGAGGCTTGGAAGAGACTCTAGAAATGAAGATTGTATTGTAACAGTAACTAAAAGTATCAAAAGATTGGTGAAAATGAAATATGACAGATAAAACACAAAGACCAAAATGGGTGAAATAAGAACTGCCTTTATAGTAATAACAGTGAATGTCAATGGATTAAACTCCAGAATCAAAAAACACAGACTGGAAGAATGGATAAGAAAATATGAGCCATTTATATGCTATCATCAAGGGACTCACCTTAGACTCAAGGATACCAATAGATTGAAAGTGAAAAGTTGTAAAAAGATATTTCATGCATGCAGTAATAAAAAAAAGTGGGAGTAGTTAAACTTATATTGGATGAAATAGACTTTAAAAACAAAACTGTTATTATAGACAAGGAAGCATATTATATATTAATAAAAGGGGCAATTCACCTGGAAGAAATAATAATCGTAAATGTATATGCACCTCCCTGGGATGCCCCAAGACACATGAGAGAAATAATGGCAAAACTGAAGGGAGAAATAGATATCACAACAATAAGAGTTGGAGACTTCAATACACCACTCTCATCATTGAATAGAACATCTGGGCAGGGGTTCAATAAAGAAACAGAACTTGAATAATATGATAAATGGGCTAAACTTAATAGATACATATAAAACATTGTACCCCAAAACAGCAGTATATTCATTCTTCCCAAGTGCTCATGGATCTTTTTCTAGGTTAGACCATATGTTGGGTCACAAAGTAGATCTCAATAAATTCAACAAGAATGAAATTATACAAAGCACTTTCTCTGATCATAATGGAATAAAGTTGGAAATCAACAAGAGATGAAAAATGGAAAAATTACAAAATATGGAGATTAAAAAACAAGCTCTTAAATAATCAGTGGGTCAAAGAAAAATTGCAAGAGAAATCAATAAATATCTTGCGATGAATGAAAATGAGAATACAGAATATCAGAACTTATAGGAAGTAGTGAAGGCAGTACTGAAAGGAAAATTTTAGCACTCAATGTTTACATTGAAAAAGAGGAAAGAGTGAAAAATCAGTGACCTAAATACACAACTGGAGGAACTAGAAAAAGAACTGCAAACTATTCCCAAAGAAAGTAGAAGGAATAAAATAACAAGTATCAGAGCAGAAATAAATGAAATTGAAACCAAAAAACAATAGAGAGAATTATCAAAAACAAAAGTTGCTTCTTTGATCAGATTAAGAGAATCAACCAACACTTAGCAAGACTGACAAAGGATAAAAGAAAGGAGATGCAAATAAATAAAAAATGGAAATGAGTACATTACTGCTGACCCCACAGAAGTAAAATTGATCATAAGAGGATACTATGAACAGCTGTAAACCAACAATCTAGAAATGTAGATAAATTGGAAAAATTCCTAAGAATGTACAAACAAACTATACCAACCATAGAAAAAAGAGTAGACATCAACAAACCAATCACAAGTAAAGAGATTGAAACAGTCATCAAAAAATTCCCCAAATGAAAAGTCCAGCACCAGATGGTTTCACAGGTGAGTCCTATCAAACATTCAAAAAATATTTAAAACCAATCTTACACAAGCTCTTCCAAAAAATTGAATAAGAAGGAATACAACCAAGCTCATTCTATGAAGCCAATATCACCCTAATGTCAAAATCAGGTAAAGACATTACAAAAATTGAAAACTACATACCCATTTCCCTAATGAATATGAATGCAAAAATCCTCAACAAAATATTTCCTAATCAAATCCAACAACTCTTTAAAACAATTATTCATCATGATCAACTGGGTTTTATACCAGGCAAGCAAGGGTGATACAACACAAGAAAATCAATCAGTGTAATCACCACATTAATAAATAAAAGAATAAAAATCACATGATCCTATAAATGATGCAGAAAAGGCATTTGACAAAATACAGATCCTTTCTTGATAAAAATATTACAAAAGGTGTGTATTGAAGGAAACTTCCTCAGCATGATGAAGGCTGTATATATCTGATATTGTGCTCAATGTTGAAACCCTGAAAGCTTTCTTGTTATGATCAGGGACAAACAAGGACATGCTCACTGTCACCATTGTTATTCAGTATAGTGCTAGATGTTCTAGCTGAGTAATCAGGCAAGAAAAAGAAATAAAAGGCATCTAAATTAGAAAGGAAAAAGTAAAACATTCTCTATTCACAGATGATATGATCCTATATCTAGAAAGTCCCAAAAAGTCTACAACAAAACTGCTTGAACTAATAAGTGATTTTAGTAGAGTGTCAGAATATCAGAGCAATATGCAAAAATCAATGTGTTTCTATACACTAATAATGCACAGTCTGAGCAGGTAGTCAGGAAAAAAATTCTATTAACAATAGCAACTAAAGAATAAAATATTTAGGAATAATATTGAAAGCATTTGTATTCAGAAAACTACAATACATTGCTAAAAGAAATTTTAAAAAGACCTAAATAATTGAAAGAACATACCATGCTCATGGGTTGGAAGACTAAATATCATTAAAATGTCAATTCTACCCAAATTGATATACAGATTCAACGCAATCTGGATAAAAATTCCACCAGCATTTTTTAAACAAATGGAAAACACAATTATCAAATTTATTTGGAAGAGCAAATGGCCATGAATAGTCAGAAAAATCTTAAAAAGGAAATGTGAAGCTGAAGGACTCTCACTTCCAGATTTTAAATCATATTACCTAGCTACTGTTGTAAACACAGCATGGTACAGTCATAAAGATAGACACATAGACCCATGGAACCAAGCTGATGTTTCAGAAACAGAACCTCACATCTATGGTTAAGTGATTATTCACAAGCCTGTCAAACCCACCCAGCTGGGGCAGAACAGTCTATTCAATAAATGGTGCTGGAAAAACTGGAAATCCATAGTCCAAAGAAACAAAGAAGACCCCTATCTCACACCTTATACAAAAATTACAAAAATGGACCAAAGACCTAAATATAAAAGCTAGAACCATAAAGCTCCTCGAAGAAATGTAGGAAAACATGTTCAAGACCTGGTATTAGGTGGTGGATTCTTAAACCTTACACTGAAAGTACAAACAATGAGAGTAAACATGGTTAAATGGGACCTCCCAAAATTAAACACTTCTGTGATTCAAAGGAATTCATTAAGAAGGTGAAAACGCAGCCCACTAAAGGGGAGAAAATATTTTGAAACCACATATCCAATAAGGGTTTGATTTTCATTTTATATAAACTCAGCAATAAAAGAGTAAGCAATCCGATTTTAAAAATGGGTAATAGACTTAAAAAGACAAAAAAGCCAAAATGCACATGAAAAAATGTTCAATATCACTAGCTGTCAGGGAAATGCAAATCAAAACGACAATAAGATATCATCTCATACTGCATAGAACGGCCATTATTAAAATAATAAACAGAAACCAATAAGTGCTGGAAAGGATGTGGAGAAATAGGAACACTCCTTTATTGTTGGTGAGATTTTAAAATGGTGCAGCCTCTGTGGAAAATAGTTTGGTGACTCCTCAGGAAGCTTAATATAGAACTGCCATATGATCCAGCAATTCTTCTACAAGGAATAAATCCAGAAGAAGTGAAAACAATGAAACGAATAGACATCTGCACACCAGCCTTCATAGTGGCATTGTTCAAAATTGTCAGAAGATGGAAACAACCCAAGCATCCATCAACTAATGATGGATAAACAAAATGTTTTATATATATATACAATGGAACACTATACTAAGAAATGAAATTGGAGCACATATGATAACATGCATGAATCTTGAAGACATTATGCTAGTGAAATAAATCAGACATAAAAAGACAAAAATTTTCATGTTCTCCTTAAAATGAACTAAACACAAAGAATAAACAAATGGAGTTAAAACTTAGAGTATATCTCTGGGTTTACTTTTAGCAAAAAAAAAGAAAAAGAAAAAAAAAAAAACCTAGAGTATAGGTTATTAGGTGATAAGAGGAGGGCTGTGAACAAGTACTGATGCTTAATGTATGTAACGTTTTAATTAACTTTACCGTAAATATGTGGAAATGGATAGGGTTGATGGTAACATATTATAGTGAGTAGCAGTTGGTTTATAAATGGGATTGTGGCTGAAAAGGGTAGTTTAGGGATGTAAATATAAATTGAAAGAAAGCTAGAGAATAATCTAGTAACTGAATAATACAGTGAACCCAGAAGTGGATGAGAATTGTGGTTAATAGTATAAATGCAAGAATGTCCTTCTGTGAATTAGAATGGATGTGCATCACTATTGCAGTGTGGTGGGAATGTGGAAAAGCATGGGAAAAATGCAATTAATATAACCTATGGACTATAGTTAACAACAATACTATAATATTCTTACATAAATGCCAAAGACACACTGTGTTAATAATAGGGCATTATGGAAAAAATAGGTCAAATGTACTCTATGGACCATAGTTAGTGGTAATACTCTGATGACATTATCCCATAATCTGTAACAAATGTTCCAAAATGGTGTGGTGTGTTGGTCAAGGGTTGTTGTATGGAAATTCTATACATGTACATGACTGTTTTGTAAGTTCATAACTTCTGTAATAAAAATATATTAATATATATCTAAAAGCAGTAAAAAACAGAATATAAATAAGATAATCAAAGAAATCCAAATGTAAGAGCATAGTAATCAAAATAGAAGTGAAAAAAGCTAAATCTCTGATCAAAATATAAAACCTCTCAATTTGGATTAAAAAAGAAATAAATCTTCTAAATATACCTTACCTGAAATACACTGCAAATCAAACTATAATAAAATAGTGAGAAAGAGAAATCAGATAAAGAGGAAAGAAAAAAAATCTGCAAATATAGAGTGCAGTAAAAAAGTTCTAACAGTAAATCCTGAAAATGTATTGGTCATGAACATATACACCCCTGTGAATCTTGCCTCAAAGTATATAAAGGGAAAATTAGGAGAAAAAGAGTAGAAGGGAAAAATGAATACATGAAAAACTAATTTTAAAGAATTGATCAAGTAGCCAACATTAAACATATAACTTATTTCTAATACTTACCATTAAATTATGTTAAAATTAATGTACTGTCAGTGAAATTTCCTAATTCTTTATCTTTAAAAGGGAATAAGCCCACTGTCATCACCCTATACACTCTTTTACAATTATTCTTTTTCTTTTACATGGAGGATTTTATATTTATTCCTGGAAAATGTATCAACCTTATGTTTTATACTATTGAGATTTATATTTATAAACACCCAATTGTTTAAATATATATATATATTCTAGTTTGGCCAGTAAAAAGAATTTTTTTGGGAAATAGGGGGAAAGAACAGAGCTTGCTGAGAAATGGGCGAGAAAGGTGGAAATACACATCGAGATTTGGTACGGGCTCCTCCAGGCATAGAGAACCTAAATATTTTTCTAATATCACTTCAATTTTATGCATAAACTATTTTTGACCAGATAATCTATTAAAAATAACATTATTTTAATTCTTTTTAGGTACACTGTTTATTGATTATGTACTTGTACATTTGACCTCTAGAATGAAAGCAAATGTGATTTGAATTTCAGATTTCACCTTCTAACTCTGTAACATTCATCATCTCATGTATCTTTTCTACATCTGTTTCCTCATTCATCATCTGATTATTTTAACCTTTAAACTCTTAAGCTTCTTTATGTTTGTCCACAAGCAGTCAGTTAAGAAAAAATTATTAACAACCTAAAATATTCCAAGAATTTTAATCTCTGAAATATAGTGATGAATGAGACAGAGTGCTTGCCCTCAAAGAACTTATTTCCCAATGCCAGGAGTCAAAAAATAAATATGCCTGTACTCAAGAAGACATGATTAATTCTTGTTAAATATGGTGAAGATTGTTAAATGGCAGATAGTAACACAATGTATAATTTAGAAAAAGTAATCAGGGAAACTCTGAGAACATGAATTTGAGATGTATATTGTTTGATGAAAAGAAACTTTTTGGTGGGCTGGGGCAATAAGGGACAGCTAATTCAAAGGCTCTTAAACAGGAAAGATTCAACAAGTTTAAGGGTCAAAAATAAGATCAAGGTGACTATTCAAAGAAAGGAATGAATGGTGTGAGGTGATGTGGTTCAGAAGGCAGCTTCCAATTCTACCAGAATTTGAAGGCCATGATAAGGAGGGCAAAGTCATGTTTTAAGTTGCATTCCTTTTTGGGGGAGGGGGTGACATTAGAGAAAGCAGGTTTATTAACATAAGCAGAAGGACAGAAGACAGGGAGTATCTCAAATCTGCCTTCCTTAAACTAGAGAAGCAGGAGTTTTTATGGTGGAGAGTAGAATGGTTACCATCACAATGGCAAGTATATACAAGAGTGAGCCTAATTTTGAAACAACTATAAACAAAGGTAAGTGTACTCTAGAATTACCATCACAATAATAAGCATACAAAAGGGTGAGGCTCAGTCTAGAGTAACCATAAACAGGGGTGAGATTGGTTAGAATGGTCATCACAATAGCAGGTCTAAGTTAAATGAAGCCAGTTTCAGCAATTTCAGATATTAAGCTTTTGCTATTTTAGTATATAAAGGCATCTATATAATGATTTTGTAATCAAAATTATTTGTTAGTTTTTATCCCTAGGTTATATAGCTTGGGAGAATTTCTTCCCCCATGCACGCCATCTGCCTTTTTTTATTTTATTTTTTTTAAAGAAGCTTTACATTACATAAATGCTACATAAAAAATGTAGGGGGTTCCTATATAACCCACACTCTCCCCCTTTACACTTTCCTCCATTAACAACAACTTTCATTAGTGTGATACATTTGTTAAAATTGATGAAAATATATTGAAACATTGCTACAAAGCATTGTCTGTAGTTTACATTATGGTTTACACTTTACACTACATAATTTTATAAGTTTTGACAAAATGTATAATGGCTTGTATCTATTATTGCAATATCATGCATAATGATTCCAAGGTCTCAAAAATATCCCATGTTACACCTATTCTTTCTTCTCCCTCCTCTCAGAACCTCTGGTGACAACTGTCTGTATATCAATTTTACAAGTTGTTTGATTATTAGATTAATAAGTCTACTTTAGTCCATAGTTGCATTTCTCCTTTATGTTTGTTCATTCCTCAATCGTAAGGATTTTAGAATAACCAACAGAATATTGACTTCACATCCTGGCAAGTCCTGCTATATTCTTTCAGAGTGGTGAGAATCTCTGGAGTACATGGGCAAAGGAAGGCAGATCAATGCACCAGGCCCTTGATATTGATGTTTGTACTTATGAACCTTGTTCTTGTGAAATTGAAACTTGACATATTTGTAAATACTGTCTAAGAGATACCACCTGAAAGCCTCCTTGTTGCTCAAATGTGCCTTCCCTCTAATCCAAATTCAGCATATAAATTCACTGCCTTCCACCTGATTTGGGACATGACTCCTGGGGTTGACCCTTCCTGGCACCGAGGGATTAATACCAAGTGCCAACTGATGATGCATTTGAAGAAAGACCTAGACCAAAAGGGGGAACTATTAAATGCAAATTAGTTTTTATGGCTAAGGGATTTCAAAGTGAGTCAGGAGATCATTCCAGAGGTTACACTTATGAACGTCTCAGGAGGATCTCACAGTCTGCCACAGTAAACAGTGCCTCCATTAGAAGTGTTCTTGGGGGCTCTAGAGACATAAAGACACTATAGACAGGGCAAGCAACTCCAGTAAATCAGCACAGCACCAGTGGACCTTACCTTGGAATATATGATAGCTCATCTTCCCCTCTGTATCAGAGTTAGACTCATTACAATTTTCCTGCACATGATTCTCCTGCCTCATTTATAATTAGCACTATACCCCTTGAATATATGTCCAAAAGGCATATATCTTCTGACTGTTCATATGCCAAATGAGCCCTGAATCTCAGCAAAGTTGCAGCCAACACCTACTCTCCAGTTCATCAGACTCACCCAGGACAACTAACAAAACAATATTGATGGCAACACCCATTCCAAAAAAGAGCATCTGCAACTGCAAGTAAAACGTTCTACCCATCTGCCCATGGGCTCTAAGTTGGCTTTTGTCACATTGTTTTATACTTTAGAAATGTGAGTCCAGAAACTGGGAAATGTAGTTTTATTAAGGTAAGCAACTTTAATTAAGATTGGATAGTAGAGATGGCTAGAATTGGTCAAATTAAAAATATGTTTTAGATATGTTTGGAATTAGACTTTCCCTGGAAAGCTTCTCTTGAACACTATATATGGTGCTCTTAGGATCCTGTCCACAGGATCAAAAATAGGAAAAGGATAGAGCCATGGTGCAAGAAGGTATTGATAATCCTTTTGTAAAGGCAAGGAAAAAAAATAGTTCTAAGAAACAGATTGGTCCTTGTGCAAAAGTTTTCTATTAATTTTAACAATTTCACTTGCACTTAAACACGTTCCTGATTTTTATATGAGTTATTCATTGAATAGAAACTTACCAAGAAAAGGAATTCCTGTCCTACTTTATGAATCAGGCTTAGAGAGATTAATTTTAAGAAAGAAGACAAGAGATAGAAATATAGAAGAAGAGACAATTTTACAAAATTGCATTAATCCATCACAATTTGATAAGTTAAAAATATATAATAATAATTACACTGAAAACTATCTTTGCTATTCCATCTTTCATTAAAGTATTGTATAAGATATAAAGTTCCAAATTTTTGCATTTTAATTTTGTAAATAATAATCTTTAGGCTGGCAAGATGCTATTGTGATGAATGTGAGACTAGCTAATAATTAATGTGAAGTAGCTAATAATTAATAGTTTAGTCGAATACTAAGCTATTTGAAATGCCTACAATAAAAAGCATTGTTGAAAGCCTTTCCTTAACTTATGTTATAGAGATCTTGATGCTTGTTATGCTATTTTTGTTTCAGTTATCCTAATAAAAGGAGTCACTTTGCTCAAAGGTCATCTCTCCATTATATATGATTTAAATGTATATATTTACAAACTGAGAGGTTTGACTCCTACATGGAAGTCTTTCAAAACATAGGGTGTTAAAGATAAAAAGCATACACCTGCAGATGTGTTGCCAAAGTCTCACCTGTAAATCATTTTTCCATTTGAAGTTAATTCTGCTGAATGTGTATTGCTCTTTAAGAAAAAGAAAAAGATAAGCAAAAGGAAAAAGAAAAGATAAAGGGCCAATATTAGTTGCATGAATGTAATAATATGATTAAGGAGACAAACTTTGAGTTATATTGCATGTTAATATTCTAATTTTATAGTGTATATCATGTTTTATAAATTATTAGAAGCACAAGAATTACGAATTCATCATAGGAATTTTCTAAAACAGGTAACTTAAAAAAAAACAGCATTTATTGTTGAATTATTATAAAATATCTTTAGAGCAGGGGTTCTTAACTTTCTTTGCTCCATGGGAACTTTGCCAGTCAGGTAAATTCTACAGACCCCTTAATAAGTCCACACTGTACTGGTTACTGTTTAATAAATATATCACATCCACACCAACATATCCCCACAAGAATAATGATTTTTTGGAATTTCAATTCAAGCTCATGAACCCCTGGGTAAGAATACCTATTTTAGGAGATTATATTTTGCTGACATTTCAGTTTATTTTTTAATAATAAAATTGCTTGTTTTTTTCCTTCCAATTATGACTTGCTCAATAATAACGGGAAATTTGGGTTCTCAAATTTTACCTTTTCAAATTCTACCTTTGCCATAACTTCTTGGAATATTTATTAAACTTTCAATCTTGTTAATATAGAATCTATATTAACAATCTCTAGTTTTTTTGCAGGTGTTCCTTGAGATAGAGAAGAGCAGATTTTTTTCCCTCTCTCTTTTTTTTTTTTTAAGTTTGCATTATGGATGAACGTGTATCTCTACTTTTCCCCTTAACATTTTACTGGCATGAATGGTATGCTTTCTAATCTTGGAGAAAAATAATCATGCATACATGATTTGTTTGCTCTGTATGAGTATTAATAATTTAAAATAGGATAAATATTTTATATCACAGAAATGCAAAGTCATTTATGGCTGTTTTGTAAGCAACAATTGATTATTCCATATATGTAATAAATTATGACTAATTTGTATTTTCTGAGTAAAAAATTATAGCTAATACCTCTAGCTTGAAGTAAATGTCGAATAAATTAGGATGCTTTTTATTTCTGTACTGTAAATTTGTTTCAAATAGAAAATTTAATTTAAAGAAACCTCATCTTGAATTAAGTACTATTATATATGAATTTCACAGAAATAATTTGTTTAAATTTCTTGAAGTATATTTTAGAAAATCAAATTACTTCATGGCACAGAATAAAGTTTAAATTAGGAAAGCAGCCATAAATTGATATCTGTAATATTGAAAATCTAGGATTAAATAAATCTACCAAATTATTTAACCATCAATACAAAACTATTGACAAAATATAAATTATGTGAATTTACCAACTGTTACTCCCTGATGATGTTTGTAATTAATCATCAGGACTTTATCAATGGCAGGCACTAAATACAAGAAAAACTGAATTAAATATTGGAGAGAATTTATATTTTGCCATATACTATGAATAGGTAACTATTTCCCTCAGCATATCTTAGGCAATCAAATTTTTGTTTTCCTTTTAATTGACTAAATCTAGTGGTTTGAAAGAGTTAATATGCATTATATATACTGGTTTTTATTTTATTAGAAACTTTTTTGAAATCTTTCAAAGACTATCTCAATTTAAATTCCAGAAATAAAAATGAATGCATTAACGTGGTATTGAAATTCTGTGATACCTCCACACAAAATGACTATATGTAATGGTATACACATGCACACACATATTTCAGGAGCATTATATAATTAAGTTATTAGAAGATTCACATTCTAATATCAATTCTAGTTAAAACAATCCCTTGTAGGCCATTTTTAGATTACAAGCCATTGAAAATTGGCACAAAACAATAGAAAGGAAATATGAATGACAAATTCCTATTCATATCCAATTGATGAAAGGCATGCATTGAAAATATTTCTGACTGAAAAGTTTAGTGAATACTGTGAATTAATACTCACAGTATAGTTTTTAGGAAAATGGAAACTGGAACCAGAATCTCACCTTTGAATCCTTGACCTAACACTTTTAGCTTGTGAATTCTTCAAGTGACTTTACCACTCACGTATCTTGTTATATGAATGTGTCTCAGAGGGTTGTTAAAATAATTCAGGGAAAGTATGAAACAGTGCATGGCACTTTATCTTATTCATTTGTGTTACCCTCTGCCTAATGCAATGCCACGAAAAGTGTAAACACAATAAATGATGTATTAATGAATAAAAGTAGCAAGAGCCAACACACACATTCATTTTCAAAGACTTTTTAAAAGAGTATTCAGAATCACTGGCAATAGTTTCCAGTGATAGCTGTGTCCTGTAGCAGTGGTAGGAGTATTTTGGTCTGCCTGGTCCTTCTTAAAGCATGTTGTAGTGATTCTTGAGTTTTGAAACTATTACCATCTGACTCATAAGTTTGGTCCCATTAGACTTGACATAATATAGGATCTATTAATTCTAATAAATTATTATATCATGCTTCCCATACCCAGAATCAGTTTCTAGCTCTTGTAACCAAGAATTCTTCCTGACACTAAATGCAATCATAATTATAAATTATATTTCTCATGTGCCAAATTTTAGTTTGGGTGATGACTCATCTCTAGGGGCACACAGCTAGAAGCAGTTTCTGATCCAATGATTTTTTTCTGAGCAGTTCTTGAGAACTATATGTAATTTTCTCTTATGATTTTGTGGTTTATCTTCCTAGGAATTGTGAAGGCAGTGGGAGGGAACTGGAATTGAGGCTTTAATCTTTAAAGATTAAAGTGTTCTTACTGCTAAATTTAAGGTTTCTCTAAGGTGAGGTCATTAATAAAGCAAGAGATGACTATTTCTTGGCTGTTCCTCATTACTCTTAGAATGTCAATATCTATCAACATTGAAAACTGGCTTCCAGAAATGTTCTTTTCTGATTCAGGAACCATCTTTCTTTTTTTCAACTTTGGCTGCAAATGGATTTTCACCTAAGCTCTTCTCTGTCTTTATTTCAGTTTGTTCTATTTTATTTTTTAACTTCCATCTATTCTTATCCTTACTTAAATAGGATATTTGATTTTGGCCTGGATTTGGTACAATTCTGAATTGTTATTTGCAACTGCTTCTAAACCAGCATTTCAAATAGCAATTCAGGAGTAAGCAGTCACTACTCTTATGACTATTTGAAATTTCTATGAAATTTCACATTAGCCAGGAAACAGGCACAGGAATATGTAAACAGACATGCATATAGAATCCCATCTCATAGGCAAAGCAATGAAATCCATAACAAAGAGATTATCAAAACAGGCATCAAGCAATGTATTAAGCTCTGACATGCAAATCTATTTTCAATTCCAGATCTGATGGATTTTTGCTAAAAAAATATGGAAACAAAATCCTGCTTAAAATTTTAAAATCTCATTTTCAGAGGAATTGATATATATTTCAATAGTTTCAAAACCTGATTTATTGTTGTGTATTTTCATAAATATATTTTTATATTTAGATATATTCTTTTCTGATCATGATTAAACAGTAATTGCATAAACAAAAGTATATATACAAAATAAGTCTGATGATATTTACACATGGACAGCTCTACTACATTATAATCTGTGCATGTCAGGATAAAAACATTAGACTCTACTTTCCTGCAAGGCAACATAGTGAGAATAAGAAGTAAATAAATTATTATTGACTTTAATATTTTCAATATTTGCCAGACACTATGCCAAAACTTTACAGAAATTATCTTATTCAATATGGGACTGTGGAATTTACCAGACTTTATTACTAGTAACCAGACTCTACCACAGTCCTTAAAGAGAATCAGGAAAAAATAAAGTGAAGAGGGATTGATGATTACCATTGTCCCATACTCATTTTCTCCATTTTAAAATCTTTCATTGATTTCAATTAATTTTCTAATTTATTAGAAGTAAATAGATATCCTATACTATTTGAAAATAATTAATTATCAGACCAGGTTAGTTACCACTCAAGAATACTGAAATTAAGAATTCTGGAATTAAGAAATTTCCAAAATACTTCAAGTAGAAGTGAAATATTATTGTTTTCTTTCCAGAAATGTAATGTCAAAGAAAAGGAAAAAAAATAGGGTACATAGAATATTAATGTATGGCTTTAGTTTTACATTCTTCAAGAAATGTTCCAAGGCCAATACTAGTTTAATGGATCCTTAATGTGGCTTCTGTTGGTTACATTGTACTTTAATTTACCATGATTTTTTAAGTTTCTCATTCGAGGATGTCAGCCATAGGATATGTGTGATAGATACTAATCCTCAGATTTTTTCAACCAAATCAGAGTGTAGCTTGTTGTATTAATAACAACTGGGATATATATTTCAGGAAGTATAACCACATTACTGCTAGGGGATGCCATAGATGTGCCAGTCTCTAGATATATTTGCATATTTTTCAATATTTTATTGCTTTTTGAGGAAAAAGTTATAAAACCTAGAAAAAATAATACTTTTTGGCCAACATAAATTCTTTGTTAAGTGGATTATTTTCTGACTGGAATAAAGACATTTTACTAGGTAAAACACAGGCATTAATTAGGATAAAGAAATTACTAAGAGACCAGAAAATTGATCTAATTATCATCTCTGACAATGAAGTATTTCTCTATATTAAAGCCAGTCATTTTCTGAGTGGCTTTACTTAACAAAATTCTCCATCTATGAGATATGTTGATATAGGTTGAATATTTTCTTTTTACTCTCCTTTGAATGGCTACACTTGTTTTCTATGATTTTATTAGGTAATATGAGGTCTAAGAGGAACTTCCAGATAATAGCTTAATAATTGACAGAAATTTCTACCTCAAAATATTGTGAAGAAGATTAAATAAGTTTAATATGAAATATGGCTCAAAATAAACAGTTAACAAATATTATCTCCCAATAATACAGTATAAAGTACAAGTTTCCCCATGGCACAACATCTCTTCCTTTCTCTCTCCCCAGGGATGCCTCACAACATGGACAGTAGCTTCCCCCAGGGCTTATGAGGGGAGAGAAAGTGAGAAAGAGAGAAAGAGACCAAGCCAAAACCACAGTCATTTATAGCCTAATATTAGAAGTGACATCTTATCCCTTCTGTCATATGCTATTTGCTAGAAGTAAATCACTAAGTTCAGTCATTACTTCTGAGAGACAACTTAATTTCCACCTCTTGAAAAGAGAAATATTAAAGTATTTTGAGGCATATCCTTCAAATGACCAGATTCTATTCTGATCACTAATTATTTACATTTCTTCCACAGGCAAAACACACTCATCCTTTCCCAAGGCCAGGAAAATTTCATCTCATCACACAATCGGCTCAAAGTCCACAATCTCATCCTGTAAATTAGGCTCAGGTTGAGACGAGGTTCCTTGGATCGTTCCTTAAGAACAGTTTCTTGAGTATAGGAGAGATAATGAGACAGGGTCCCAAGGTTGAAAGCTGCAGTCATTTTATAACCCAATTTTGGAAATAAATCACTTAAGTACAGCCCCCAACAAGGGAAATAAAATTAAGCTTTACTTTTTATAGAATAAATATCAAAGAATTTTTTGCACTTATGTTCACAAATGCAGCATCACATTTGTCCCATGAATGGCCATAAAACAACAGACTCTTAACAGTGTGTTCTATACACGCTCCACCTCAACCACAATGCTAGAGTTGTAGCCAAGACTTTGTTATTTACTGACTGCAAAAGATGATCAGAAGAAGTCTTAGAAACCAGTTATTGGTGGCAGATCTACAAGCAGACTAATACACATTTGGAATTTAGTAAGAAAGAAATTAACTTATTTATTTTTAAACTACTCTTTTAGAAATATCCTTTTGGTGGAGGACCAAAGTTTATTACAACTAATTCTCAATGAAAGAATTTGAGAAACACAGCAAAACCTAGCCCCTCAAAATATGCCAGGAACAATATCATTTATGAATTATTTTAGTCCTTCAAGCAACAATTGCATTTGTATGCCTTTTTGTCTGTTTCAGAAAATAATATGAGGACAAAATTGCCAATTATTTTTCTGAATCTATTTTGACAAATGCAGCACATGAAAGGCCACTTTCATTGAAGAATAAAGATACCCACTCATTAGTTATTAATAAATAAAATGCATTTTATTCCATGAAGTAAAAATTACCAAAAATACTAAGAAAAGTGATATAATTTATTGTGATAAACTTTGACACTTAAGAAAACTCAAATAATTTGAAATATTTACATTATTATACTAATATTATTTTATATATTTATATTGTGATAAAAATGCTTCTTTCATATAGTTGGACTACAAAATACTTCTATTCCAAAACTCATTCTTTTCTAAAAGATGAAACATTTCCATATACATTATTATCTTACCTTAAAGAATAAGAAAATTTTTACTTGGTATAGAAATTAGATTTTTAGGGACCTTACCTGTTTTTCATATATGATGCTGGTATCTTTTTATGTCAAATATATTTTTATATAGCCTTTTTAATTTTTTTCAGATCATTGTCAGATACTTTATGCAAAATTTCATATTTTGGTTAATAAAATTAAAAGTGTTTACATCGTTAATTCATTTTCCTCTGTGTAGCATAGTATTGATTTAGCTCTTTCTCCAAATATTGAATGATGTAGCAAGTCAATAGCAAATTGGACAAAATGTGGGATATTTTAAATTTTTAAAAAATCTGTATATACATCCATGTAAATATATATGTGTGTATGCATGTTTGCGTGTGTGTGTAAAAATTCACACCACCATTTTCACAGGTAATATTTTTGTCTTTATTCCAGAAGGCAAAATGGTGCAATCATTTCTAGAATTAGTACAGTGTGGCAGTTTGATATAGTTATGAATTCCAAAAATAGATATTGGATTATGCTTGTAAACTGGTCTGTCCCTTTCATGATTAAATATGATTAGGGCTTTGATTGGGCCACGTAAGTAGGATGTTGACTCCTCACCCCTTGGTGGGCAGGAACTCAGAGATAAAACTACACGGCAGAGCAGAGAATTTAGTTGGAGTTTTGATGTTGGAGTTCTGATGCTGAGTTTTAATGCTGGAGCCTGGAGAAGTAAGCACACAGAGGAGCTTGGTTGTAAGGAAGGAGAGACGGCCCCTGGAAAAGAGATGAGCCATTCACCTGATAGTCTACAGTTGGCCTTGTGGAGAGAAGCAAACTTGAGCCCAGAGAGAAGCAAGCCCTGGGAAGAGAGGAACCGAGGAAGTCTGAACTCTTGGCAGAAGTCAGAACGCATCTTGCTCCAACACGTGGCCATAGGCTTTGGTGAGGGAAGTAACTTATGCTTTATGGCCTGGTAACTGTAAGATTCTACCCCAAATATATACCCTTTATAAAAACCAATGAATTTCTGGTATTTTGCATCAGCACCCCTTTGGCTGACTAAGACAAAATTTGGTACCAAGGAATGGGGAAGTGCTTTTGCAATTACCAAAATGTTGGAATGGTTTTATAAGAGGATAAGGGGTATTTTTTTGGAAGAATTGTGATGTGCTTGGTAGAAAAGACCTAGAATGCTTTGAAGAGACTGTTGATAGCAATATGGATGCTAAAGAGACTTTTTATGATGTCTTAGAAGTAAATGATGAAACTATTATTGGAAACTGGAAGAAAGGTGATCCATGTTTTAAAGTTGCAGAGAAGTTAGCAAGATTAACTCCTGGTATTTTATGGAAGATAGAATTTGAAAATGGTGAGCCTGGGCATTTAGCTGAAGAACTTTCCAAAGTATACTCAGAGAATGCAGTGTGGCTTATCCTTGTAGCTTATAGCAAAATGATAGATGAGAGAAATACACTGAGAACTGAATTTTTGGACACACACAAAAAAACTGAAACTGATTCCAGAAATTCCAAGCCTCTGGAAATCAAGCACCTAGATGATAGTGCCCCATTTGAGGACTTAACTAAACCTGGAGCTTGTAAATCAGGATTGAAGATGCAGTTATCTTGGAAAGACTTTTGGAAAGTCCTATTAACTGATGGCTTGGACCCCTGCTTCTTGCATGCTAAACCAACAAGGTTTTTGAAAGTGCTGTATGAACCAAACCACTATCAGCTTGGACTAAAAGGGACATGGAAAGGAGACATTGATAGAGAGGGTGAGTTTGCCCCAGCAGTTGAAGAGGGTGGATATTCCCACCCGATGTTCAGGGAAAGTTTTGCTGCCCCAGGGTACAGAAAGGGTGGAGTACATTCCTCAAGTTAAGGTCAGCACTCATAGGTATGAGAGGGGTGCACCTTTCCCCCATGGATTAGGGAAGGGCAGGGTTAACTCATTGCTCTGAGAGGGTTGAGCCTGTACACCAAAGGTTAGGGAAGGCCAGGTGGTCAACTTGTTGCTCTGAGAGGGTTGAGCCTATATGCCAAAGGTTAGGGGGAATGTTGTCTTCACCTCACTGTACTAAGTGGACGAAGACTCTAACTTAAAGATTGGGTAAGGTGTGGCAATCATCCCAGCACTCTTGGAGGGTGAGGTCTGGAACTTGGTCAACACCCAGATGCTTGATGAGGGTGGAACCAAGAAAATGGCCATTGGGCAAGCCTGTAGAAAGGGTGGGTCCCCATATGGCCCCAGGAAGAAGAAACCATTGTCTTAAGAATGACTCTTAGACTCTGACATCTAATGAAGTATGCCCTGCAGGTTTACGTAACTGTAGAGGACCTATGACTCATGTTTCCCTCCCAATTTCTCCTTATGATACTGAAAATGTTTATCCTTTGTCTGTCCATTTGTGTATTGGAAGCAGATAAATAGTTCTGCAAGTTTCAGAGATCTACAGCAGATCTCTGCTGTAGATGGGATTTGGCCTGAAGGCAAACAGTATTTCTTTAAACTGATTATAATATTATTTTGTACTTGCATTTGTTACCGAAATATGTGTTTTTTTAATATTGTAATGTCTTTTTGGAATTCAGTGGGTGGAGTATGGCAGTTTGATATAGTAATGAATTACAAAAATATATATTGGATTATGCTTGTAAACTGGTCTATTCCTCTGGGTGTGATTAAATTATAATTAGGGCTTTGATTGGGCCACGTCAGTAGGACGTTGACTCCCCACCAATTGGTGGGTGGGGACTCAGAGATAAAACTACATGGCAGAGCGAAGGATTTAGTTGGAGTTCTGATGCTGAATTTTAATGCTGGAGCTTGGGGAAGTAAGCACACAGAGGAGCTTGGTTGTGAGGAAGGAGAGACGGCCCCTGGAAAAGAGATGAGCCATTCACCTGATAGTCTACAGCTGGCTTGTAGAGCAAAGCAAGCTTAAGCCCAGAGAGAAGCAAGCCCTGGGAAGAGAGAAACCCAGGAAGTCTGAACTCTTGGCCGATGTTGGCAGCCATCTTGCTCCAACACGTGGCCATAGAGTTTGCTGAGGGAAGTAACTTATGCTTTATGGCCTGGTAACTCTAAGATTCTACCCCAAATATATACCCTTTATAAAAACCAATGAATTTCTGGTATTTTGCATCAGCACCCTTTTGGCTGACTAATACAAACAAATATACTTACAGATAATTGCAGTGTTCAAGAGAGATCCAGTTGGAGTAAAAATACAGTATATTTTAAACTATAGATTTAAATTTGGATTAAAAATATGACTATTGTTAAAGTCACATAAATTTGATTTATCTTATAAGTCTTTTCTTGTAAACAAATTTTATTCAAGAGAAACTCAAACAGGTATACCTAAATATTGTATTACTCTGTAATCATGGCAGAAAGACTACTGAAATCTAAAATATTCATGATATATTGCTAGTCCTTATACATTAATGTTGAATGAGTTGCTACATGGTACAACATGGGAACACAGGCTCAGGCACAACAGAGACATTCAGCAAATGATTGCTTTATTAATTACACAGTGCAAAAGTCCAAAACCCCAGGGCAAGCAATCCCATTGTGACCAGTCACTCCCCAGGGGTGCCAGTTGGTTCAATCAGGTTTCGCAGTTCCATGCACCCGACTTAGTATTGGAAATGAGGAACAATTATGTTGCCTTCATTGGGTTTTTATGCATCCTGGGGAGGGCACTGCCAATGAGCAAAAAGCATTTATCAAGCAACTCCTGTGCCATGGCAAGCAAGTGGGACTGGTTAAGACTTAATATCTCTCTCCACTCCCAGGCTTCCTGCAGTCTCTTATGAAATAGAAACAAACTAAACACTTGAAAGTAAACAAGCAAGAAAGAAAAATGAGGAGGGAGGCAATGGCTGGGAGTGTCTTTGCCCTCCCCAGCAATTAAGGAATTGTGTTAAAAAAAAAACAAAATTATCTGTATTTTCTTACTACCATTGAGAAACGCAGGGTTGTTGATTAAAACCACATAATATATTTAATATAAAGTTTAATTTTAAATAGCTTACATGATATTCTGAATTTTGGTTCAAAGGTATATTTTGGGAAGCTAATAGAAAAAAACAATTGTTGAATTTGCCCTGCTTCTCAAAATATTAGCTCACTCCATTTCTAAGTTCTATATGCCATATAATTTTGGGTATGATTCATTTATTATAGGCTCATGTTACATTGTCTTGAATATTTTGCCTATATTCACCTTAATATACAAAAGCGATAACTTGCATAAAGAAATCACTTTTCTTCAAAGCACCGAGTATTTTAATAATTTCAAAATAAACCAGTAAATTAGCAACTACTGAGAATAGAATATTCATGATATAATGTGGGAAATAAAATGTTTTTTGATTATTTGTCCAATTTGGAGAATTAATTTTCTAAGGTTAGCAAATTAAATTTATAATTTCTGAAAGTCTTCTTTGGTCCAACTAAAGACACAATTTTTATGCTTATATTAATGCAGGGGTTCTTAACCTTTTTTGTTCCATGGACCCCTTTGCCAGCCAGGTGAAAACCACAGACTCCTTACTAAGTTCACACTATACTGTGTATTATTTAATAAATATATCACACCTGCACCAACTCATCTTTTAAGCTCACAGAACCCTTGTTATGAACCCCTGTATTAGTGAAAGATTGTAGTTGTGCTTCCTGACTCATTCTTTAATAAACAATTGGATTTGTCTCATGAGTTATTCATGATTGAAAAAATAATTTAGGTCTTGTTTTCTATTTAGAATTAAGTAAAACTGCCACATTTGGTTAGAAATAAATGGAAGACAATGTTTTCTTTCTAGCACATGTTCAAGATAAGGTTGATTGAGTTATTGATCCAGAATTTTCACCCCTCAGTAGTAGTAATATAAATTCATAAACTTGCAATGTCCTCATAAAGCTGGAGTGCACATCCTCAGCTCTTGATCTTGGAATTGGCCATATTATTTGTTTTGTTTAATTTGAGGTTGATGTAAAGTGGATACTTCCAATGTACTTATGCAGCTGGATTTGTCTTCTTGACTTTTATTGTCAGAGAAGATCCTGAGTGAGATACCTAAGACAGCTAGAATAGACCTGAACTCAACATAAGCTTGGCGCTAAATGCGACCATAACTCAAATTAGATCATTCAAAACACAGCCAAGTTGCAGAACCATGGTGAGAAATGTATGTTTGCTAGGTAAGTATCATCTACAAGCAGAAGGCTGTCATCTACAATTAGGTGACAATGACAAACAATTGGCTATCATGAGTATAGGTGGGTGTAGTATATTTTGTTAGATTTACAGTTATAAAGATAGTGCAATTTTCTTTAAAAAGTACAACAATTTTAGAAAACAGTTTGAAATTTCCTAGTAGGGTGAAATGTGTGTAACTCAGGAACAGGCAAAACTATAGAGAAAGTTAAAAGGGGAGATAAATAGGTGGAGCATGGGGCATTTTTAGGACAGTGAGACTCTTCTGTATGATACTATAATGGTAGAGAAATGACATAATGCATTTGTCAAAACCTATAGAAATGTGAAACACAGAGGGTGGACCTTAATGTAAACCATGGATGTACTTTAGTTAGTATCAATGTTTGAAGTTATTTTTTGAATCCCTAAATATTATGTTCTTAAACGAATCTATTCCTATGTGTGTGGTACCCTCTGATTGCATTAGATTCACATTAGATCACTTAAATAGACTGCTTTTGATTGGACTATATCAGTGAGGCATGACACAAGTAGGGTCTCTGCCTTCTTGCTGGGTCTTATATAAACTGAGACACAGAAAAAAAGAGGACACAGAGAAAGGAAGCCACCATTCTGATCTTGCCATGTGATAGAGAGGACTGCAGGTAAACAGAGAAGCCACGAGAGGCTGAGAGTGACCCCAGAGTCTGGAATCAGCAGAGCACAGAGGCTGGAAAGAGGCCGGGAGGGCCTCAAGGCTGAGGATATGAGCCCTCCCATATGGCTGAACATCCACAGCTGAACTCCAGGAGTCGGTGAGCCCCAAGGGAAAGGCGAGGACATCAGCAGTTATCACCTGCCATCTTGCATTTCTGTGCAACGGGACACCAGGATCACCAGTAGCTGACTTTGGTAAGAAAGCATCTCTGATGGTGCCTTGGAACTGTAAGCTTTTACCCAAATGAAATTGACATTATAAAAGCCAAACTATTTCTGGTACTTTGCATCAGCAGCCCTTTGGTAAACTAAGATAGTTAAGTAACAATATTGATTCATGGTAACAAACGTACCACACTAATGCAAGATGTTAATAATAAATGAAACTGCGTATCTTGAGTGTGAAAGAGAAGGGTGCATATGGGAACTCTGTATATTCTGCATAATATTTCTATAAACCTAAAAATGCTTTTAAAAACTTTATTGTGATAAAGTCTATTATAGCCTAATATATCAACTAGAGAAACTCATACAGATGCATCTGGACACATGTAAATAAACACATATGGGTGCATCTCACTCTGAAGTATGCCCACAGTCCATGCCTCAGACCATGTATTTTTCTCATTTTCTTATTTCTTAATAAACTCTTTACTCCTTGACTACCCTAAAAACAACAACAGCAACAAAACCACACAAATGGTAGATTTAAATATTTAATTTAAAATATCAATTTTAGTTAAAATCAAAACATCTCACAAATCCATCAATTCAGTGGTTAGAATGAAATACTTGAAAATTAAGAAAATTAATTGCAATAGTTGGCAACAATATAGATCATTTTAAATGAAAGAACATTAGTTATCTCTACAGTTTTGTGAATGGGGATGGACACATAGAGACTGTGGTCTTGGAAATTATAATAATTTGCTGGACACTTATGTTTCAATTTCTTTATAATTATTTGTATGTTATATAATTGGATACATGGAGGGATAACTAGAAAGAAAATACCACCCTTCAATGTTGGACCTGTTTTTGCCCTGAATTATTTTGCATCTATTTAACTAGTTAACAACAGTAACAAATGTCATCGGTCTGCAACTGTTCAAGAAAATTAATTGACTCAATGGGTATTTTTCCTAGACTTTCTCCTTTGCATACTATTTCATGGTTATGGAAAATGTCTATAATATCATCATCATAATAGATAATTAAGAAAGAAAATAAAGGAGTTTAAAATCATTTCTTTGACAGTGTATCGTCCTCATTTGTCTAAAGCAAGGTTAGTTTAACAAATCTTTATTATCAGCACGTGGGCTTCAAATTTGCCAACAATTAAAGATTCACTATTTCTTTCCTCTTTCCACATATTGTACCTTGAGCTCTCTGTCCAAACTATACTCAAGATTCAGTAATATCTCATGTCTTCTATACATCTGTGCTTTTGAAAATTTTGTTGATTCTGACAGGCATGTCTTTTCTCCTCTTTCCTTGAAAAAGCCCTACATAGTCTTTCCATTTTCTTTGTTAAAAATCATCACTCTCACCCTTCCAAATCTTCCAGGTAGATTAATTAGTTGGTCTTCTTCTAAATTTTCCCATTAATTTGCTAAAATTTTAACCATAGCATATATATATATATATAATGTAATTTTGTTTGCATGGCTTTTTCATACTAGAATATAATTGGGGTAAAGTTAGCCGTGATATCCTTAACAAAGTCTTTTTTCCATAATTAGGTTATAAAAAATTTTACATTTAGTGATTTCTCCAAATTAAATTTGATATTATTGCAACTCTGTGGTCGAGTGAATAATGTTTCCTGTCTTAGTTTTTCAGGCTTCTCTGGCAAATACCACACACTGGTTTTTGCTTGAATAACAGGACATTATTGGTTCATGCTTTCAAAGGCTAGAAGACCTGTTTCCTTGGGTTCAAGTAATCCTTGGGTTACTTGGCTTTCCCATCCCATGTCGATGTCCTCTCTTTTCTCTTCTGTGTTCTCTTGACTTCTGGCTTCTGGCTATTCCCCATGACTTTCTCTGGAAATGCCTGTATTTCTTCTGCTAATAAAGAAATCCAATGATCTGGATTAAGGCCTACATACACTCAGTTGGGCCCCACCTTAACTAAAGTAATATCTTCAAGAGATATATTTACAATGGATTCACACCATGTGATGGTGAAGTTCATGTGTCAACTTGGCTCAGTTATGGTGTCCAGCTGTTTGGTCAAACAAGCAATGATCTGATTGTTATTCTGAGGCTAATTCATGGATTTAAATAATCATTAAGCTGATTGCATCTACAATCAACTAAGGAGATTGCTTTAAAAAATGAGAGATGTCTCATCCAACCAGATGAAGACCTTAAAAATGAGAACTGCTGATTTCACCAGTCAGAAGGGGAAATTTCCATCTCTACTTCAGTCAGTAAGCTTTTCCTAGGGAATTCATCAAAAAACATCATCTGAGCCCCAGTTTGTGGCCTGCACTATGGAATTCAGACTTGCCCATCCCAACAGTCATAGTGAAACAATTCTTATAATAAATCTCATAATATCTCATAATCTTCTATGGTTTCTGTTTCCCTCGAGAACCTGCACTAATACACACCTACAGAAATGGAGATTAAGATAAAGAACATATATTTTGAGGAGTGCATAAGTCAACCTACCACATATCCCAACAAAAGACATGTTCTTAATATTTAACTGCATTCCTGTGCCTGTGAACCTATTTGCAAATAAGACCTTTGGAAGATGTTGTTATTAATTAAGATTCAGCCAAATCAATGAATTAAGATGGGTCTTCATGTGTATTATTGAGGGCCTTATAAAGCAAGGATATTGGGAAGCAATTTATCAGAGAAAGACGCAGGAAGAAGTCAGAGGAAACTTGAGCAGACACAGGGAGAGAAAGAATACCATGTGATGGGAGGCAGGCCAAAGAACCCCACAGATTGTGGTAAACTATAACCAGAATGCAACAGATACTGGGAGAAAGCATGGCTGTGCTGACTCATTGATTTAAATTTTCTAGCCTCTGAAACCATGAAACAATAAGTTCCTATTGTTAACCAGTGTGTAGTATTTGCCATGGTAGCCCTGGCAAACTATGACAAACTCCCATAACCCAAGCTGAACAAGAATTAATTTTCAATCATTTCAGAGATTACCTTTAAATTTTTCATGAGACTATATAAACATTTCTGATTTAAGTGGAAAATATGCAAAAAGTCACCAACTTTGCTGTTACTCCTTTGGAAGAAATTACTCTTAAGCCCTGGCCTCCATCATCTTATTGGGTCTAGAATATTTTTGTTGTAGGTTGACTGAAATAGCTCTCCCAGCAGTGTTCTATGGTGAATCCATATTTATTACCCTGTTATCATTTGTCGATCTGTGCCTCTGTTTGTAAAAATGGGCCCATTTCTGAAATGCAGTCCAAGTCTCCTACTCAAATTTCTAAGGAAATTTTGCAATCTTTGCATTAAAGTTTCTGCTTTTCCCCTCAAAATATTTATTTCTTCCCTCTGCTTCTCAGTTAACTACTTGGCTTAGTTATCTAGGATGATTATAAAGCATTGAGTCTCATTACTTACTCCCTTTAAGAAGATAGGGAATATTATTTGTGAATATTATTGATAATGATATTATTTGTGAATTTCAAAAAGAGATATTGATTATGTTTGTAAATTGGTCTGTTCTGGGCATGATACCCTTTGATTGTATTAAATTCAAAGGTGTTATGTTTACTTGATTATGTTAAGATTCAGGCTTTGAATCGACCATATCTCTAGGGTGTGCAGGGTTGAGTCCCTGCCCCCTTGGTGGCCTATATAAATGGACACTCACTCAAGGAGAACCCAGAAGCAAATACAGGAGAAAAGAGAGTGAGTCCATAGACACAGAAGAGTATCTAGAGGCCCCGGGAAGACAGATGAGCAACTTGCCTGATAGTTTGGAGCACTGAGAAAGCCCCCAGGAAGAGAGATGAGCCCTATGCCAGCCTACAGCTGAGATGTGAAGAAGCTAGGACCATGGAGCTGTAAGAGGAAAAAGGAAGGATGAAACCTCACAGACATTGGCAACCATTTTGCTGAGAAAGTACCTCTTATTGTGCCTTGAGTTGGACTCTTTAGGGCCTTGTAACTATAAGCTTCTACCCAAATAAATAACCTTTAATAAACCCAAGAGATTTCTGGTACTTTGCATCAGCACCCCTTTGGCTGACTAATACAGGGAAAATTTGAGCTTTATTATATAATGTTTAAGAATAATGACATCTGATATTTTTTGGTATAATATTATATAAAATGTGGAAATAGTTGTTAAATTGAGTCCCTTTTCAAATAACTCAGTTACTTCTAAGTCTCTGTGCTTAATACAATATACCTGAGACACCTACTAGACTATTTCTTATCATGAAATCACTTTGTCAATGTGATATCCAACCATATCCCTAGTTTAAGTGGTACCATACCCTAGATAAACAGGGGTCTTATTAGGGAAAAAGCACCTTACTTTCAAAATTTTGTGGACTATCTACCTGATGCAAAATGCACTGATTTTAAAGGTACAACTTGATGCATTCTGACAAATATATACAACTGTACAACCAAACTGACAAACAAGTAATTGTATATTTCTTTCACCTCAAAAATTTCACTCTAGCAAATTTAAATTTCTCCCTCCCACCCTCCATCCCTCACCAGGCATCTCTTGATTGGTCTGTTTTTAGAATTTAATGAAATCCTAAAGAATATACTCTTTTAAGTCTGCCATTTTCCCTCCATATAATAGTGTTGATAATTCTTTCAAAGGTAAATATTTCACACATGATATTACCCCATATTTCTATTTGTGATATTCTTCCAGAACTGTCATTTCTTTATTAAGGGTTCTAGTTTATTTTGGAGAATTCAGTCACAATTTTTATCTGTTTTGGGCAACGTTTATTTTTCTGTTGGAGTTTCTTCTACAGGAAAATTATAGTAGTTTCTTCTTATAGTAGTGTCTTCTACTGGGAAATTTGTTGCAATTTCTTCTACAGCCGTTGCTTCTACAACTACTGGAAAAGTATGAGGTTCCTTTCCTTTCTTTTCTTACAAAATTATTGTATGGATGTAGTCCAAATTCATTTTTATTACAAATATTTGAATGAAAAGTATTTTCCTGGGCTAAGCAACAGGAAACTGCTGGGAAATGATGTGGGTATAGGAAAAGAATGTGATGGAATACCATTTCAAGCTTGGAGAACTTATATCAAAAGACTTAAAATATTGCCACTCTATGTGATTCATTTTCATCTGGATTTAAGATTTTATGCTACAACTAGAAACCTACTACCGCTATCTCTGTTTTTCATAGAACTTGGATTCTGGAATATTGTACTCAATTTTTTTTTTTGTTGGTTTGTTTCAAAAAATAAAAATTATTCATTGAGTGTATGTTACTGTTGTTGCTGCTTGAGGTTCTTTTATTTACAAAAACAAAAACTGCAAAAAATATTGTATAACTTATTCCAAAATAAAGCTGAAACCTTAAAGAAAAAGTTAGATATGTTTAAAATATACAGTATTAACTCATGAATGATTGATTTCTAGAATGTGATAAAGGGCAAAAATGAAATATAGGAGATCAGAGAAACCAATGGATAAATTGTGCCAGCTAGTAATTTGCATTTAATTATTTGGAACATTTTAAGTCCTCTTTTTAAAGGAAATTCCTATTTGCATCTATATATTGTCATTTGAATTAACTTTGAATAAGGGATGTGATAATGCTCAGACTAAATATAAAGAAGTTTTTATTGCGTAAATGGATTTATATACAACCATTGAATATTCGTACACTCAAAACAATTGAAAAGTACAAGTTTTTTTTTCAATAGTAAACTTTATTTCAACTTCAAAAAATAAATAATAGACAAAAGGCAGCTTAACAAATTATGGAAGCATTACTTTAAAAAATTTTGTCCAGGCATATTTATCTTATTTAATCCTAAAACCAAACTCACTTTTTATGTCATGGAAGAGGAAATAACAGACCTACATGCAATCCCTTCTACTGTGCAGCCAGGAATTATTTTCAAGTAGAACAAAGTGGCATATAGATTATAACAGAGAGGCAATAATAACCTTGCATGGTGTTTCAGACAACCTTTTTAATTTGGATAGAGAAGTTGATTGCCCAGTTTAGGGTTTCATATGTGAAATGATTCATGTCATTCTGATAAAATACTCAGAGGTTAATAATAAGCCTGAAATATTGTAGGTACCAGGATGAGTAAATGGATTCTTAACTAAGAAATTGACCTATAAATAATGTCTAATATATCAGGCAGAACACTATAGAAACTATTGCTGCCGGAGCTAAGTGAACTACTAGAGATGTGAATCTGAATTACTTGA
This sequence comes from Tolypeutes matacus, assembly GCA_026826555.1. Taxonomy (NCBI): domain Eukaryota; kingdom Metazoa; phylum Chordata; class Mammalia; order Cingulata; family Chlamyphoridae; genus Tolypeutes; species Tolypeutes matacus. The sequence goes on along the minus strand of JAKSZT010054304.1, from coordinate 29,713,188 downwards.
ACAGCTAGGAAAATAGAAAAGATAATATAGATCTAAGAATATGATGGGTAGAAAAACATCAGAGTTGAGAGGTAAATAGTTTGTGTAGGAATTGATAACTATATTGCTTTTAGGAAGTAGTTGAGAAATATTTAAGAAGAAAATTAAAAACAGTTTGGTAGTTTACCTGTCTGTGTAAATTTTATAGTGATATATTATTAAATGTACAATTAGCAGAAATAATACTATTTTTTTGCCTGAACATGGCTTTTACCTCAAACATAGTTCTAACTACCTGCCTATTTCTAATAAAAAATATAATTAACAACAGTTTGTAACTGTTAGAGGTGGAGCAGTGGTAGAGGTATGAACCAGCACAGGTACTTCCTTCATAATTAAAAAGATGTATGAGGCTTTAAGAAGATAAATATATCAGAAAACACTAATGATTATTGTTTGTCATAAATTATAACAAGCAAAGTTTAAATTTCATTAAGTTGATATAAAAATTAGTCATGATACCAGGATATCTAAGTACATAACTACACAGGATTACTAGGACTTTGCCTTTTTCTGGCATAAGGCATCAACTTTATCAACTTAAATCATAATGTGGGAGCCTTAATTTGGCTTCATAATTAGTTCTATTGGAAAGTGCTTAAAACATGCTCTTTTATTTTGCAAAGAAATCAAACTGCAATTAAAAATTCTACATTAATGCTTAGAGTGTCACTGAGGCCAAGCAGTATTCTACCCGTTTTACACAAGCCATATGAAATGTTTTTGTTCTTTACTCTGAGCTGTAAGCCTTGCTTTTATTCCCACAGTGATGGCTGTATTCCAATTACTGGGAAGTAAATGGATTCTGCATTATAATTACATAACTTTGTGAAACTGGGACACTGGTAATCCCTCAGCTAAGGAAGAAATATGGAACTGGCATTTTGAGGAGAAAAATAGGTCTTGATATAGTAGGAAAGAGTAAAGAGTTACAGACAAAAATGCAGCCTTCTAATGGGTGATGTGGTAGTTATTATGACCTTAGTGCCTTCTATTGTCCATTTCCCAGTAACACTCTATAGAGTTGATTCTCACAGGTAAACTTGATTTCTGCAGTGTCTTGGAGAATCGAATGTCTGTAGCCAACAGAGCACTTTAGTACTAGAAAAACAACTGGATGCATAATGACACTCAGGTTAACATAGGCCAGACTCAAAGAGAGATGTTTATAATAGGTTGTTTTACTTTGCTAGGCTGCCAGAATGCAATATATCAAAAAAGGGGTTGGCTTTTCATAGTCGGGATTTATTAGTTTAAAAATTTACAGTTTCAAGACTGAGAAAAATAGATCAAGGCCTCATCAAGTCATGTTTTCGACCTGAAGACCGGCTGCTGATGATTCTGGACTTCTCTCACATGGCAAGGCAAGTGGTGGTATCTGCTGGGCACCTGTATTAGTCAGCCAAAGGGGTGTAATGTGAAATACCAAAAATGGGTTGGTCTTTATAAAGGGTACTTATTTGGGGTAGAAGTCCACAGATACCAGGCCATAAAGCATTAAGTTTCTTCTTTCACTAAAGTCCATTGCCACGTGTTGGAGCAAGACAGCTGCTGACATGTGCCAGGGTTCAGGCTTCTTGGGTTCCTCTCTTCCCGGGGCTGCGTTCTCTCCAGGCTTAGCTCCTCTGTTTCCTCCACAAAGTCAGCTGTAGACAATTAGGCAAATGGCTCACTTCTCTTCTCCTGGGGCCTTCTCTCCGACATCAAAACTCAACATCAAAACTCCAACTTCAGAACTGCTGCAAATCTGTTCTTTGTGATACCTTTTATATTTTCTTCCCCCACCCACCAAGGGTTGGGGCTCATCGCCCTACTGATGTGGCCCAGTCAACGCCCTAATCATAACTTAATCATGCCTAGATTAACAGATCAGTTTACAAGCATGATCCAATTATATTTTTGGAATTCATAATTACATCAAATTGCCCAGTGGCTACACTCCACCCTCTGAATTCCAAAAATACATTAAAATATTCAAAAAACCTTAAATCAGTAACAATTCAAGTACAAAATCATACCATAGATAGTTTAAAGAAATACAGTTTGTCTTCAGGCAAAATCCCACCTGTTATAGACCTCTGAAACTTACAAAACCATTTAACTGCTTCCAATACACAAATGGAAAGACAAAGGATAAACATTTTCAATATCATAAGGAGAAATTGGGATGTTAAACATGAGTCATGGATCCTCTACAGTTCAGTAAACCTGCAGGGCATCCTCCATTTGATTTCAAAGTCTGAGAGTCATTCTTAAGACAATGGTTTCTTCTCCTTAGGGCCACATGGGGACCCACCTTTTCCACAGGCTTGCCCAACAGCCACTTTCTTGGTTCCACCCTCATCAAGCATCTGGGTGTCGACCAAGCTCTAGACCTCACCTTGCAAGAGTGTTGGGGTGATTGCCTCACCTTACCCAATCTTTGGGTTAGAGTCTTAGCCCCCCTAGAACAGTGAGGCGAAGATAACATTCCCCCTAACCTTTGGCATACAGGTTCAACCCTCTCAAAGCAATGAGTTGACCACCTGGCCTTCCCTAAATTTCGGCATACAGGTTCAACCCTCTCAGAGCATTGGGTTGACCACCTGGCCTTCTCTAATCCATGGGGGACAGGAGTACCCCTCTCAGACCTATGGGGTGCTGACCTTCACCGCCCTAATCTTTGAGGAATGTACTCCACCCTCCCTGTACCCTGGGGCAGCAAAACTCTTCCTGAACATTGGGTGGGGATATCCACCCTCTTCAACTCTTCTTGGCCCAAGGTGATGTCTTAGTTCCAGATCTCAGCTTCCATGATTTTCTTCTTAAAGCTGTTTCTCCTTCAATCTTTCCTTTCCATGTCCTCTTTTGTCTAAGCTGACAGTGGTTTTGTTCATATAGCACTCTCAAAAATGTTGTTGGTTTAGCATGCAAGAAGCAGGGGTCCAAGCCATCAGACAGTAAGACTTTCCACAAGTCTTTCTGAGATAACTGCATCTTCAATTCTGAGTTACGAGTTCCAAGTTTTAGTAAAGTCTTCAAATAGGGCATTTTCATCTGGGAATTTGATTTCCAGAAACTTGGAAGTTACAGAATCAGTTTCTATTGTCTTTGTGCCCAAAAGTTCAGTCCTTAATGTATTTCGCTCATCTAGTATTTTGCTGTAAGCTGCAAGGAGAAGGCAAGCCACAATCTCCGAGTTTACCTTGAAAAGTTCTTCAGCTAAATGCTCCGGTTCCCCATTTTCAAATTCTGTCTTCTATATAACACCAGGAGTTAATCTTGCTAAGTTCTCTGCAACTTTAAAACATGGATCGCCTTTCCTCCAGTTTCAAATAATAGTTTCATTATTTACTTCTAAGGCATCATAGAAAGCCTCTTTTTAATGTCCATATTACTATCAACAGTCTCTTCAAAGTGATCTAGGCCTTTTCCATCAAGCATTTCATAATTCCTCCAAAAAATACCCCTTACCCATTTATAAAACCGTTCCAACATTTCTGTATATGCAAAAGCACTACCCCACTTCTGGTACCAAATTCTGTATAAGTCAGCCAAAGGGGTGCTAATGTGAAATACCCAAAATGGGTTGGTCTTTATAAAGGGTATTTATTTGGGGTAGAAGTCCACAGATTCCAGGTCATGACGTGTTAATTTTCTTCTCTCACCAAAGTCCATTGCCACGTGTTGGAACAAGACAGCTGCTGATGTTTGCCAGGGTTCAGGTTTCTTGGGTTCCTCTCTTCCTGGGCCTGCACTTCTCTCTGGGCTTAGCTCCTCTGGTTCCTCCACAAGGTCAGCTGTAGACTATCAGGTGAATGGCTCACATCTCTTCTCCTAGGGCCTTCTCTCCAACATCAAATCTCCAACTTCAGAACTGCTGCAACTCTGTTCTTTGTGATACCTTTTATATTTTCTTTCCCCACCCACCAAGGGTTGGGGCTCAATGCCCTACTGATGCGGCCCAGTCAACGCCCTAATCATAACTTAATCATGCCTAGATTAACAGATCAGTTTACAAGCATGATTCAATTATATTTTTGGGATTCATAATTACATCAAATTGACCAATGACTACAGTACCCTTCTCCTCTGAACTTCCTGGCATTTAGCTTCCTGCTTCATGGCTTTTTTTCTGGTTGATTCTATCATCCAGGTCTTCTCTCTCAGCTTCTGGGAGTTTCTCTCTGTCCCTCTCTTTCTCTGTATTCATCCCATTTATAAAGGACTCCAGTAAGAGGATTAAGACCCATCCTGTGTCATGCCTTACTGAAGTAACCTAATCAAAAGGTCCCATAAACAATAGGTTCACACCCACAGGAATGGATTAGTTATAAGTGCATGATTTTTCTGGGGTCCATAAAGGCATCAAACTACCATACAGATCAAATTTGTTTGAGAGAGATCATGGATAAGCATTTTGAAGGATTTTCATTGTGTATAAACTTAAACTTATATAAATCTATTATCATATTTGATTTTACAGAGCAAGAGAAATAGAAGAATTTGTATCTTATTATCTTATTTCTATACAATCACCGAGCATTGCATTTTGCTGTAATGTCCAGAGAAGTTAACTGATTTTCCAACTCTAATTCACTTAATTAATTGCTGCACTGTGGCTCAGCTACCTGGTTTATAGAACTCCAACATGTGAACCTTCATTTAGGGTTATTACTTTTGAGGGATTCTACTTATTGGGGTCAAAATTTTTGTTTCTAAAATATTTTCTTATTTTACTTCAGATATGAAGAAATTTAATCTATTTGCAGTGAATCTCACTTTCATAATATTTGAAAAAATGGTAAGATAATTTTCTCTATTGGTTTAATTTCCTTAGTTTTAGAGTATCAGCTTTAAAAATCTTTTTTATTTTTATTTCATTGACAAATATACTTTTCTGAAATAAGAAATGAAAAAAATGGAGAGACAATAAACCATAATTATTCACATTCAAAATATTTAAATGATTTTTAAGTTTTTAAACATAAAATTTGCATCAAATAATTGGTCATTTACCCAAATTTATATAACTTAAAGTACAAGGTCCTTTAAAAGAATCAACTAGGAAGTCTGCAGGATTATCACTAATGCAACTTCATACAAAATAATTTTAGAATTTACCTTCTGTAACTCTTTTTAGAAATATTTTACACTATATTAAAACATAAAATATTTTGCAGCTTTAGTATCTATTTTCATCTCCAGATTTACATTTTGTTTGTTTGTTTGAGGCACCAGGAATGGGGATTGAACCCAGGACCTCGTATGTGGGAAGCTGGTGCTCAATCACTGAGCTACGTCAGCTCCCCTGAGTTGTTTTTGTTGTTGTTGTTTGTTTGCTTTTTGTTTTATTTTGCTTGTTTTTAGGAGGCATCAGGAACTGAACCCAGAACCTCCCATGTGGAAAGCAGGTGCTCAACTGCTTGAGCCACTTCCACGCCCCCCGATTTAGTTCTGAATAATATTTGAATACTGCCCCAAAATGAAAAGGATATTATCCATAATGAAAATAATTAATAAAAACAGGTTGAAAATTCTGAAGGCATTTCTTCTGGAGGAATCCCAAGAATAATTTTGATAGGTGCCTTTACCTTTATAGCCCTGGGAGTGTGTTTTGTAAGATACCAGCAGTAGATGGATTGGTTTAGAGGTGTATGGCAAATGAGTACTTCATGTAAACACCTCTACTGATGCTTATTCTATAGAAAATGAATAAAACAGAAAAAATGCCAAATAAATGTGTAAAAGTATATATATATACACACACCTGCATACATATGTACATACACACACATACACATGTGTATATGTGTGTGGTGCATCCAGAGGATTTCTCTACTTTTATAAATTACTACAGATTTTTTATCCATCATAGTTTATGTTTAGACTCTTGTTTATTCTGTAATTCATTTAACAAATACATTGGATATACCACCTACACTGAGAGGAAAATAAATCCATATTCTTAAGATTCAAGAATGTGGAAAACATTTCACCATTGGTTCACCCTTCCCTCTGCCAAAATTTCAATGAATTTAACCTTTCTTCAATATAGGAGAAATAATGAGAGGAGAGATAGGACTGTGTTGACAGAATGGAGCATTTTGCTTCTCCCATATATATAAATACAAAATAGGAAAAATGTTTTAAAAAGCCCTCTTTTCTTAAAATCTGTGTGTCTCAGATTCATAGATAATTATCTCAACTCTTTAATTCACTTTATATAAATATTAAATTTATTCATTGATAAACAAATATGTATTGGCTAACTGTGTTTATAAAATAAAGGTTAAACATATTTTGGTAGGTGTATTAGTCAGGGTTCTCTAAGGGACAGAAATAACAGGTGATATCTGTAAATAGTTTGAGATTTTATAAGATTCTCTCACATGACTGTGGGGATGTACAAGTCCAGGTTCTGCAGGCAGGCTGCAAACCAGGGGCTCAGATGAAAGTCCAGTGAAGGTCCTTGATGAGGTTCTGGGAGAAAAATCATCCAAAGACAAGCTGGGAAATTCTCTCTTTCCTTACATATCTGCTTCTCTGTGTGCTTACTTTCTGGGCTCCAGGATCAAAATTCTAATTTTTTCCTTTGCCATGTCAGTTTTCTCTGTGAGTCCCCACCTACCAAGGGAGAAGGGACTTAATGTCCTGACATGGTCCAATCAAAGCCTTAATCATTATTAATCAACTAAAAGTGAAACCTCTGAATCCAATCCAATCTAATATGCCCAGAGGAACAGACCATTTCACAAACATAATCCGATATCTATTTTTGGAATTCATAAACAATATCAAACTGCTACAGTAGGTTATCAAGATTAACTGGGTAATTGATTAGTAACTATTTTTTATGTGTATTCTGTGGATTTACAAATATTAAGTCATACCCAAAAATTAAAATTTCTTTTTAGCAAAAGCCTGCAAATTATAATTCAGGAAATTGTCTTAACTGACTGCTAAATCAAACTATTTTGTGAATATGAAGAAAACCACAGGGAAATTATAAGCATAGGGGGGAAAGAGTTATATTGACTAAAAGGGAAGTATTCCAGTGAATCATGCACTACTCAATAATTAGATAAAATTATAACACTTAGAAACAATGTCTCAAAATGGTCTACTCCTACATTCAGACTGGACACTGAGAATCTAAATCACACTTTACTACCACAGCAATGTGACTTTTCTATTCCACTGTCTTCTTTAGCATGTCTTTACTCTTCCACGACTGTCTATAAGTTCCTGAAAAGCTGAGAGAACTTTTTAATGCAAAGTATCAACAGATAATTTATACCCCAAGATTACTTGAATATGGCTCTCAAAGACTTTTCCTGGCTCTTTCCTCCAATCTGACTGTTCTATCTTGATTCTTACCCAATCCTAATCAAGTTCTTACACTGAAATACTCACCTTAAAAAAAATTTCCAATTCTCAATCAAGTGTGACCTTCCCTGTTTAGACACCGCTAAAGCTTTGTAAGGTGGAATTTTCCCTAAACAATAAATTCAACATTTTATCCTGTTGGTGAATTATTTAGGAGTCAGTTTTACACACTGTCTTAGTTTGTCAGGACTACTGCAGCAAAATACCACAGACTAGTCGGTTAAAACAACAGGAATTTATTGTTTCACCCTTCTGGAAACTAGACAATCAAACTTAAGGTGCTGGCAGGATCTGAAGTCCGTAGTGTTCTATTGGTGGCTTGCCAGCAATCTACAACTCAAACTCTATCTCCATCACACGGCCCACATTACATCCTCTGTTTTCTACTAACTGTCCAAATTTCCTCTACTTATAAGGACTCCAGTCATATTGGATTAAGGTGCACTCTGATTACGTTTGGCCTCCTCTTAACTAGTAACATCTTCAAAGATCTTATTTAGAAAAGGGTTCACATCCATAGGACAGACAGTTAGGACTTGAACATGTCATTATGGGTGGCATAATTAAATCCAAAACATGCACCATCTATTAAGAAAGAAATATTTAAATGATTTCCTCAATCCTTTTAATTTTGAAATTTAAAAAATAAAAAATAAAAAGATAAGAACTGGCTGCAAAACACTTAAGTAAAGCTTGATTTTCTAATATTTACCTAGAGTAATGAATGCAGCCCAAGGTAAGAATGCTGTAGGAAGAGGGTATGGGGAATGTTTGTGGAATAAACTTCATAAAAATATTCAATAAAACTTTAAAATACTCTGGAGATATACAAAACAATATTTAAAAGAACAGGATTGCTCACCATGCTTTTGGCCAGCAATCATCAGTGTTGCAATGATGTCAACATTACCAAAGATAATTGCTTAACTTAATATGATCTGGTGAAATTACTATCTGTTTTACCCCCAAAAGACGTATAATGAAGGAATCCTAAGTTTAAATGAGAACCATTGAAGAATTAAAAGCCTGAACAACTCCCTAAATGAGAATTAAGGTGGAGTATTAGCCTTATAATGGCAAAAACATTTTGTAAACATGCAGTAATTAAAACAAAATAGCATTGGCATATGAATCAATACAGAGAAAAATGGAATATAATGGAAAGCCAGAAGTGAGCTTTACTGTATCTGGGATTTTTCCATGTGGTAAAATTTGAATCTCAAATCATTTTTGAAAACAAAGGAAAAGACCAACAGCTCAGTGGAAAAATGGAGAAGAGATATGTGCAGAAATTTTCACTAAAAATTGAAATAAGAAAAGATGATCAACCTCAGTGATAGTATGAGAAACACAAAAGACAACCATCTATTTTGTATGTGATAAAATTCTAAACATTTGCTAAATACTCTATGATCAAGCTTGTTTGGAATGATGCCCTCATACAATGTTGATTGAAGTATCAATTGGTATAACTGCTATAGAAGGAAATCTGGCAGTATCTGTCAGCACTAAAAATGCAAATACTTTTTGACATGTAACATTAATTCAAAGTATTTGCATATATATTTATACATATGCACAATTATGTAAATAGAGCAGTTATTCATTGAAAAGTTGTTTATAAAAGAAAATATCCTTTGAAGTGTAAGTAGTCATAATTAGGGATAAGTTAAGTAATTATTAATACTTTGACAATGTAATATTATGCTCTTATATAAATAACTGTGGAAGAAATTTGCATTGAAAGGGTGTATAAATGTTACAATTGAGGAAAAGATAAGGTAATGTATACCATAATCAGCTTGTATATCCATAAAAAGAAGAAAGAAACAATATGACTGATTGGCTATTAAAAGGGCAGGAACTGAGTAAAATGGCAAAGGTTATGGGAAGTAGACTTAACTCTTACCTTTTTGTGATTACTGATTTTCAAACCACATAAAATTAATCTATCATCAAAAAAATACTGAAAGGATAGTTGGAAGATGGTGCTGGACTAATAGGTGGAGCTCAATGCTCTCACAAAAACAATGGCGAAAGAACCAAAAGTTGTCTGAGGTGCATGCTTTGGGGGTCAGCAGACCATGACAGTGCTACACAACATCCAGGAGGGTGAGGGATTGAGAGAGGAAGAAGCTGAAATGACAAATGTGAGTTACCAAGTTCCCAAGGGAGTGAGGAAGGGCTCCATTCCCCCACCCTCAAGATATTAAGCTAGGGTAAAACCCTGGCTCACTGTAGCTGACTGAGAAGGGAACAAACATCTTCCTCACTATCAAATGTTTGAAGGGAAAAGGGAGGGGCATTGGGAAGACTTTCTTCAGTGAATTCTGCCAGCAGAACCAGCTTTGAATCTCTGATTTGGAGATTCAACACAGGAACACAGGAAAGTCGAGACTGAAACACCTCTGTGGAAAGGTGCTCTGATGCATTCCATCTTCTGGCTGGTATGGAAATTGCATGGACAAAACTTATTCTCAGTTCTCTCTGTATCCTTACTCTTGGGAGAAAATCTGTGCCCCAGTAAGGAATCCATGTCCTGATTTTGATAACTTAAGCTAGACAATTTTAAAGACAGAATAAGTTGAACTAAATATCAAAGAAGTGCAGTGAAAAAAAAAAAAAGGTAAGAGCAAGAAATTGGTTATTAGAATAAATTCACACATTCAGATGCCTAGACATCAGCAAAAAATTACAAGCCACACTAGGAAGTAGGAAGAGAAGGCCCAGCCAGATATGCTGAAGAGATAAAAGAGTTAATATAATTAATCAGTGATAATCACACAACTCTCCTAAATCACTTCAAATAATATAAAGAAAACATGACTAAAGAAATAAAGGATATTAAAAAGACACTGGGTGAGAATAAAGAGTAATTTGAAAGCCTGCAAAGAAAAGTAATAAACCTTATGGTAATGAAAGACATGATGGATAAGATTAAAAATATATAAGAGGCACACAAATGTATGCTATGGACCTGGTAATAATTGGATGATATTATCTCATAATCTGTAACAAATGTTCCAGCATGGTGTGGTGTGCTGATAGCAGGGTGTTGTTTGGGAATTCTGCACATGCACATGATTGTTTTGTAAGTTCACAATTATTGCTATAAAATTATTGTTTATGTATGTTCATGTATGAGTGATTTTTTTCAATAAATTTAAATATATATATATATGTATTAGAGGCACATAAGAGGAGATTTGAACTTCCCCAGAAAGAATTAGTGATTTTTGAAGACAAACATCTAAACTGGAAAAGACAGGAAAACAGAAAGAGAAGAGAATGGAAAAAATGGAATAGTCTCAGGGAATTGAATGACAATGCAAAACACACAAACAGTCATGTTATTGGCATCCCAGAAGGAGAAGAGAACGGAAAATGAGCAGAAAGAATATTTGAGGAAATAACTTCCATAAACTTCTTAGTCCTTATGAAGGACATAAATATCAATATCCAAGAAGGACAATATACCCCAAAGAGAATAAATCCAAATAGACCTACCTCAAGACACATATTATTCAGAATGACAAATATCAGAGATAAAGAGAGGATTCTGAAAGTAGCAAGAGAAAAGCCAACCATCAAGAAGAAGGGAACATTGATAAGATTAAATGTCAACCTCTCATCAGAAATCACAGAGGCAAAGAGAAATTGGTATGATGTATTTAAGGTACTAAAAGAGTAAAGCTGCCAGCAAAGAATTCTGTATCTGGCAAAACTGTTCTTCAAAAATGAAAGTGAATTCAAAGTCTTCACAGACAAACGCAAACTGATAGATTATTTTACCAAAAACCAGAATTACAAGAGATACTAAAGGGAGTGCTGCAGCCTGAAAGGAAAAAACAAGGGTCAGAGATTTGAAGAAGAATTTAGGAATGAAGATTATTAAGAAGGGTAAATTAAAGGGTTAGAAGACAGAAAATAGAATGGTATGACAACAGAGAGCCAAAGGACAAAATGGATGAGGTAAATAATTGCCTTTAAAAGAATAACACTGAATATTAATGTATTGAACATCCCAATCAAAAGACATAGACTGATAGAATGGACTTTAAAAAAATATGAGTCATCTACATATTTCCTACAAGAGACCCACCTAAGATGTAAGGACACATCCAGGTTAAAAGTGAAGGGTTGGAAAAAGGTATTCCATGCAAAGAGTAACCATAAATATCTGGAGAAGTGAAACTAATATTGGACAAAATAGATTTCAGATGTAAAACTGTTATAAGGGATGAGAAGGTCTTTATATATAAAAGGGGCAATTCACTGAGAAATATAACTATATTAAATATTCATGCAACTAACCTGAGTTCCCCAAGATACATGAGACACACACTCGTAATAGATGTCTCTACAATAATAGTTGGAGACTTCAAAACACCACTCTCAGTATTGAATAGAACATCTGGACAGAAATTAAAGAAACAGAGAACTTGAATAATGTGATAATGAACTAGACCTAACAGATATATACAGAGCATTGTTCCCCAAAATAACAGCATATACTTTTTTACAAGTGCTCATGGATCCTTCTCCAAGTTAGACTATATGTTGGATCACAAGACAAGTCTCATCAAATTTAAAAATTATATAAAACACTTTCTCTGATCATAACATAAAGAAGCTGGAAATCAATAGTGGATAGAAAAAGGGAAATTCATAAAGATATGGAGACTAAACAACACACTCTTAAATAATCAGTGAGTCACAGAGGAAATTGCGAGAGAATTCAACAAATATCTTGAGACAAATGAAAATGAGAACACAACATGTCAAAACCTATGGGACAGTGCTAAGAGGGAAATTTATAGCCCTCAATGCTTACATTAAAAAAGAAGAAAGAGCTAAAATTGAAGCTCTAACTGCACCCCTGGGAGAACTAGAAAAAGAACAGCAAACTAATTCCAAACAAACCCGAAGGAAAGAAATAGGAAAGATCAGAGCAGAAATAAATAAAATTGAGAACAAAAAAGCAGAAAGACTCAACAAAAGTAAAAGTTGGTTATTTGAGAAGATCAACAAAATTGACAAACACTTAGCTAGGCTGGGAAAAGAAAAAAGAGTAGACATGTATAAATAAAACCAGAAATGAGAGGGGAGACATTACCACTGATCCTACAGATATAAGCGAGATCATAAGAGGATACTAAGAACAACTGTGTGCCAAAAAAAAAAAAAAACCCTAGAAAATGTAGACAAGATGAACAGATTCCTAGAAACACACATACTACCTACACTGACCCTAGGTGAAATAGAAGACTTCAATAAACCAGTCACAAATGAAGAGATAGAAACACACATCAAAAGAAAAGCCTGGGACCATATGGCTTCACAGGTGAATTTTACCAATCTTGCTGAAACTCTTCCAAAAAAATTGAACAGGAAAGGATGCTACCAAACTCATTCTATGAAGGCAACATTACCCCAATACCAATACCAGATAAAGATACTACAAAAAAATGAAATTACAGACCAATATCTCTAATGAATATGGATGCAAAAATCCACAACTAAATATTGAAAACAGAATCCAAAAGCACATAAAAAGAATTATATAGCATTATCAAGTGGGTTTTATCCTCGGCATACAAGGATGGTCCAACACAAGAAAATCAATTAGTGTAATAAACCACATTGATAAATTGAAGAAGAAAGATCACTTGATCTTTTCAACTGATGCAGAAAAGGCATTTGATAAAATATAGCACCATTTCTTGATGGAAAAAAAAAACAAAAAACTCCAAAATATAGGAATAGAAGGAAGCTTTCTCAATATGGTAAAGTGCATATATGAAAAACCTACAGCTAACATTGTACTCAATGGTGAAAGAGTGAAAGTTTTCCTGCTGAGATCAGGGCCAAGACAAAGATGCACACTGTCAACATTGTTGCTCTTTATTGTCTAGAGGGTCTAGTTAGAGTTATTAGGCTAGATAAAAAATAAAAGCACCCAAATAGGAAAGGAAGAAGTAAATTTTCACTATTTGCTGATGATATGATCCTATATCTAGAATCTCCTGAAAACTCCAGAACAAAGCTACTAGAACTAATAAACGAGGTCAGCAAAGCGGTGGGATAGAAGATTAATACACAAAAACCAATAGTGTTTCTATACACTACTGATGTGCAATCTGAGGACGATATCAGAAAAAATGTTCCATTTATTATAGCAAATAAATATCAAATATTTAAGAATTAACTTAACAAAGGACATAAATGACCTATGTTCAGAAAACCACAGAACATTGCCAAAAGAAACTGAAGAAGACAATTAAATGGAAGGACATTCCATGTTCATGGATTTGAAGACTAATTATCATTAAGATGGCAATTATATTCAAACCCATTTATAGATTCAATGCATTCTGAATAAAAATACCAACAGCCTTTTTTTGTAGAAGTGGAAAAACCAATTATCAAAATTTTGGTAGGGTAAGAGTTCCCAAATAGCCAAAAAGATCTTTAAAAAAAAGAATGAAGTTGGGGGACTTTAACTTCCAGACTTTAGGGCATATTATTTAGCTACAGTGGTAAAAACAGCATAGTACTGGTGTAAAGACTGACATGTTGACCAACTGAACCAAATTGAGAATTCAGATATAGACCCTTATATCTACAGTCAAGAGATTTTTTTTTTTTCTGAATAAGTTATTATATTCCAAACTTAAAAGTATCTTACAAATATAGTGTACAGATGAGGGGGATAATGTATATTAGGCCCTGATTTAGGTACAAGCAGTTTGCAGAACCATACCTATATACTGTTTTTTTTTTCCTTACAAATCAATTTTATTGTTACATATTAAAAAAGCATAAACCCATCCAAAGATTACAATCAATGATATTTGTTGTAATCACATATATGTGCAGCCATCACTCCAATCATTCCCAGAGCACTTTCACTATTCCAATAATAATAATAAACTAAAAACAAATAAAGCTCACCACCTCCCAATCTCTCTATTCCTAACCTGCCTTTCATAGCTGCTATTTTGTTTCCTTCTCTCTAGTATATTTGTATTTAAATTTTGTAAAAAGAGTATATTATATGCAATATGTCCCACATTTGTGTTTTATATGATGTTTTACTATCTTATACAGTCCCATGTTACCCTTTTCAACTTTCCTTCTAGTAATATACATGACTTTAGACTTTCCATTTCAACCACTGTCATACCCATACAATAGCACTGCTAGTTACAAACACCGTGTTATGCTTTAACCACTAGAAAATGCCGGGGGGGGGGGGAGGGAGGAGGGGAGGGTGTTGAGAACTGAAAGCTAAGGGTTAATCTGTGCAGAATTGTTAGAAAGGTTGTTTGTAAATCTTTGGAAATGAATAGAAATGGTTAAAGCAGTCCAATGATTTTGACAAGGTGCTCAAGCCCTCCCAGGTGGGCCATAACAGTCTATTCAACAAATGGTGCTGTGAGAACTGGATATCCATATCCAAAAGAAAGAAAGCAGTCCCCTATCTCACCTTATATAAAAATTAACTTAAAATGGGCCAAGGACCTAAATATAAAAGCAACAACCATAAAGCTCCTAGAAGAAACTGTAGGAAAACATCTTCAAGGTCTTTTGGTAGGCGATCATTTCTTAAACCTTACACCCAAAGCACAAGCAACAAAATAAAAAATGGATAAGTGTTTCCTCCTCAAAATTAAATACTTTTGCACCTCAAAGGACTTTGTCAAAAGGTTGAAAAGGCAGCCAACACTATGGTAGAAAATATTTGGCAATCACATATCCAATAAGGGTTTAATATCCATGGTATACAAAGAGATCATATAACAACAATAAAAAGACAAACTTTTGTCTTTGCCCAATTAAACAATGGTCAAAATATTTGAAAAGACAGTTATCCAAAGAAGAAATACATATGGTGAAGAAACACATGAAAAAATTTTTCCACATCACTAATGATTAGGGAAATGCAAATCAAAACTACAGTGAGATATCACTTCACACCTATTAGACTGGCCACTATTAAAAAGTTGGGAAACTGTAAATATTGGAGAGGATGTAGGGAGAAAGGAATGCTTATTCACTGTTGGTGGGAATATAGAATGGTACAGCCACTGTGGAGGAATATTGGCAATTCCTAAGGAAGTTGAATATAGACTTGCTGTGTGACCTGGTAATAATGTTACTAGGTATATACCCAGAAGAACTGAGAGCAGAGACATGAACAGACATCTGCACACCAATGTTCATAGAATCATTATTCATGATTGCCAAAAGTTGGAAATAACCCATGTGTCCATCAATTGATAAATGGATAAAAAAATTGTGGAGTATCACGTGATGGAATATTATGCAACAGTAAGAAAAGATGAAGTCCAGTAGCATATGAAAACAGAGATGATACTAGAGGACGTTATGTTGAGTGAAACAAGCCAGACACAAAGGAACAAATACTGTATGAATGTGCTGCTGTGAACTGGATATATTATGTAAATTCATGGAGTTAATGATTGGAATATGGGTCACCAGAAAATGGATGGAGGTTAGAGAATGGAAAGCTGAGGGTTAATCTGTGGAGAATTGGTAAAAAGGTTGTTTGTAAACCTTTGGAAATGAATAGAAATGTTTAAAGCATATCATGGGGAAGCGGATGTGGCTCAAGGGATTGGGCTCCCATCTACCATATGGAGGGACCTGGATTCAGTTCCCGGGGCTTCCTGGTGAAAGCGAACTGGCCCACGTGGAGAGCTGGCACAACAAGATGATGCAACAAAAAAGAGACACAGAAGAGAAACAGTGAGAGACATGACAAACCAGGGAGCTGGGGTGGTTCAAGTAATTGAGTACCTCTCTCCCACAGCAGAGAGTCCTGGGATTTGTTCCTGGTGCCTCCTAAAGAGAAGACAAGAAGACAAACAGACACAGAAGAATGTGCAGCAAATGGACACAGAGAGCAGACAGTGAGCACAAGCAGTGTGTGTGTGGATATATAAATAACATAAATCTTTAAAAACATAAAGCATAACATGGTGTTTTTAACTAGCATTGCTATTGTATGTGTATGACAGTGGTTGAAAGGGAAAGTCTAAGGTCATGAATATTACTAAAAGGAAACCTGAAAACTGGAACATGGGACTGTACAAGATAGTAAAACCTCATGTTAAAAAAGAATATGGGTGATATTGCATATATAAGACTGCTTTTACAAAATATAAATACAAATATACTAGAGAGAAAGAAACAGAATAGCAGCTATATACAACAGGAGAAGACTAGAGATTGAGAGGTGATGAGTTTTGTTTATTTGTTTGTTTTTATTATTGTTATTGGAATAATGAAAGTGCCCTAAGAATGATTGAACTGATGGATGCACAAATATGTGGTTATATTGAATATCATTTATTGTACACTTTGGATGTATTTATGCTATATTAATATGTATTAATAAAAATGATTTATTAAAAAACAAATTAAAATATAAAATAAAATTGAGATTGTAACATTCCTTTGATCAAAGTGCTTCAATAGAACCCTTTGCATTTAGAATGAAATCTAAACAAATTTATCAGGGCATGCAAGGCTTATTTGATCTGTTTAATTATCTTAATTTACATTGTATCACTCTTTCTCCAGCTTGAAATATTCCATCCAAGTTAGTCTTTTTTATTCTCCTTAGACATGCCAGGCCTATTACCACCTCAGGAAATAGTTTGGAATCATTTCTGTAGGTTATAGCTAAGGAACTAGGATATTACTTTTAGTGTAAAAAGAGATTTGAGGGTGTTGAGGAAGGGTGCAACTTGATCATTTCTGTTTTTATGTGGATAATTGTCTATAAGGGTTTAGAATGGAAGCATAGAGAACAAGTAAGAATAGGAAGACAGAATTCCAGGAGAAATGTACAAATGGCTTAGAATGAGCAGTTATGGTGAAGGTATTGAAAAATGGTAGGAATTGAGATTTATTTTTTAAATAGAAGTGGAATTTAATGATAGATTAGTTTTAAGGGAAAGGTAGTCATCCTATTTAACATCCAGGTTTTTATTTTATTTTATTTTTCTTCCCCACCTAGGAAAATGGTACACTTTTAAAGATACTACTATCTCCTTCTTATAACATACAAAATGAAAAGAATGAGGTAACTAGTAGATCTTCAAATATCTTTTTACTAGTTCACCATCTGCTAATCATCTCTTACAGTGTCAGGAAATATAAGAACAGAGATAATGGAAAAGAGCTTAAATAAATTCATTCACTCTTCAACAAACAATTTTTGAGCACCGGTTTTGTCCCACGCAGGGAATTAGGGCTGGAGTGCTTCGAACACACAAGACTCCTTCTAGTGGTAGGAAACAAAATTCCCTTGAGTTTTGGGAAACATATAAATAAATAAACAAACAAATAAAAAAATACATGAGAGGTAAGGATGTAACTCATTCTTTTACATATAGATATGCAGATGTCTCTGCATCATTTCTTGAAGAAACTACTCGTTCTTTTTGAATTATCTTTGCATCCTTGTGAAAATTAATGGTAGCAGAGACTGTCCTGCAAAAAGGTGTTAAATGTAGATAGGCAGGGCTCAACTCTCACAAAAACAATGGAGGGAGGGCAACAAGCTGTTAAATGAGTTGTTTTGAGGATCTTCAGAACAGAAGAGTGCTGCACATCCTCCAGGAAGGTGAGGGACAGAGACATGAAGAAACCAAAATAAAACCATGAATTCTTACCCCTGCGGCCAGGAATGTCACACATTCCCCCACTCTCAAGGTGAACAGCCTGGATAAAAACTGTAGATCACTGAAGACAACTGAGAGGGGAATGAACTTCTTTTTTCCTGGGAAGAGGGATGATGCTGTGGAGTACAGAGAGTGGTTCTCTTCAGTGAGTTTGAACCTTGGCCCTGGAGTTCATCTGGAGTGGATGTTGAAAGTTACACGTCCATGGAAAGATTTTTCAGTGAGTGCCATCTGCTAGCTAGCTGGGAAACTCCAAGGAGAAAAAAAAGTTTTTTTGGAGTCCCTCATCCTTAGATGCTTTGGATCAGCACTGTGCCCCATGGGTGAGTCCCTGGCCTTATTTTGATAACATAAGCTGGACAATTTTAAAGACTTAGAATTAGTTGAACCAGAAATCAAAGAAGAACTGTAAAATAAAACCACTAGGCACAAGACAGAAATTGTCCATCAGAATAAATTCACCAACATATTCGGATGCCTAGACATAAACAAAATATTACAATCCATACTAAGAAACCAGAAGAGAATGACCCCGGCAAAGTAACAAACCAAAAATGCTGACAAGACACAGGACTTAATACAAATAATCAATGAAAATCACATAAATCTCCTAAATCAATTCAAGGATTTGAAGGAAAATATGACTAAAGAGATAAAGGATATTAAGAAGACAGAGGAATTTGAAAGACTGAAAGCCTGAAAAGAAAAGTAACAGAGCTTATGGGAGTGAAAGACACAATGGATGAGATCCAAAATGCATTATATGAATTAAATAAGATGAATAAACTCATAGACATAATCTCTAGAGTATATGTTACCAGGAGATAGAATGTGAGTGGGGAATGGGAGCTGATGCTTAATGCATATAGTATTTTAATAAGTTCTATTTTAAATGTGTGGAAATGAATAATGTAGATGGTAACATATTATAGTGAGTGTAACTAACACTGCTGCTTTATAAATGTGATTGGGGCTGAAAGGGGTAGTCTGTGTATGTAAAAGCCAATTGAAAGGAAGCTACATAATTAAGATCCGAACTATATAACAGTGATTTTGTTGTTGGATGAACATTATGGTTAATAGTATAAATATAAGAATTATTTTCTTTTACAAAGAGTTAAGAATATGGTAATACATGGGAAAATTGCAAATAATGTAACTTTTGGATGATAGAGAACAATAATATTGCAATAATTTTGCAATAATACCAAAAAAGTTATATCAATTCTAAGGGATAAAAATTGGGGGATATAAGAGATTATGGGATTTTTTATTTTGGATAATGAAAACATTCTAAAATTGACTTAGGTAATAACCCCACAACTCTTTGATACAAATGAGAGACACTGAGTGTACACTTTGAATGTATTGTACAAAGCATGGATCTGTACAGCACAGTAAATCTTATGGTGGAAGATGGATTGTGGTTAAAAGAACGAAAATGAGAATGTGCTCTTATGAACTATAACAAATATATAATTTTAATACAAGGTGATAATATTTGGGTGGTTTAGGAGGGAAATACACCAACTGTAAGATATTGGCTATAGTTAGTAGTAATATATGACAATGCTTTTTCGTATTCGTAGTAAATGCTTCACAGTAATGCAAGTTGTTGGTGGTGGAGTGATGTATGGGAGCCCCGTATGATGATATGCATGCTTGTTTTGTAAGTTCACAACTTTTAATATGCATTTGTTGTTTATGTAAATTCATGTATGAATAAAAAATAATGAAAAAAATACATAGTATGTCAGATGGTGCAAAGGCTGTGGAGAAAAGAAAGCAGAGAAGTAGAACTAGAAATTGCTGCATCTGAGGTGAAAGGGTGTTCCTCACTGTTTCTAGAGCCTTATGGGATTAGAATCTGTGTATGAGAGAAAAATCTAGGTTTTTTTCTGGGTTGTGTGGAAATGGACTTAATAGAAATAAAGAGTGGATTTTCTCAAGGCAGATGGCGATGACAGTGGAGTGAATGTTTCAGGAAAAGAAGAGTATTGGTTTTACCAGTAGCTCAGAGAAGCCTGAGGCGTTCCCCTTCATCTAGTTAGTAGGGAGGTGGGAGCTTAGACAGGAGTAATTCAATTTCGTGTAAGTCAGCAAACTCATCATCTATTCTTCTAACTGTAATATATTTTCACATAGAAACAGCCACAATTTGTTTTGACTATGTATCTATGACTGTTTTAACTAGCATTCAACATCAATAAAGTCAATTTTTATCTTATTTGCTTGCTTTCCATTTTCGTTTATAATCCTCTGTTATTTCACCACACTGTACTCTTAAGATATGGGTGGATTGTATGGTTTCTTTCAGTTATTTTCTATCACCAGTGCTATTATTGCCTTTTTAAAAGTTATCTTAGATTTTTTTTGTGATAATGTTAAATGAAAATCAACAACAAAATTTCAATTACTCACAACAGCAAACATTAATATAAGATTATATCTACTGGAAGTGGCTGTAGATGAGTATTCTGCTATGCTTCTATGTCCTAGTCCTACTGTATTCTCTCTATATTTTCCCAAATTCTGCTTGCAAATTGGCCAGTATGTTTCTGAGCTCATATCTTTATTGTGCTATCTTAGCAAATGCAGCTAAAAGTAACTAACCTACATTAGTTCCATACTGTTGGATACTTCTTTTATTTTACAGAAACTTACACATTCATCTACTTCCTTTTCTGCATTCCAAATTATTACAGGCATACAATTTCAATAAATATTCAACAGTTTCAATAAATATTTCATACCTGCATGATGGATGTTGCTATTTTCTACTTTCCATAACAATGTCTTACAAATATAATGTGTACTGCAAAAAAAAGCAAGTTATAAAGAACATCATATTAAAATATTCACCTATTACTTCTGAGGCCTAATTGTATGCCTGAGGGTTTCTTCCTCCTAGAGAGTTTGAAAATGAAAATCATCCAGAGGTTCTGAACTTAATTTCTAAGGCTGTCTGAGGAGTGCTTTTATTCTAAAAAAAATACATATAGAGTAGGAGGGTTTGCTATTAATCACATATATACAGTTAATCATATTTTAAAAATATTCCCCTAATCCTACAATTTTTCAATACATTCACCATTATTTCCCAGTCCACACCATAAGCATGTTTTTCCAGGGATTCTACTTTTCTCTTCTTACTGGGTCTCTCTGTTTCCCAATTACTTTCTAAATCAATTATCCACATACAATTCAGGGTGATCAATTTATACCCTCATACCCTCAAAAACTTTCATTACAGTAAAAAGAAGACCCAGTTTCCCTACCTGCAGCCTACAGCAGTGCTCCCAAACCATATTTTCATCATGATAGATAGAAAATGATGGCATAGTTGGGCACATTAAAATAAATAATGATGCATCTCACCCTGAAGGTGACTGCCCTGAGTGGCCACACATATAGCTGATGGGATCGATATCACTGCACACTTAGTTTTTATTCAATTTCTGGCTCAATGTCTTAGCTGATCCAGCTCTTGATCACCAATCCCAATCTCATTTCCTATCTCTTCTAGTTTTGTTTCACTTCTAGCTCACTACATTCTGGTCCAAGGCCATCTTGCTCTACCTTGAACATGGTTTTAGTTTATAGATACATTTATTTTTATTTACATAATTATTCAGATATTTATGTCCCTTTTTTAAAAAAATAGGATCTGGGATATCTTATAAAAGTGGATAAAATAGTTTTGATATTTACTAATACAAATAAGGACATGTAAGGAGAAAAAATTAAATTATTTTAATAGAAATAGCATTAAGAACAATACTTTAATGGTTGACTTTTTTTTTTTTTTACCATTATTATATTTTGAATATGACCCACATTCAAAGCAAATAATTAGTATTAGAGCTAGGAATCAAACTAATTATTATTCATCCAACTCTGAATATCTTATTTTCAGTGGCAAAGTTATTGCAGAAATGTTTCCTGTATAATATTAAATACCAAAAATTTAAAATCATTTAAAATATGAGTAACTAAAATTGATCCCTGTTACAAGCCTTTGAAGAAACCATCTCCAGCTCTCATTTCTAACAGTACTCTTAACAAAGGTAATTGAAAAAAACAAAAACAAACAAACAAAAACTTTTAACCATAATTGTTGTTAATTGCTTCCATCACGCATACAAGCTGGTACTTTTACAGTGAAGTTTGTACAAAGTTAAATTTTGATGAACAATCAGTGAAAGTTGTAAGCAGATTAAAGAATTGTGATTGGTATATTTTTCCATTATGAACCCTAAGAGGTATCATATTATATAACAGAAGTATCTAAACTTCACTTCCTCAACTTTTAAGATATATAAGAGACGCAGGCAGCCAGAGTATAAAGAACGTTGGCACAAAGATTTGAGAGAATATTGAGCAAACTGACAACTTCACATTTTAGGAGTTATAGAGAAATATTCCTTAGGAAAATTGGAAAAATAATACCTTGAGTCTGTTCAAAGGATTCGTATTAGATAAGTAAATTAAGTGGATTATTTGTCTGTCAATAAGCCATGTTAGTAATTATAGTAACTTTAAAATCATAAATAATTTTAATATATGAAATAATTTTACCTGAAGCTTTAGTTATGCTCTGAATTTTAGGTGTTTTATAAATGAATTATTAAAGATAGGGTACCTGGTCATAGAGCTAGAGCCTACAACATATTCTGTAGAGAAACATAAAACCAGGAGAAATATACCTCCTGGTTCAGTGGCTTTTAAATAATAACATAACCTAATATCACATTATGTACAAGTATACTCAACATGAGTTTATTTAATCAATAAGCAAATATGTTTTATTATACATATGAAATTAAATATTATATAATACACAGAACTTTTATAACATAGAATATTATTATATTATACTATAATATGATTAAAACATAATTATCAATAAGTATTATTATATTTATAATATATTTCAAAAATATTTTGGAAGTCATGTTCATTCTTTTGTATTCTTTATGATGTAAGTACTGGAATGGTGATAAATGCTGTGGAGAAATATATAGCAACAGAATGGAAAAAAGAGGATGGTTTGGAGGGCGTATTATTTTACACAGAGTGGCCAGGGAAGGTCTCTATAGTAAGATAATGCTTGAACAGAGACCTGAAACAAGTAAAAAAATAATCCAGTGAAGGTTGTTATAAGAAGAGTGTAAACAACCTAAGAGGCAGGATATCTGACATGTTCAGGGAGGCCAGAATACCAGCAACAGATTCTGAGAGAAGACTGGTAGGGTATGATGTCAGAAAAGTGGCTATGAGAGGGTGTTGGGTTTATCATCTAGTTGCATATTGCAATTATAAAAAAATTCTTTTCCTCTCAGTGACTTATGTGTGCCACTGCAAACTTTTGTAAAAAGGAATGGCATGATCTAAGATAATTTAAGAAATTCATATTGGCCATTGTGTTGAGAGTAAACAAAGAAAAGGGTAAAAGAGAGAGATCATTTAAGAGGCTATCCCAATAATCTAGAGTGACAGATAATTGTGCCTAGGACCAGGTTGTACAGATACAATGCACAGATTCTATACACACTTTGACATTACAATTTTTGGTATTTGCTGATGGTCAGATTTGGATATGAGTGATCCTGCAGGAATCATGAAGAAATCTAAGATTCTAGCTTAAGTTGATGTTTACTGAGATGGGAATACTGTAGGAGGAACTATTTTTGAGCTTATGATCAATGGATGTGGAGATGCAGAGAGGATATTTGGATATAGGAATTTTTATTTTAATGAATAAATCAATATAAAAATGGCATTTAACCTCATAAGGTAGGATTTATCACTTTTAGAAAACATTTTGAAAGACAAGAAGCCCTGGGGCATTCAAGATTTTATATTTCAAAAGACTTAGAAAAAGTAGCAAAGGGGGTGCTTAAAGATTAAAACATCCAATGAAGCATAAGGAAATTAAGAAATTATAGGGAGCCAGGGTCTGGGCTTCTAAGCCCACAGCATTTTGCTGCCTCTGTGTCTTGGACCTAAGTTAAAGGTTAACAACCCTCCCCGGAGGGGAAAGAATGTATATATGGGATTGTAAACCATAATCTCCTCAGAGCCAAATAATTTCATTCTTGCATACATGGAGATAACATCACCAGACCTCCTATGTGCGTGTCACAGGACTCTAGCAGAAACTCTGTTCTCATACTCTATGGAATGTCCTTGTTCTGAAACCCTTAAATCACCCCTCATTTCCCCCACTCTTTGCGGAGCACTACCTTCATTCTCCAGACTGCTGCCACTGGAGACTCTCTCTTGTTCGAAAGTTCAAATAAATCTTATGTCTGACTCAGTGCTAGGTGTGTTCTTTGGTCTTGTGGACACCTCAACCCATGCCCTTCACGAGCTGGGTTGAAACAGAAGTAATGTAGTGCAAGGACAAGAAGAAAATGTTTCCCATCTTAGTTGTAGATAAGTCAACTAAGATTGAAACTGAGTATAAGTCTATGCAAACAGTGACTTGGATGTAAATGGTTACCTTGTAAAAAAATCTATTTTGGTGAAAGCAGGATTTATCTCTGGATTACAGAGAAAAATAGTGAGAAATTGAAGCAACAAATGCAGATATACACTCATTTTTAAAAGATTTGTTAAAAAGACATGTACACAAATGGAAACAATTAGAATTATGTGTTTGAGTAAGGAAGGAGAAATGGGATATATTGCACAAATGGAAGGTTTGGTATTTACTACCTTTCCCCTATAGACACAAGCAGAAGGGTAGAGAATGTACATAGATGCCTGTATTTTGGTAAATGCAGCTGTGGGAGCAGATGGGCAGCCTCTTTCAATTGTTTGTCTTTTCTCAAAGAGGAGGAAGCAAAATAACAATGGTGATAAAGAGTAGGTCCTTCGAATTTGAAGAAAGAAGAAATGATATGAAATAGTTGACTAGGGGAATGGGACAGTGAATGTAATAAAGACAGGAAAGAATAGCAAATTAAGTAAATTGAATAAAAATTTAATGGTGGACCAAATGAGTGAAAGTATATATTGAAAATATTATTTCAGCACAATTAGGGACCCACATCTCTTTAGTGAGAAAACACTATAAAATTTATTATAGACCAATAGTGTTCTCAAATATCACTAAATTTTATATAATCATTGTACCTCTGCATTTAGGAAACAGGCTGAATAACATAGTAACCTGAGGAACTTTGACACTATAATGTTTAATAAGAAAAGGAAAATAAGAGGTTTTGGTGAATCATAACCCTTTTTATCTAATAAAATATATAATTAATATTTATTTTTATAAACAAAAATTATTATTACCTAAAATTAGATAAGGATATTCCACCAGTTAAAAATGACAAGTATTCCTTGATGGTTATATTATCATTTTATATTTGGTCACAATGAAAATACTTGATAATTTGGAAAATAATAAAAAAAATAGCATTCCATTGCAGAGTAATAAAATAGATATCTCTGTCAGAAAATGCAGACAGAAAGAGTACAATATAAAACCATAAAGGCTGCTTTCTAATCTTGCAGGTTCCAAATCACTTGTCTCAGATTTGCATTAGTGGTTGTCTTAGTGACTTCAAGCCATTTCTAAAGCTCTATTTCAAATAAGTGAGTGAAACATCCACTTGCTTCTTTGCAGTGGTGATATCTATCTATTTAATTCCTCAAGATGTATCACCTATATCAACAACTATAATATAAGGCTTAGTAGGGGTTGGAAAGATATTCACATATATTTTCCAATACATACAATTCATATGTATTCACATATATTCTACTAATTATTAAAAAATGAAAAATGTTTTGTTTGATCACCACACTTTTGGCTTAAAACACTTCAAATCAGAATGCTTTATTTTTATTCCATTTTTTCAAATATGTGAAGACAAAAAAAGGAAGAGAGTTGCTCAATTGTGTGATCATTTTAAGTAAATCTTCACAAGAACTTCTTCAAGCATATGTTTTTTAGCTCCATAATCCAGATAGATATGTGAATCAGACGATAACTGCAATGACCAGTTTTAGAGCAATACTTTTTTCAGCCAAATTACTGTTCTCAAATTTAGTTTCATTTCTAAACTAGCATCATGTTTAGACTATACACAGTAATGCGTGTAAAACACTGCAGGGGACAAAGCCAATAAAACAGTTTTTTTATAATCAATGGTATTATGTGGAAGAAATTTTATTAGAATCTTGGACCAGAATTTTTTCATAATCCAAGTAAGGAAAATGGGATTGCTCGTGTCATTGTTTCTCACATATCACTCGTAAGATTGCTCAAAATTAATTCAGTATCAAGAGTAAGAATTATTTTTTTAGAAAGCTCACTAAAATTAGGACCTTACAAATTGCTGTTTAAAGAAGGCATAAATGAAAAAGACAATATTCAATTATTAAGCAGCTAAATTGAAAAAAAAAAAAAGGAGATTATTAGCACTAAGGATAAATTTGTCTATGAAAACAAAATGCTGCATAACACCAACCTATCAATCAATAAAATAATTCTGTTCATTAAATACTACTGTAGAATATACCAAATA
The DNA here is from genome assembly GCA_026826555.1 of Tolypeutes matacus. Taxonomy (NCBI): domain Eukaryota; kingdom Metazoa; phylum Chordata; class Mammalia; order Cingulata; family Chlamyphoridae; genus Tolypeutes; species Tolypeutes matacus. Next base: position 29,686,523 of record JAKSZT010054304.1, on the reverse strand, counting down.
CAAAGAGAATTATGCTCTATCACAAGAAAATGCCTGGGTCTCTGATGTTTCTATGCAGAATTATTTCACAGATTTATTTTCTATTTCTACACAGACAACTTTCATAATTAAAAGTTCTTGTATATTAAATAAGTAAGAAGATGCTTGAGATCCTATGCTTTCTGTGTGTATTAGCCATCCAAAGGGGTGCTGAAGCAAAGTACCAGAAATCTGTTGGCACTTATGAGTGGTATTTATTTGGGGTAGAAGCTTACAGTCACAAGGCCCTAAAGAGTCCAACTCAAGGTACCATAAGGGTACTTTCTCACCCAAAGTCATTGGCCATGTGCTGGAGCAAGATGGCAGGCAATGTCTGTGAGGGTTCAGCCTGCCTTCTTCCTCTTAAGGCTCCTGGTCTCAGCTTTTTCCAATATCCGCTGTAGACTGGGATAAGTCTCATCTCTCTCCCTGGGATCATTACTCTCTGGACTCAGCTGCTCAGGGCTCTGGTCTCTTCAGCTGCAAACTATCAGGCGAAAGGCTTATCTTTCTTCCCGGGGCTGCAAGATCCCGTCTAACAAACTGTCTCTCTTCCTCTGTGTTCTTCTCTCTGTGCATTTACTTCCCAGGGCTCCAGCATCAAAACTCTCCTCTGCCATGTCGTTTTCTCTGTTAGTCCCCACCCACTAAAGCAGTGGGGACTCGACGTCCTACTGATGTGGCCCAATCAAAGCCCTAATCGTAATTCAATCAAGTAAAAGTGAAACATATGAAGTTAATATAATCTAATTGCCCAAAGGAACGGACCAGTTTACAAACATAATCCAATATCTATTTTTGGAATTCATAAACAATATCAAACTGCTACACTGTGTAACAGCAGGGAAACAGGGTCTCCTGCAAGAATCATGCCAAGTTGAGAAAGAAAGGCAAGAAGAGGGTGATGTTGGACAATTTCGTTGTCAAATGCTTTACATGCAGGGTATGCATCTGTTTTTAACTTGGTTTATTCAAGATTTGAACTATTTAGAATGTTTTTTTTTCTTTATAAAATCAATTCATACTCATTGTAAAAAACTAGAAAACAGAAAAGTTTTATAAAAGGAGAAAAAATATCCCATTTATTTCTGCCACTAAAACTTTTGGAATAGGAACAATTTATGGAATTATAGGACATATATTATTCATAATACCCTTGTACTTAATGTTACAGAATAAGAATTTTCTATATCATCAGCTTATTATAAATATTTAATGACTACGTATCACGTGTTGTAGATAAATCTTAATCTACTAATCATGTCTTTAAGTTTTTTGCATTTTTTTAGTTTAAGATTTTTCCCTAACTTATTTTTATGTAAAAATGCTATGATGATTAACAGTATCCAAAAACTGTCTGGGACTGCATCCTTGACCGTCCGATACAGCTTGGGAATTTAATCGGCAACTGAAATTAAACCACAATCTATTTCTACTTGACATTTTCAGACCATCAAATTTCATTGCCACAGAATCCTGTCATCTTTGTTAGTCACCCATTATATAGACCTCTTTTCTATTTGCTCTGTACATTTATCCCCAAATATTTGTGATTTCTCTTTCTTGATTTAATCTACCACTATTCCTATTCTTCCCTATGTCTCTTGAATTCTCTGACCCAAATCAGTATTAAACAAACCCCTCTTCTTCATTCTCATAAAAAGCTTTTATCTCTGCTGGGGAAGTCACAGAAACACCTAGCCGCTGTCTCCCAGTCCTCGCTTATCTCCCTCTCCCCTTTTCTATTGTGTACAGATGTTTCAGTATGTTTTTATTTCCCCAGTAAAAACATTAGCGCTCATGGAATGTCCTGACTGTACCCTTGAACCTAAAGCAGGAACAAACAGCCCCAGCTTCTTGAATTCTGCACAAAGTTTGTTTGATACATGCTTTCTCCCCAATGGCAATGTCTCTTCTAGGGGTTGTGTAAATACTCAGCTCTGGGGCAGTATAGGCATCTCTCTTGTCCAGCATGAAGTGGGGCATGCAGAACTGCCATACCCTGACCTAAGCAGCTGGCCTCACTGGGAGACTGGCCAGGTTCTCTTCCTTTGCTCTTTTGTACCTTTTGTGCTGTATAAGTAATAAAGTGGTCATTTGCTGAAAGTTTGTGTGGTGCCTGAGCCTGTGTTTCAATGACGCACCACATACCAACTTTGCTCCACAGTCTCTATCTACTGGTGTCAGTTGAAACTAGGGTCTGCCATACTGCTATTGCCCCCAAGCTCTTGTAATTAGAAACTACACATTTGCACGGTTTTTAAAGGTAAGTTTAGTATTTTCTCTGTGTTCAAAGCTGCTTCCAAATCAAAATTGGATATATGTAAAAGAAATATATTCTCCTTAGACATAGTGCTGTCTGTTCTCCCTAGTTCCCATCAACTATTATCTTTTCTGGTCCTTCTTCATGTTTATTGAAAATGTCGTTACATGTCTCAAAGTGTTCATTTACAACCCATGACTCATTTAAAAAGTGTACCTTTTAAATACCACTTACATCCTTTATTTTTCAACAGACAATTTTCCCTATGGGAAAGCAATTGCATTTTTGGTCTGATGGAGCTAAAATTGCCCAACCATGGTACATGAGTAATTAGGTACAAATCACATTTTCCAAGCCCCCCATTTCAAAATGCCTTATGATCTAAGCCTGGGCAATTAAAACTCTCCTCATAACTATTTTCTGCTGATATTGGGATGTAGAGTATCTCTCTTTCAATTAGGGTAAATAAGTTAGTATGATGTAAATCCTATTCTATGGTAGTTATTTTGCCAGTCTAAGTCTTCTGACAATGATGGAGAGTAGAGCAACTAGAGCTCAGAAATATAGAGTGTAAAAGGACTTAAAACTTGATGCATAGTCCCTGATACCAGCAGTGCCAAAAGTCAGACCCACCATTTTTTAATTTCAAATTACGAGTCAATAAATTCTCTTTATTGGATGATAGTTGGAATGCTCATTGTAATAATTTTTTATTGAGTAAAATTTATATGCAATAAAATTGACAAACCTTTAATATACATCTCAATGTATTTTTACATCTGTAAAACCAACTAGATCAATTTGGTTTCATACCATGTAAATCCAGTCAAACACTCCCTCACACACACCCCTCACCACACACACATGAGTAACCTATCTTCTAGCTTTCATTACCACAGACTTACTATTCTTAAAAAACCCCAGTAATAGGAACTGTAGAGTTTATACTATTTTTATGTAAGTCTTATTTTATAATGGCTCTGAGTGTGTTGATTAAATCAGTAGTGTGGCCTCATTTATTAATGAGTAGTATTCAATTATATGACTATATCAGAGTTGGTTTATTCATGTTGTTGCTGGTGGCTATTTGATATTATTAATAAGGCTGCCATGAACATTCTTGTACACATCTTTTTAAATTTAGGAACAAATGGCTATGTCTATGTTTAACATTATTAGAAACTAGCAAAACATTTTCCAAAGTGCTTGCACTTGTCATTTGACTTAAATAATCCTGGCAAATATAGACACTAGAGCATTGGACAATAAAATTTGAAACTGGTTGATCTGAGGTGGGGTGGGGTGCACTGGGGCCTTTTCCCTTTCTAGCTGGGAGGTCTATAACCAAGACCTGTGGAAGAAAACCTGCTTGATAAGCTGCCACTTGTTGCATCTTGAAACACAGGCAATTTGCCTACAAAGGCAGAGGCTTCAGGGAATCAGAGGAAAAATGGCAGGGCATTGGAGTAAATTGGCCACATCTTTCACGTTCAGAAATATGCAGCAAATGGGAGGCGGCAGTGGCTCAATCAGTGGGGCTCCCGTTTGCCATGTGGGAGGCCCCGGGTTCGGTTCCCGGGGCCTCCTGGTGAAGGCGGGCCCGCCCGCGCAGCGTGGTTGGCTGACCCAGCGAGCGCAAGCAGCAAGGGGGGCATGAATGAATAAATAAAATAAAAATCTTAAAAAAAAAAATGAAAAAAAAAAAAAAAGAAAGAAATATGCAGCAAGGAGGGTGAAGTCTTTGCCAAGGTGGCTATCTGAAATGAAGACATAACAATCTTACAACTTTACTAAAAGAAAGGACTTCAATCAGTGAAGCTACCTTTTAAAATCGACTTAAAGTCAGATAAGGTTTCACCTTGCAGAATTTGCACAAGCTGAATCACCTTCAAATAAAATTATTGTAAGAAAAGTAATAAAGTGAGAAATTCAGTGATAGATAAGATTAGGGCCTGTAAGAAGTCAGAAGAGTAAGGCAAATCTTATCTTTAGGATTTTCCCAAACACCTTCTATGTTCCATGGCCTGTTAGCAAAGATAAATTGTAATTTAATCTTAAATTGGTACTTTAAAATTAATTGAATAACTAATTATTGAGCATCTCTCATGTGCCTAGCATAATGCTAATTAATGGGAATTTTTAAAAAAGTACAGAATTTTTCTTCCTTTCAAATTTTTTGGGAGTCAATTGAAGGGGTAGGGAGAGGCATATAAATAAAGCATAATTTTGATTGTATATCACTATATGGTGAAACATGGCACGAAGGAGAAAGTGCCAACACTATTCAGAGGGAGTGTGGTGACCAGTGCAGTTGGTGGATGAAAAGCTGTGACAGCTGTTTTAAATTTAAGGAATAATATATGTCTATTTATTGTTTGTTTACAACATAAAGAAGTGAACTTGGTTTCACATATTTGCAAAATATGGCATATTTTTTTCTTGAAATATCCACATTTCCCAGGAGACTCAACATACCTCAAATAATTAAGGAAAATAACAACTCTCTCAGTAACAACATCAAACATTTGCCTTTTCTTAATGGTAGCATGGAAATAAATCTAAGTGAAATAATTATAAATAAATAAGATCAAAATTGATGTGTAAGCAGGATTTTGTCTTATTTATTATTCTTCAATATCCTGGTGCCTGGCACCATGCTTGTTCATAGGAAGACCTTTATTTGTCATTAGAGAATAAAGTTGGGTAATTGGATTATGGTTCTTATAATGCTTTTGGATACCTATATTGTCATCTAAATCTTTAAGGCTCAAGTAAATGATTACCTTAAACTCATGCTTATATGTCCCACTATTGTGGAACACTCATAAAATAATTATTCTAATATTTAGGAAGATAAAATATTAATCCATGGTACTTAATCAGGGATGATATTGTCCTTCAGGGAATATTTGCATGTGTGGAAGCATTTCTGGTTGTCACAACTAGGGGGTTGCTATTGGTATATAGTGAGTGGAGACCAAAGATGGCCTTAAATACCCTACATTACACAGGTTATATCTGTATACCAAACACTTATCCATCCTGAAATGCCAATAGTGCCAAGATTGAGAGATCCAGTATTAAATATATATATATCTGATTTTGAAACTTATAGTCTCTATGGCCATGCTTTGAATTCTGATGCCTACTATCTGCAATTTCCCTTTTACATAAAACTATTTATCAAAACTCTCCTCAGCGTGAAGCATTTTAAGTAGCACACAATATGTAGAGTAGTAGCTCACTTCTGAGAACAAACCACAGTGTTAATTGGATTTCTTTAACCATCTTGTACTTTAATCATCTGTACATTTAATAACTGAATCAAAGGTTTGACAATTTTATGTCATGGAAAGGTGCTTCTAATACCAGGTGACAACTAGGAAACAGTTTTATGTGCAATTTTCCCCCATGTTGATATATTTTTATCTCGGATCATTACTGTCACAGCCAAAACACATCTTTGCTTTTTCATGCATTCCTAATGAAGACAATTAAAATACTTGATATACATTATATGGATGGGACCTCTTTTTAATTGTTCATTGTTTGCTTTCCTAGTGATCAGTTATATTAAATGAGCCTTGAAGATAAAGAGCTGCTTGTTGTTCTGCTTTTAATTTATCATTCAGGTGATATTGACTGTATTAAGAGTTCAATCGAGGAGCTAAAAGAGTGGTGATAGTCAACAAGAGCACTGTAAATTAAGAGAAGCATTTCAAGGAGCTTCAGAGAAAAGTTTCATAATTAAAAGAACCAACTTTCACTATCAGAAAACCTGGCAACTAATCGAAAATGAACATATAACTGCCCATTCTTCTAAAATGAATTCATTTGAATAGTTTTATGATTTTATGTTTCTAAAATACTGCAATGTGTGTGCTCAATTTCCTAATTATTTTATCTCTTACTTCATGAAGTTCACAAAATATATAACATTGTCAGGATGTAATACATGATAGCTAAATGTTATGAATAAACAAACAAATGTGTGTATGGGTATATATAGAGACACACACCCAGTTTAATTCAGGGGTAATAATCTCAAATGTGCCAGTTCCTCCACAGTTTAATTGTTTAATCTAAATCAACTGAGTATAAGAAACCCACCAGTACAGGACAAATAACAAGGGGCAAGGAACATTCACCTGAACATTGACAATTGCTAAGAGAAGCAGGGAATGTGGAAGATAAATATAGTATATTATGATAATCTCAAGCAGGCCATTAATTGATGCCACAGGTGACAGATCTGATTTCTTAAGAAAAGCCACTAATCCAGATATCTATCTAAAAATCTCCTGATTTTATAAGTTGATAATTAATACTCCTGAAAATGCCCTGTCAATTGATACTGCAAGGGCAAACAAAATAAATCTGTTATTTGTATTTGGCCAGTGGGTTGTTGTTTAAGTTTTGCTTTAATAGATTTAATAGATAGCAAGAGTGGTCCCAATTTGGAAGGCTGACATAAAATATTTTTATGTGTACGTGTGTTTTTAAAAGAGAAAATGATTCTGCTTTACCAACTTAAATAGAAGTGTTAATGATTCCCTCACATCATCTATTTGTCAGAAAATAGCATGTCACACGTGATATTGCATTAGTCAACATTTTTTTGGAATACTGTTTCATAATTCAAAATGCTAAAATTTCAGTGCTTTTCAACAACACACACTCATTTCTTGCTCATCCATCAGTAAGTCAATCATGGTGTTTATTTCACTTATTATTTATCCCAAGTTGCTGACGGAAAAATTGGGGACTACCCAGGATATGCTTGTCACAAGGGAGTCAGCCGCAGTGCAAGAGGGCCTGTTAACTCATACAAGCATATTTAAAGGGTATGGTCAGGTGAGATATACATCGTTAACACATTCCACTGGCAAAGCAAGTCAAAGGTCAAGCCCACAATAAACAATGGCAAGGCTGAAAAAGAAAGGATTTTGAAAATAAAATTTGCAATCTATCAGAATACTACAAGAAAAGACAAATTCAGCAGTAATGAGTTGATGATAGTGGTAGCTTCCCTGTTTCATTTGCCCCAGTAAAGTCTGTGGATTAAGTTAATTGTACTTAATGGTTGATTATAGAAGCTAATTTTAGTATGGACACTCACAAAATAGAATAAGTGAGCAAAATATTCCAGTCAAGAAATCTCATATGGAGGGAGCAGATCTGGCTCAAGTGGTTGAACACCTGCTTCTGAAATGGGAGGTCCTGGTTGATCCCAGTGCCTCAAAAAACAAAAACAGACAACAAGGAAATGAATGTAGCTTAGTGGTTGAGTGCCAGCTTCCCGTATATGAAGTCCTGGGTTTAATCTGGAGCCCGATATCTCAAAAAAATAAAAAAAAAAAAAAAAAAGAAATCTCATTTTGAACAAAGGTAAAGGTGGAAAAAGGAAGTGTCAAGGCAACTTTGTTTCAGAGTCTGTGTACTTCATCAGCCACAGAATAAGGTAATGATCATATTAGCAAACAAACAAAAATAAAGCAACTAAAGTTAGCCAAAAATTCATAAATTTTAAATACTTTGAATTATGAATTCACATTCATTTAAATAGGGATATATCTTAGATTGTACATTATACTTTTAACAACTTGTTAATGAATGTTAAAAAACTCAACAAGATAAACAGTAAGACAATTATGAATACAGTATATATCATTTTGCCCTCACCTTTGAGATACAGCACAACAAAATAGTTTATACAATAGATTTTGGAGCCAGTATGGAAATTAACAATTACTTGACTTATGAAATTGGGAAAGTTACTTAACTTCTTTTGATTGGCTGATTTCTTCTCTAAACTGAGGATTACAATAGATCTTAGTACAAAGGGATATTGAGAAGAATAAATGAGCTAATATATGTAAAATGCAAAATACTTAGTGTTTGACACATCATAAATGACCTAAACAAATATTATTGTCATCCTTTTTTTTTATCATTTTAATTTTGATTTCATGTAGGTATAAATATGAAATTAGAGACCAGTAGAGAAAATTAATGGGAGGCATTCTTGCTTATATCCCATTATTTGACACTATTTCTCTGATTATTGAAATTTATAAATTATTAACAAGAAATTTAGTAGATTTGCTTTCAGTTATCAGAGTTTTGTTCAAAATTAGGAACATAAAACATATTTAAGGAGTAAAATCCACCTGTGGTTTAGTTTCTCTACTTGAAAAAAAGCCATGATTATTGAACAATTCTTAGCAATGTTGCATTTTAAGATAGGAAGTGAATACCAATTAATTAAATATGAAATAGACCCACACAAATATAATCAAGTGATCATTCATAAATATGCAAAGGCACTAAAATTTTTTCAAAACCCAAACATAATCTTCTCACATGATCCAGCAATCATGCTCCCAGATGCTGAACTAATTGAGTTAAAACTTGTGTCCACCCAAAATTTGTATGTGAATGTTTATAGCAGTTTTTTCATAAGCACCCAAAATTGGAAACAGCCAAGATGTTTTTTAATAGGTGAACATATAAACAAACAATGGTACATCCCTACAATTTGGCATATTCATAAATACCATTATTTGTAAAAATGAATGTGCTATCAAGTCATGAAAAGTCATGAATGAATCTTCAATGTATGCATTCATGTTAATAAAAGTCTGAAAAGGCAGCACACAGTATGATTCCAGTTATATAATATTCTGGAAAAGGAACACTATAGTGAAAGTGAAAATATCAGTGGTTGCCAATGGAGAAACGTTGAACAGGTAAAGCAAGGAGAAATTTTTATTGCCATAATGTCAAGTATACGAAACTAGGCATTTGTCAAAACCTATGGAATTATAAAACAAAAACAATGCTGAACTCTAATAAATGCAAATTAAAAATAAATCATTTAGAGGGTCAGGGGATCCAAGGATGGAATGCATAATTGAAAATACAACCTAATGCATTACAAATGTTTAAAATAGTCTCATTGAATGTGGGGATCTTTCTACAGTCCTTTAGTACAGAGGAGCTCAATAAATATATGATTACTGAATGTGTGAATAAATAATTGTACCAATTTGTGAATGGAGTATGCATGTATAATGGGGTCTGCATAGGTACACATACACACACACATAAAGCTCAGTGATGAATTAATGGGCGAATGAATGAATAAATATTTCTGAGTTACTACAGAACAGCAGGAAGTCATAACTATGCAGATCATATTTCCTTTAATTATTTTTCAAATCCTAAATATTTGTACTAAATATTTCCTTTCTTTTCTTCCTCCTCATTTCTTTCCTAATCTCCTTTCTTGTTTATATTTTCCTTATAATTGAAGCAGGCTAGATAGGAAATCAATAGATGGATTTGGAACCTGGCAAGAAGTCCATATAGATATCAATACCCCCAAGATGGCTGCTGGAAGACCCTTGTGAGAATCCCATTCGGAATGAGATTTCCTCTGGAAGCCAGGAGAAGCCCCAGATATTCTCCAGGGACCTTATCATTGGGCCCTCCTGAGAGATTGATGGGTGTGGTAAACAATCAAAACAGCAAACAGCTGGGACTCCTCCCATGCCATTAACAAAGGGGCAGAATAATTAATGGTTTAATAAGCAAGTGCAAAGGCCATATCTCTCTCTGGCTCTAGCTCTCACTCTCATCATTGATTCCCTGTTCTGGCCTTCTTTGCCCCCACATGGATTAACACACAAGTAAAACCTGGGCATTTATAATCTATAAAGGAAAACTGTAATCTGTAAATCGGTTCTCTTTATCACTCTTCAGCTCCTTCCTCTCTACCTGGGACACATGATCTGTTATTTCCTCCCATTTCTCTTCCATCCCTACCTTAATAAATTACTGGCCTAATCAACGTGCTCTTGAAATTCATTTCTGCAGCATAGTCAAGAACCTAGACAAAATCCTGTAACATAATCATTAACATCCTTGATGTATACTCAACTTTTACTGCATGCCAGACACTCTGCAATATGTTAACTTCATAAATTGAAATAAGCTATAGTTATCAATTGTTTTAAAATTTTAGTTTTGAAGACATGTTATAGCATTCAAAATTATTAAAAATACAAAAGAGCCTATAATCCTTGCACTTGAGTTCTACTTCTTAAGGAAATTATGTGCCTTCTTCTATTGTTTCTTAGCAACAACTGCCTAATTTTATTATAGCATTTATCCTGCTGTTTTGTAATTGACAGTTTACTTTTTTAGCTCATACTTAGATTTTGATCCCCATGAGTATGGATTTTTTCATTCATCAATCTATACCTTCAACCTAGTTAAATGCTTAGCACAAAACAGTCCTCAGCTGACACATGTATAATTTAATTGACACATATTCTTTTTTTTTCAAGGAACAGTGTTCATGACTCCACCTACATTCTCAAATAACTTTCCATTGGTTTCCCATAAGATTTATAAGATTATACAAAATTTTCTCATTGATTTTCCTCACACAAATCACATATTTTTTTTCAAAATTCTTAATCCATTCTATTCTTCACCCTTTCAAACTTGCCAAATCCCATTCTCTTCTCTGCCCAGTAATTGTCAAAATCTTAATTTGATTTCAAGACATATATTATTGACTTTGTCTCCTTGATTTTTCCTTATCTGTATCAGCCCTCGCTCATTTAGCTTATGTTTCAAATTTTCATATTTATCTGAGTCCATTTTACACCATTTTAAATTTTTATTGCATAATCCCTATGTCCTTATAAGTTTTCAAGAGAATCTTGAACTGTGACATTTTAATATTACCTATAATTTGTCCTACAATGTGGTATACAAGATAAAAACACACTTCTCACTTCAAAACAAGAGAGTATGCAACTAAAACACAAAGAGCATAAACAGCAAAAATCATATTTTTTGTTCCCAAAATATTGCAAAGCTAAGTATTTTTGCTTAATGTGAAATAAATTTCTACATGCAAAATTTGCATCCTTAATTTTACATTTATGGTCAAATATTCAAATGTCTATAAAGATTTTGTAACAAGAAATTCAATGGCTTAAGTTATATAGCTAAATTTAAAAAGAAGCATAGTGAACTCAGTAAATAATAACAAAACCCATGAAAAATTATTTGCATGAAAATAATTATATTAATTAAATTATACTTATTTAAATAAATTTTACTTAATTATGATTCTAATGTTAGGATGCTGGGAGATTTTTAAATTTTTACTTCTATATTTAGTGTATAGTCAATTAATTAAGATATTTATGCATTACATTTATGATGAAAAATACACATATTAAGTGTTTATTTCATTTTCTGATGATATTAACTAAATTATACTAGGTTTTAACATAAATGTTGTTTCACCAGTTCTCCTATTCTGCAGTAATTTAACAGGTACCTGTTATTCCTAAAGTTTTCCCTGACAAATACATAACAATAGGCAACCATCAAACAAGTGAAAAATTATAAATTGTGACAAAATATATCTATTCATAGTTTATTCTTGTCTTTATGAACCATGGTTTAGAATCTAATTTCACTGGTTGAAAAATAAGCTGTTTATGATATTGGAAATATATTGACTTACATTAAGAAAAATTCTTCATTTCATGAGGAAAATAAAATTATCTTATAGAAGATTTGTAAAGTCCAGGCCAATTAATGGTCTAATTCAAAATATTTCAACAATGCCATAGAAAATTTGAAAAGTTACCATAACTGACTAAAACATAAAAATAATAACAAGAATCCTTCCTTAAAGTAAATGAAATCATCAGCTAGATCTTACCAAGTGAGTAAATGTTGATTTTGATTCTGGTGCACTAAAAGAAGATATATGACCTGCAGCATTAGTCAGCTAAAAGGGTGCTGAAGCAACATAACAGAAATCAGCTGATTTTTATAAAGGGTATTTATTTGGGGTAAACTCTTACAGTCACAAAGCCATAAAGATTAAATTACTTCCCTCATCAAAATCTGTTGCCACCTATTCGAGCAAGATGGCTGCCAATCTCATCAAGGGTTCGGCATTCCTCTTCAGGCTCTGTGGACCCGGCTTCCTCTGGTCTCAGCTGTAGGCTGGTATAAGGCCCATCTCTCTCCTGGGGCTCTTTTCTTCCCAGGCTCAGCTGCTCTGCTGTCACCACAAGGTCAGCTGTAGGCTATCAGGCTGTCTCTTCCCGGGGCCTCTGCTGTGTCTTTGGAGATGTCTTTATTCCTCTACGTTTTTCTCTTATGTATTTACTTCCTGGGGTTCCAGCATTAAAACTCCAACTCTTTCTTCTGCCCTGTCATTTTCTCTGTGAGTTCCCATACCCTTGGTGGGCGGGGACTCAACTTCTTACTGACATGGCCGAATCAAAGCCTTAATCATAATTTAATCATGTAAAAGTGAAACTTCTGAATCTAATACAATCTAATATGCCCAGAGGAACAGACCAATTTATAAATGCAATCATATATCTATTTTTGGAATTCATAAACAATGACAAACCCATATTTTTATTTTACTCCAAATATTTTATTTGTTCTAAAAGAGACAAAATTGTTTGACTCTAAAATTATTCTTATTACTTCTTTCCATTTATTATATTATTGAGGTTTAGGCATTTTAAACATTGCAATGTCCATTTGGGGAATTATCTATTCCAAAGGAAGAATTAATTTTCTTCTCTATTGAGTTATCTTCAAGATATTTAACATTGAATTTTATTCATCAAAATTACTGTGTTTAAACAGAAAAATATTTTAAAATGTGAACATAAGAAATGCACTTGTGAAATGATGCTGTGTCATAAACTTAGGATAAATATGGTCATTTCTAATTACTTTTAGAAAACAAATATTCAATAAGCCTCTGCCTTTTCCAGCCTATCTGACTATCTCATCTTCTAAACAACAAGGGAATGAACTTTCTTTCTTAGACTGCAGCTACCAGTGAATGGTTTTGGTTAACTGGACTCTCACTAGGATTGAAAATCACAATGGTGATCTGACTTTGCTGTCTTCTTGTGAAAGATTAACGAATGGTATATATTTTGTTTACATATTCTACATATGCATTAATTAAATAGGATATTATATATCTAAAAACAAAGCTTACCTAATTATATCAGTTGAAATTAACTCTATAATTGTAAAAAGCATTATGCTTGGCAAATTAGATAATTTATTCATGTACTCAAGATATAAACATTAGAGTTTTTTCTATATTTTGGGTAAATAATAAACATTAAATACATAATAATGGTCCCATTGGACAAAATTCCTCCTTCACAGTGTTCATAATATAATGTGGATAACTTAAACTATAACTGAAAGAAAGTGCATGCCATGAAGAAGCCCCAGAAAGTTTTCTAAGTTTCTCTGAAACCTCGGAACCACCTCATGTAACCTCAAAAATTGCTTTTGCTTTTATGAAGTCAGATAAAACATTTCCCTTCCAAGTTTTAATGTAAGGAGTTAAATAATATACTTGTCATACTCTCTGGAATTATTTAGAGTGATGTTGATAAAAGTAGAATGTTTGAGAAAAATATTGGTTGATATTTGTATATTCCAAAATGATAATTGTTTGATCACATTTGCCAGTAAGTACCTGTCTTAAATGTAGATTTTACTTTGCAGAAGGAAGAGCTTGACATGATATATTTGTAAATCAATCTTCTTTTTGAAAGTTATATAATTAAACCATGCTCTTTCTAAATCATTCCACCAATCTCATTTTTATGTTTTGACATGACAGATAAAAGTCAATATGTAGGGTGAATTTATGGATTTTTCATAATGACCAAACAGAAAAGCTAAGCCATTCACAGCATGAAGATGTTTATCAGCTTATGTTTAGTATAATTTCAGCAAGCAAACTGGGGCATTGGACAATAATTCTATTCTCTACAAGTTGAATTTTTTTGTCATCTTTTTTTTCAATCAATAATAAACAGCCAGTTCTTTAAAATTCTCTTATTTCATAAAGAGACAAGGTCACTAAAATAATACCTATATCACTTAAGGCAAGAGTGTATGGTTATTCATCCCCAAAAAGATAAAGAGAATGAAAGTTCAAAATACTCATTTTAATCTCTAAGCAAAAAATAACAAGTGAGAACAACCGCATAAAACCGGAAAAATTGAAACATAGTTTCTGCAAGAAGAGCATTTGCATAGACTTTATCACATTTAAAACCATGCTTACTGGAATTAAAGAAAATTAAAATATTATGTTTCAGGTATACATCTAACATTTAACATGGCAGGTGGAGATTTTCAAAATAAAGAAAATTAGCATATAAGTTAGAGTCTTATTTGAAAACACAGAGCTACAGGAATTCTAAATTGGTACTCCATGCAAATAAGCAAACATTCTTTGTGTTCATAGAATGATAAAACTACAAAAAATTTCCTATAATACCTGATCATATTTTGTAAGGATAAAAAGAAATTTCCAGTTTTGAATGGCTTTGATATGTCTAATGTTGCTAAAATACTGTTGCATTCTTATATGGAAACATTGAAAAAATAGAATTATAGAAGAAACAACATCTTACATAGGCTCCAAAGGAATGGAAAAGCATTGGGAAGTTAATGGTATAAAGAAATCTTTGGAGTAAGGCATTCAAGGTCTATATAACTAAAATAATTTTGAGGCTATCTTCTAGATGGTAGTTAATTATTGTTTATAATATTGTATGGTCATGAAGAAACATTATTTGGTGAGCCAGCCAAGAGACAGAGAGGCAAGTGGCATTCCCAAACCCCTGCTGAGGACTGGTGAGTTTTAATTAAAGTCTGTCTGATATTAGTGAGGCCCCAAGCCCCAAGACTCTCACCCTGGGCTGTGCTAGGAAGTTTGCTTCTTACTCACCCTAGGAGGCCCTGAAATTCCTCTTAATCCATTATCTCCAGGGCCCCTGAGGCTGTTTGCCTCTAAGCTGCAGAATAGTCTCTGCTTTTAACATGCCTCTTAATGTTGGGTTTAACTGTGGAACTCAGACCCAGGGAGTAGCCAAGAGATGAGCTCATTCAAGGCTATCTCTTAAGACCTCTACAAAAGAGGAAAAACAAAGGTTCCTAGTCATTCCCTTTCCTAGTGGGAAAGCCCAGTTTTGGAGGTAAGGTCCGGGAACTGGACCCAGAAGTCTCCTAAGACCTCTAAGGCTCTGGGGATGCCCAGAGACATAAGGCTCTCGAACCCTGGAATGTGGGGACAAAACAGGGCTTCTGATCTCCAGGACACTGGCTTGGAAAGCAATCCATTCGACCAGGTCTAGCAGTGGGACACCACCAAGACTAACAAATGCATTTATCCTCCCTTGGGATAATGGGAGGTTTCTAATTAGAACAACTTGCATACTGACAATCTAGAAAGAGGCTAATCTTTTCCTGCCACACCATGTGGCTGCAGTATGGTCAAGAGTGGGCTCTGTATGGGATCCTCAATTCCAGTTAAATCTGTGTAAGAGAAAAGGAGAGGACAGACAGATCTGAGGGCCAGAGACCATGTGGTCATATGTCCTTAAAGGGATAAGCAAATGTATTACTAAACTGGTCAATTAAAAGCTCAGGGAAATTACTCAGAGGCAGACCTAAAAGTCCAGCCTTATTTCAAAAAATGCTGGTAGAGGCAATAAAAATACCCTTTTGGTAGATCCTAACTCTAGAGAAGAACAGATCCTCCTAGGAACTTCAATCTGCCTCGGATAGCTGTAGAAAGCTGCAGAAATTTTCCCTGCACCCCCAAGCTTCAATTAACTCCCTTTTAGAAACAGCCTTCTCAGTTTTCAACAATCAAGACCATGCTGCCAACATGGAGAAGGTAAGGAGAGGCAGGCACATGGTCCTGGACAGGCTCACCTTTTAACTGTCACTGTTAAATTCACTGGTCACCTCAGCGTTACCCAAATCAAGGCTCCATATCAGCATGAAACTGGCCCCAAGCTGCCTCACCATCCAGCTTTGGTATAATGCAGCTACTGAAGGGCACCTGGCCTTTCTCACTGTCATAGCCCATTATGCGATGGCTGGCCTCCTTTTTGGGCCAGCTTATCACCATCCTCTTTATCCTTTTAGTTGGACCATGTATCGTCAAAATTCTAATTAAGTTTATTTCTTACAGAATCACTGTCTTATTAGTCATGCAGGGATTTCATCCAGTTCCAACCAGGGTGCCAGATCCATTTTCCCTCAACCACAACAGAATAGCTAGAAGATTTTCCACCTTGTCAGGTAAGGCTTACTCCCCATAACCAGCAGGAAGTAGTTACATTGCCCTTCAGCACTTTCTTAAGAATAAGGGAGGGTGTAAATCATCGGAGGGGGGAATTGAGACAGGTTAGTATAGGAATAGGGAAGATTTTGGTCACAGCTGAAGACCCAGAAGACAACATGGCTGACAGACAACATGACTGGCAGACCACATGGCCATGAGACCCCACCTAGAAACCTCCTGAGGGATGCCATGAGACCTTTGAGCGAGAATCACATTTGGAACAAGAATCTTATTTGTGATGAGAATCCCAATCAAAGGTCAAGAGAAAACCCCAAATATCCTCAAAGGCCTTACTTTTGGCCCTCTGAGAAATGACAGGTGGGCAACCAATCAGAACAGCAAACAGACTTTAAAAAGCCCTGACCTGGGGTCCCACACACACAATTCACCCTGTAGTAGGCTTGAGGTCCATGCCTTGGACCGTGTATTTTTCTCGTGATCTTGTTTCTTAATAAACTCTTTACTCACTTGCCTACCCTATGGCATGTCCTTAAATTCTTTTATTCAACATAAGCCAAGAACCCAGAAGCCCAGAATCCAGAGTCTTCTGGTAATAATACTGTTGTACTTGTCCTATTTGGATTTGTTCTATGGATGATAGAAGGAAGATATTTAAAATATTAAGTAAGGGAAGAGCAACATTTAAAACCATAGTTTTGGATACAAAGTAGGAAAAATTGAGAATGGAAAAAAAATAGAATCAAGAATATACTACCAATCCATAGCAATATATCTTATAAAAGATTATAGTCATTGGGGGAAAAAAAGATATTGGCAGAGGATAGAGAAAAGAATTCATGAATTTCACATCTATATGGTTGGACTTGATGGATACTATGTAGCTTGGAGATGACAAAAAATATCAAAATAATTGCTAGGTGTGTCTTTTAGAAAATATGGATAATTAGAAAGAAAAATTCTTTCATGGAACTTCTTCTAAACATGATGACGTAACATAGACAAGATTTTTGCTCCAGCCTGACAAGAAAACAATCAAAATATATAAAACATGGCCTTTGGGGAATTAAAATGATGAAGTAAGAAATATGAAGATAAGGGCAGAAGTAGGTAAAAAAGGAAACAGAAAATGTGCTAGACAAAACACCCGAGTAAATCCGTCTGATGCACTCAAAGACCAACCTTGAGACATCAGGATTTCAAAGTGAGATAAAAGTCTTTATTTCATTGCACAAGGCAGGAGAATAGAATACAAAAATCTCAAATCTATTCTCCCTGAATTGGAGAAAATTTAGGTGTTTATGAAAATCAAACAAATGAGGGTGGGGATAGTAATCATAGGATATTAGAGAATGTTGATTGATTTGTTTAATTGGAAGTCTGTGAGCACAGACCCCAGTTTGGTTACAGGTTACAAACTGAGTAGTAAATTGCTTGATTAACATCCATTAGGTACTTACAAAGTTCAGCCAAGTAATACATAAAGTTATAAATAGTACAATCCATCTAAGATAATGCTAAATTAGAAGAAGTTTGACTGGTGTAATACAAAAAATTTAAAATCACCTGATTAACATGACTAAGCTAAACAAAGTGGGCCATCATGGGGCTGTTAGGATTGACAAAATCCATGTATGGTAAAATAAGGGAATACAAATGAGGATTAGTTACAAGCTAAAGAATAGCACTTACATAACAGAATCAAAGAAATATGTCAGCATTTTTTAATTGAGAAAAAAGTATTTTTATCATTATCTGTTTGAATAAATGTAGTTGCTAGTATTGTAAAATTCTCTATTTTAAGATATTTTCAGAAATTAGGTCTGGAAAATGAAATTATTTAACAATTTGGAATATAAATTTTGAATTAAAGAAAAACTTAATAGTTTATATCATTAAATTACATGTGCATAAATTATGGTTTGAAGGTTTTTGCTTTATGAATATTTTGGGAGCTCTATGAGAATAACAGCTACCAGTGAGAAAAAAAAGAGGGTGGGACAAAGAGAATAGAAAGGTAGATAGAAAGATGATAGATAGATAGATAGGTAGATAGATAGATAGATAGATAGATAGATGATAGATAGATGACAAAGTAATAGAGAGATGACAGAGATAGATAGAAAACAGGAATTACCTTCTTGAATCCCATGGTAATAATATTTCACAGTTATGCAGTCATGAAAAGAATGTGTTTATAATTATATAATTAAGTCAATGTTGAATAATTTTGAAATACAATTCAATAGAACTCAAAAATTTTAATATTTAAAATAAATTTCTGAATAAAATATAGAATTTACTGAATAGTGAAAATTTTGCCCACCTAGCAAAATAGAACATCAAAAGTAATACCAGATTCCTGGAGGTATTGCAGAGACCAGTGCCACCATTAAGGATTTGAAGGATGCAGGGGTGGTGGTTTCCACAACATCCCCATTCAACTCTCCTATTTGGCCTGTGGAGAAAACAGAAGGATCTTGGCAGATGAGAGTGGGTTATCATAAACTTAACCAGGTGGTGACTCAAATTGCAGCTGCTATATGGTATCATTGCTAGAGCAAATCAGCACATCACCTGGTACCTGGTATGCAGCTATTGATGTGGCAAGTGCTTTTTTCTTTATTGCCATTAGTGAAGACCACCAGAAACAGTTTGCTTTCAGCTGGCATGGTCAGCAGTATATCTTCACTCTCCTGCCTCAGGGGTGTATCAACTCTTCAGCCCTATGTCATAATATTGTCTGCAAGGACCAAGATCATCTCTCCCTCCCACAAGACATCACACTGGTATTTTACTGATGATATCATACTGATTGGACCGAGGGAGCAAGAAGTAGCAATTACTCTAGACACATTGGTAAGAAATTTGCATGAGGGAGAATGGGAAATAAATCTAACAAAAATACTGGAGACTCAGTGAAATTTCTAGGTATCCAGCAGTGAGAGACATGTCAAAATATCCCTTCTAAATTTAAGGATAAGCTGTTGCATCTGGCTTCTCCTATGACTAAAAAAGAGGCATAATGCTTAGTTGGCCTGTTCGGATTTTGGAGATAACATATTCCTCATTTGGGTGTGCTCCTCCAGCCCATTTACAGTGAAATGGTTTCTACTTAAACCTAGAAAAGCTGCTAGGTTTGAGTAGGGGCCAGAACAAGAAGAGGCTTTGCAATAGGTCCAGCCTGCTGTGCAAGCTGCACTACCACTAGGGCCATATGATCCACCAGAAGATCAAATGGTGATGGAAATGTCCGTGGAAAATAAAGATGCTGTCTGGAGACTTTGGGAAGCCCCTATAGGAGAATCACAATGCAGATCCTTAGGATTTTGGAACAAAGCGCTGCCATCCTCTACAGATAACTACTCTTCTTTTGAGAAACAGCATTTGGCCCGCTACCAGATCTTCTTAGAGACTGAATGCTTAACCATGGGTCACCAAGTTACCATGACACCTGATTTGCCTGTCATGAGTTGGGTATTTTCTGACCCACCAAACCATAAAGTTGGGCATGCACAGCAGCACTCCATCATAAAGTGGAAGCAGTATATACGAGATAGGGCTTGATCAGATCATGAACGCACAAGTTACTTGAGTAAGGGGCCCAAATGCCCATGTCATCACTCCTGCCACATTAACTTCTCTTTTCCAGCCCATAGCTATGGCCTCTTGGGGAGTTCCTTACAATCAGTTCACTGAAGAAGAGATAACTCATGTCTTGTTTACAGATTGTTCTGCATGAGATGCAGGTACCACAAAAAAGTGGACAGCTGTAACACTGCTGTCCCTTTCTAGGATGTTCCTGAAGGACAGTTGTGAAGGCAAATACTCCCACTGGGCAGAACTTTGAGCAGTGCACCAGGTTGCTCATTTTGCTTGGAAAAAGAAATGGCCAGATGTGCATTTGTACACTTAATCATGGGCTGTTTCCAATGGTTTGGCTGGATAGTCAGGGACTTGGAAGGCGTGTGATTGGAAATTGGTGACATAGTGGTATGGGGAAGAGGTATGTGGATAGATCTTTATGAGTGGGCAAAAAAAAAACCCGAAAATATTTGTTTCCCATATGAATTCTCACCAAAAGTTGACTCTAACAGAGGAAGATTTTTAATAATCAAGTGGATAAGATGCCTGTTCCACGCGTAGCAGTCAGACTCTTTCCCAACCATTTCTGTCATTGCCCAATGGGCTCATGAACAAAGTGGTCATGGTGGTAGGAATGGAGGTTATGCATGGGTTCAGCAATATAGACATCCCCTCACCAATGCCGAGTTAGCTACAGACACTGCTGGGTGCTCAATCTGCCAGCAGTAAAAGACCTACACTCAACTCTCAGTATGGCACCATTCCCAGATGTGATCAGCTTGTTACTGGTGGCAAGTTGATAACATTGGACCACTTCCATCAGGGCAAAGGCAATGATTTGTTCTAATTGTAATAGACACACTCCAGATATAGGGTTGCCTCCCTGCCTGCAATGCTTCTTCCAAAACTACCATCCATGGGCTTACTGAATGTCTTATCCACAGCCATAGCATTCCATACAGCCTTGCTTCTGATCAAGGAACCCATTCACAGCAAATGATGTGCAAGAATGGGCACAAGCTCATGGAATTTACTGGTCTTACCATGTTTGCCATTATCCTGAAGCAGCTGGATTGATGCAACAGTGGAATGAGCTTTTGAAGACTCAGTAAGGGTACCAACAATGTGGCAATATTTTGCAGGGCTGGGGCAATGTTCTCTAGGATGCTGTGTATGCGCTAAATCAGCACCCACTCTATGGTGCTGTCTCTCCCATACCTATGATTTATCGGTCCAAGAATCAAGGGTAGAAATGGGAGTAGCATCACTCACTAGTACCCTTAGTGATCTACTAGGAAAGCTTTTGCATCCTGTCCTTGCAACGTTAAGCTCTTCTGGTCCACAGGTCTTAGTTCCAAAAGGAGGAGTGTTTTCACCAGATGAACTGGAAGTTAAGACTGCCACCTGGCCACTTTGGGACAGAATCTTCAGGAATGAAATTTGGTCACCTCACCCGGCAAAGAAGCATGGCCAGCTGAGGTGTTTGCTGAAGGTAAAGGGAAATAGGAATGGGTAGTGGAAGAAGGTATTGATAAATATGAACTTCAATCATGTGGGTAGTTACAGAAATGAGGACTCTAATGGTCATGAATATTTCTTTCCTGTATTGTTTTGAGTATGTTTGTATATGTACATAAAACAAATATCTTTGTTTTCTTCCCTATCCTTTCCCCTTATCATATGACATAAATTGCATTAGTTTCATTTCATAGAATTTAAGGATGTGATTGAGTGAATATTACCCAAGGATTTTTACCCTATTCTGGAAAAACTTACTGTAATTCCAGTTGTATGCAGGACAGTTGAGTATTGTGAGGTGGAAATATATATGTGTGTGTGTGTTATTGTTTTTATTTAGACTAAGTGTGGTCTAAGGTGATGTGTATGGCTGCCAATTTGACAAGGAATGGACCCTGATGATTAGGCTAATGTGCCAAGTCAGCCAGGTAATGGTGCCCAGTTGTTTGATATATCAAATCCTGGGCTAACTGTAATACAAGGACATTTCATAGACTTTAATCTTCAATGACTTGATTGCATAGATTACTGGGTTCATCCACAATCAACTGAGAAGATCGCCCTTAGCAATGATTGACGTCTCATACAATCAATCGAAGGCCCTGAAAGAAGTGATTTCAGCATTCAGAGAGTGAATTCCCATCTACTGCAGGTAGCCAGCATCTCCTGGAGAAATTCAATGAGGACTTTATCAGAATCCGTGGCCTACAGCCTGCCCTACGGAATTTGGACTTTTGCATCCCCATAGTCTCATGAGATAATTTTAGAAAATCTCATACTATTTACACATATCTCCTGTCGGTTTTGTTTCCTTAGAGAACCCTGACTAATACAACACTCCACATAAGAAATAAAGAGCACCATTATAGATAATTATGTGGTTACATACAGTATATAAGTATTTTGTTGTAACACTTTTCATCTTATATATGATTTAAAATGCAATGACATAAATCAATAATTACAAAACTATGCTTATGTGCTTAGAGTGTAAAAATGTAATTTGCATGACAAGAAGAGCACAGAGGAGTATGCAAGACAATGGAGAATGATTGGTGTAAAGATGTTGCACATTAATGAAATTCAGTTGTTTTTTCATCTAAACTAGATTGTTTTAGATGAATACAGTTATTGTAATTCCCTGGATAGTGCTAAGATATTAACTCAAAAAATATAGTAAGAGAAACAGCAAAGAAATAAAATGGTATAATAGAAAATAACTATTTAACGCAAAAGGATAAACTCATGGAGTAATTGAGGAGCAAAATAGACACAAATAGACAAAAAATAGCAAGATGGTAGATGTAAATCCTACCATATCAGAAATTACATGAAAGATAAATTGATTAACACTCAAATCAAAGGAAGACATTGGCAGAATGGATTGATTAAAAACAAGGCCTGACTATACTATATCTACATAAACTGTATTGAAGATGGAAATATATAACTTGGATAAAAAATAAAAGGATGGAAAGCATTCTACCATGCAAGCAACAATCATAAAAGAGCTATAGTTGATATACTAAGATAAGTTGAAATAAAAATATACTTTAAAACAAAAAAATGGTACTGGAGGTAAAGAGGGGCATTTTGCAACAATAAATGGGTTAATACTTCAAGGATACAGAGAAGAGAAAAACAGAGAAAATAAACAAGTGAAATTGGGTTCTTAGAAAAAAAATCAATAAAATTGACAAATTTTTAGGTATACTAAAAAGAATAAAGGAGAGTAGACTCAAATTTTGAGGAACACAAATGAAAGTGGGCACATCACTACAACATTAACATTACAGAAGTAAAAGGTATTGTAAGGGAATACAATGAATAACTGTTTGCAAAATTATAGATACCCTATATGAAATGGACACATTCTTAGAAAATTGTAACTACTGAAACTGATTAAAGAAAAATAAAAAATCTGAGTAGACATATAACAAGTAAAGGGATTGAATTTATATAAAAAACTTCCCACAAATAAAAGCTCCTTCCCAGATGGCTTCTTTGGTGAATTCTAAAAATATTCAGAGAAAAATTTATATTAACCTTTCACTAACACTTCAAAAAATAAAAATAAAACAGAAGAGAATATTTCTCATATCATTCTTTAAGACCAGTATTACCTTAATATCAAAACCAGGCAAATTATAACAATAAATTAAAAATATAGATCAAAATCTCTTGTAAATAGAGAAGCAAATATTCTAAAAAAAAATTAGCAAACAGAACCAGCAGCATATAAAATGGATTATATTCTATATATTTACATGATTTATCCCAGGAATGCAAGGTTAGTTTAATACTTGAATATCAATCACACCATATTAATATAATAAAGGACAAAACCATATGATCATTTCAATAGACTCAGAAAAATCATTTTAGAACATTAAAAACAATTTCATGATAACAAACACTAAACAAACAAGGAAAATAAGGAGAATTCTTCAACCTAATAATGGTCATCTACAAAAACCCCACAGATAACATGCTTAATGGTGAAAGATTAAATGCTTTTGCACCATACACACCAGAATAAAAAGAAGAGAAATATTCCACTCTCACCATTTTTATTCAACATTTTACTGGAGATTCTAGCCAGGGAAATCAGACAATTGGGCATTCAAATTGGAATGGAAGAAATAAAACTGTATCTATTTTAAAATGACATGATTATGCATATAGAAAATCACAAAGAATACAGAAATAAAACTGCTAGAGTTAATAAATGAACTCAACAAAGTTGCAAGGTAGAAGACAAATGTACAAATATCAATTGTGTTTATATACATCATCAATGGACACTCCAAAAAGAAAATTACAAAAACAATGCCTTTTACAATAGCATCAAAAAATACAATACTTAAGAATAACTTTAGCAAAAGTAGTGCAAGACTTGCACACTGAAAACCACAAAATATTGCTGAAAGAAATTAAAGATCTAAATTAATGAAAAAAAAAATCTTGCTCATGGATTAGAAGCTGAAAACATCCCAAGAGCAAACTACCGACTCACTGCAGTCCCTATCAAAATTCCAATGGTGTATTTTGCTGAAATGGAAAAGCCAATCTTCAAATTCATGTGGAATGTCAAAAGTCCCCAAATATCCACAATAATCTTGAAAAAGTAAAGCACAGTTGAAGGACTCACCCTTCTCAATTTCAATATTTACCTCAAAGCTGTAGTAATCAAAACCAAAATAAGCCAGACCCAAAAGGACAAATATTGCATCATCTTGCTGACATGAAAAAATAAGCAAACTCATAGAGTTAGAATCTAGAATATATGTTACCAGGGTCTGGGTACCTAGGGAATTGTGAATGTAGAGAATGGGGAGTTAATGCTTAACAAGTACCGAATTTCTATTTAGGTTGATTGTAAAGATTTGGAAATGGATGGTAGTTATGGCAGCACAATATTTTGAGTATAACTAACAGCACTGAATTATATATGTGAATTTGATTAAAAGGGGATGTTTCAGGTCATATATATGTTACCAGAATAAGAATTAAAGGATAAAACATAGGGCTGTACAATACTGTGAATTCTAATTTAAATGATGGTCTACAGTTAAAAGTACAACTATAAAAATGTTCTTTCATGAATTATAACAAATGTACACACTAATACAAGGTGTTAATAATAGGTGGTATATGGGAAAATACACCCTAATATAAACTATAGACTGTAGTTAATAATACAATTTTAATATTCTTTCATCAATTTTAACAAAAGTACCACACTAATGTAAAATTCTAATAATAGGGGGGTATATGTGAACACTATTTTTTTCCATGATTTTTACTGCAAATCTACAACTTCTCTAATTAAAAAAAAAAAATGTGTTAGTGGCATAAGAATAGACAGACACATAGACAAATGAAATAGAACTGAAAGTACAGAAATAAACCTAAACATCTCTGGCCAACTGATTTTTGGCAAGGGTGCAAAGACCATTCATTGGAAAAATGAATACTCTTTGAACAATTTTTCTGGAACTACTGGATAACTACATGTAAAATATTTTAAAAAATTAACTAAAATTGGCATAACTATAAGAGATAAAACTATAAAAATATTAGAAGAAATAATAAGAGTCAATCTATTTGACCTCAGACTTGGTCATGGATTCTTAGGTTTGACACTGAAACACGAGAAGGAAAAGAAAAATAAGTTGGAGTTCAAAAAAACTTAAAAAAGTTTTTTACTTCAAAAGGTACTATTAAGAAAATGAAAAGACAATCCACAAAATGGGAGAAAATACTTGCGAATCATAGATCTGAAAAGGAATTTTTACACAGATTTTATAAAGAATGATTATAACAACAATAAAGAGGCAAATAATAAAAATGGGCAAAAGTTTTGAGTAGAAATCATTTCAAAGAAGTGTATGGATTAATAATAAGAAAATTTAATTTTTCTCAACAATTTTAATCATTAAGGGCATGAAAATCAAAAGGACAATAAGAAAAAACAGTAAGGAAAACATCAGTAAGATACCATTTCACACCTTTAAGGATAACTATAATTTTAAAAAATGGAAAGAATACAAGTTTTTGGTGAGGATGTGGAGAAATTTTAAGCAGCATACATTGATAGTGGGAAGGAAGATGTTGGAGCTGCTTTGGAAAGCAGTTTGGCAATTACTCAAAATGCTGTACAAGGAGTAGCTTCATGATCCAGCAATTGAATTCCTAAATGTATGCACTTGAAAAATGAGAACATATGTCCACAGACAACTTGTACACAAATTTTCGTTGTAGTGTTATTCATAATTGCCAAACGGGAAGAAAGTAAAGGGAAGAAAGTACCCAAATGTGCATCAACTAATTAATAAAGTGTGGTATATCTATAAAATGGAATATTACTTGGCAATATAAAAGAATAAATTATGGGTACGCATTTCAATATGGAAGACCCTTGAAAATATTACGTTACGTAAAAGAATTCAGGCCTCATATTGTATGATTCCATTTATATGAAATATTCAGAATAGGCCAATCCATAGAGACTGAAAGCAGATTAGTAGTTGCCTAAGGCTGGGTGAGGTGGGGTAGGATAGAGAATGATTGCCAATGGGCACATGCTTCCATTTTGTGGTGCTGAAACTGTTCCAGTATTAGTTTGGGCGATGGTGCACAACTCTGGAAATTTATTTTTAAGAAATACTGAATTATTCACTTTAAAATTGCATAATTTTATGGTATATAAGTTAGAAATCTCAAAAACACTGTTATAAAATAAATTTTAAAAAGCTGAATATATTTTTCATTAAAAATACCTTGGACTTCTAAATTGTATTGGTTGATCTTTTTGTTGCAAACAAAACATCATTGGTATTCAAAGTTTTAACTGTTGTGCATCTGTATTGTCTCACAGAATACAAGGTTTATACTAGAATTATGATTAACTGGAGCTAATAAGGAGGATAATAAAACTCTCATTGTGCAAACATCCATAAACTAAACTATTAAGGGATATAATCTGGAAAAATAAAGTGTTGGTATCATATTAATAATAAAAATAGCCCCTAGCAAGGTTAAGATTTCTGGGAAAATCAACGTCAACATTTATAGCTTGTTTAATGGGCTTTGCATTACTGTCATGTGGAAAACATCATTGATGTATTAAATGGTTTTTTTGCTGTTGTTATTCTCTCAATTTCTTTTAAAATCCATATTTTGCACAGATTTTGCTACAGGATAAATATTATTGCTAAAATCTAGGTTATTTGTATATATACAAAATAATTGACAATTCCACATATTAATAAAAACATTGCAAACATGAAAATAATCAAATTGACTTTGGTATGTTAATATAGGTTAAAAAATCAGATTCCATTCCAACTAGGATTAATCCTTACCTGTGGAGAATATATTTTTCATTATTCAGTCATTCATTCCATTACTATTTTCAGTCTTATCATGAGACTGAAAATGTTCAAAGAGATGGAATTAAAGTATAAACAAGCCAGAAAATGTCCCTTCTCTAAGAGAGCTTACATTCTAATGTAGAAAGAAAGTGAACAAGTAAATAAAGGGACAGGAAACCTCTAAATAACAATGAGTGATATAGAGAAAATGAATAGAGACAGACATAGTAGAAAGCAAGTCAGTTACGAAGGGATTTTTCTAGAAGGCTTCTCTCAACAGACGAAATTGACTTGTGAGCTATAAAAAGAAGCTATTCATGGAAAGATATGGTCATCGGTGCAGAAGATTTCAGGCAGAAAGCAGAGAAAACGCACAAGGTTTAAAGTGGGAAGGAAAAAAAGCCATTGTGCTAGGAATTTAAGTATTGAGAGAGGTCATGCTGCAGGCTGGGAAATGAGGTCAGAAGGCTAACAGGTAAAAGTCTGCTACTGCAATAGGAAGATTTTTAAAACTTTATTATTATTAATGATTTTTAGTACATGTTTCTGATTGTATGCATCCCAAATCAGCTCTGAAGTACTTAAGCAAAAAAGGGAATTCATGAAAAGAACAGTGAGTAGCTTCCAGACCTCTTGCAGAACTCCTTTGGTGTAAACGCTAAATGTAGTCTGCTGGTTGGCTGCTTGCCCAGGATGCTGATTTTCAGTGTGTACTGTAGTACTGCTGCTCCAACTGCTGTCCCACCTCTTTTCATTAAAAGAGTTAATTTATGGGCAGGTGCATCTGATTATCAGAGTTAGGTTATGTTCCCACACTCTTAACTGCAAAAAAAAATAAAAATAAAAAATAAAAAACACACACACACCAAAAAAAAAAACCTGGGAGAAAGGATGTAGCATTTTCAAGTTGGGCAGTAGTCGGCAAACTATGCCTAATAATGTGGGAGAAATTGCTTCACATGCTAAAAGTAAATAAAATTTAAAATATAATTATAAAAAAGACAGAAACATTATAAGAAATACATACCACTACACTGTAGGAAGGTTTCAAGAAGTAAGTGGAATGATTTGATCTATGCTTTAACAGATTCACTGCAATTGCTATTGGAAAAACGATTTTAAAGCATGAAAAACACAAGAATGAAGGTCATGTAGTAGTCCGTTACAATAGGCTAGATGAAAGAGTCTACTAAATTTGACAAATGTATCTAGTGTGGGAACAAAAGAGAGATAGAAGGGGACACATTTTGGATATGTTCTGAACTTTTAGAGGTAAAATGACTGGCTGTCTTCATGTGGTTTAGATGGAAGTCATGGTCTTAGGGAGTGAAAAATCAAAGAAAATAAATAAGGAGAAATAGTTATAGGAAGTTAATGAATTGTCAGAATTTTTAAACTATTTTAGAAAGTGTAAGTGAAAAATTATTGTCTAGTTATACTTGTAGTAGATTTAATTGAACAAAAAATATATATTGTCATCATAAGAAAAGTTTTAGAAATAATATATTTATATAATCGGTAGCATTCTCTTGTCCAGAGACTAATAGAATGCTTTATTTTTATTATACCAATTTCAAGACTTATAATAAATTGAGTTCATCCAATTCTATTTAGAAATATTTCTGGGTTAAAGTAGGTAGATTATAAAATATCTACCCAAAATGAACCCAGTTTTTCAGTTAATGTCAGTGAAGTTCTCTAATTCCAATTATCTTTGTTTGAAGGCTAATTTTGAATATCATTTCTTATCATTAAATTAATCGTTATTTACATTTATAATGTATTATTACATGCTTTTCATGTTGATGTTTTAAAATTGAGCATCTGTGGTTGGTAAACATGGCAAAATAGAAAATCTGAAGGAATTAAGAATATTTTTCCCACTAATAGTTTACTTTCCTGTGTCAAGATGGACCAATTTTTACACAGGGTTATATTAGATTATGTGACATTTGAACAGCATAAATAATGCATACTTCCAATTCATAAGTTAAAAATCATGGAGTTTAATGTAAAATTGGGTCAATATCAATTATTTCTAATCAAAATTGCTAGTGCCTTTAAAAACAAGTTGCATGATTCCAAGGGATCTCATTTTTCATGTTTTTATTTACTGTAAGCCAGCACAATTGATTTACTTGTGGCCTGCAAAATATGTATACATCATATATTTAGTTTCTGTGTCATGCTTCAATGAGGAATTTACATTTAAATAATCTACATTACATTTTCCATATTTATGTAAAAAATTATATACTTCCATATATACCTTAATGCAGATAATAGAAGAAGCTCTTTAAAAATTCCTACTTTCTTCTCATCACTCCTTTCATTAATGCTCAAAACCCCAAATCAAATAAACATATTAGCACAAACTAACTTTAGATATTGTCTATACCCATGGAACTTTTTATTTTTAATAATTAATTACAATTAAAAATAAATAATTTCAGTTAGGGAAACAATAATGTTTATTTGCTGTCCCAAATTTTTTTTAAAAATTAGACAAAATTATGCTGATATTAAGTGGACCTACACTAATTGGACTTTAAATATAAAAAACTTTTGATGTCCGTGAATAATGGCAAAACGTATATCAACATTATAATAAGTTTATACTTTCAGTTTATTAAAATCCAGATTTTCACTCAGAACTTACTTCATCATATAGGTATACTTAAATGGAAGAAATCAGCTATTCCATATATATATTTGCATTGGTTGGGATGTGATTATTACATGAATTCATCTCAATTACATTTATGAATAAAATTTACAGACTTCATTTTCAATTAGCACAGGTCATTTTTTAAAATTATTTTTTTAAATTTATTGAAGTGTATCACTCATACATAAACATACATAAACAATAAGTGTATAGTAAGAACTGTAAACTTACAAAACAAACGTATATAACATCATACAGGGACACTTCTGTCCAATACCTTGCATTTTTGTGCAATGCCCTGTAGCACAAGCTGACTCCACACCATATGGAGGTGGACAACTGCACTTTAAAAACTGCAAAAGCTGAAAACAAAAAAAATCTGTGAAAATTTAACACCATGACATCACAAAGATATTCGAAATCAATCTGTTTCATGCTAGCTATCTCATTTCTAGTGGATGATAGAAAAGAATGGTCCCCATGAAATTCCTTTCAGGCTTTGAAATGTCGTTTTTAAATTTCAATATTAGTCTTGTATACTTTAACTTTATTCAGAGTCTTTATCCATGGAAAATCTTACTGGAATAGAGACGAGTATACCAATAAATTACATTTTGCGTTTTGATCATAAAAGGACCAGGGAAATGAAACCGATTACATTTCTAAAAAGTGTTAAAGCTGTGGCAGATATCTTCTCAGTTTGTCATTCCTGCAGCTTCATTGTTTACAAGAAAGTGGGAAGGGAGCATCATTTACCAAGTTTCTTCTATATGTCAAGCAGTATTAGCTGTTTTATAAAAAGTTTTAAGAGTGTTTCAAAGTACAGTGTACATACAAAAAAGTACAATATTTGTAGAGCTCATTATTTTTTAAAAAGTGGATAAGTCTGTGTTTTTTTTTTTTAAAGCCCTCTGTCAATAAGTAGAGTATAACCCTAAACCTCATCCTAAATCTAACTCTAATTCAGAAGTGTCCCTTGTGTTCCCTCTCAATCACTACCTCCCCAAGCATAACTGGTATTGAAAATGCTACCACTACAGTTTTATCTATCTTTAAAATTTATTTTAAAAGGATCACACAAAATGTGTTCTTTGTGTTTGACTCTGTTGTTTCAAACTATATTTGCAGGCTTTATCCATCTAATTCAGTATAAATGTATCTTGCTCCTTTTGTTGTGTTATATTCCATTATGTGACTATATCATGACTTAT
Organism: Tolypeutes matacus; assembly: GCA_026826555.1. NCBI lineage: Eukaryota > Metazoa > Chordata > Mammalia > Cingulata > Chlamyphoridae > Tolypeutes > Tolypeutes matacus. The sequence goes on along the minus strand of JAKSZT010054304.1, from coordinate 29,655,196 downwards.
TTATTCATTCTGTAGTTCATGAGCACCAGGGTAGTTTCCAGTTTCTGGTCACCATGAATAGTACTACAATCAATACACTTATGTATATGTTTTTCTTTCAATATATACACATTTTTTATAACTATATACTTCGGGGTTGAATTGTCTGTTGCTAAGTTATGCATACATGCAGCTTTAGTAGGTATTTTAGCAGATATTTGAAAAGTACCATCTTTAAAGTGGTTTTACATGATATTCTTACCAGTAGATTATGGGAGTCTGTTTCACATATTTATTTTTCCCTGCTTTTCTATGAAGTAGGCAATTTCATATTATTTTATAGAGATGAAAATTTAGCCCTAGAGAGTTTTTAGGTGACTCACTAAAAACAATACAGTAACAAGTTGGCAATCACAAGTACAAATTTCTGATACTAAAGGCTGTATTTTTCATATCAGAAGTAATGCAAAATTGCTTTAGTATCAGGCTATGATTGGGGTTGATGAAAAGGTCTTTGACTACTCTGCTGAGGAGGATTCTGAGGGGGTTTCTGGGTTTAGTTGATCATACTCTTAAGATGGCTATAGGAGAGAATATCATAAGACTTTCCATGAATTTTTGGACCACCCAATGCAAATATCCTGGCAATAAAATTTAAGGAAACTTTAAGTCAGTTTGTTCATTCAAAGTATAAGAACGCTGTCTCAGCTGTATAATTACAGACAGCATGAACAAATGAAATGCATTTAATTTAAACGGCAAGAATTTGGCATTTAGCCTTTGTTTTCAGTTGGAACCATAACTCATCTCCAGTTTATACGGGAAAACTCTTCTTAACAGAATACCAGCTAATTTGTAAAAAAGAATGATGAAATTAGAACATCAACATTGTGCAATGTCCACGTAATTATGGAATCAAGAATCATAAATATATGCTCAACCCTAAAATGAATGATAACTGGAACAAATGAAATTTGCAAGGTGCCAGTATAGCATCCAATATATCACTCTACAGATTATTAGCAAATTAAGGGGGTGGGAACTACCTTTGAAAGGGGCTAAGCAATTAATTCTAGCATCGATCATAGTGAGAAATGCGATAGTATGTGTCACCTTCTATGTTGTAATGTCAAGAACACCATATTTCACCTAGACAGAACCTAATAAATGATGTTCAACCTGAATACAATAAAGTTTCCAGACCCAAATTCCAACTTACAACATAGAAGGGAACATCACAAGAAAACAATCAGACCAATCCAAAATGTGGAAAAGTCCACATATAATTGGCATTCTCTGTCCAAAGACTCGAGGAAATTTAAAAGTGTAAGTAAAAAAAAAAAAAAAAAAAGTGGCAAGATTATTCTAGATTCAGAGTCTAAGAAGCCTAATGAAAAATGGAATGTGTGAACCTTGTCTGAATCCCTTTTTCAAGCTGATAGAAGGGAAAGAAATAAGCAAAGTTAAAAATAAATATTTACACAGTCAATTAAGTTTCCTGCTGCTCATACTACTTTTACTAAAGTTCTTAACTTGTTCATGTCTGCAAAGGAGTACCAAAGGGAATAACGGAAATTAAATTCTTGTTTGTCAATTCTATGGGAATAGTAGGATATTGGATAGAAGCTTTACAATTGTGCCAACTTCTTTGATTTTTACTTTTAGCAAAGAAATTATATTTTATGCTTCTGTGTGCTGTGACACCCATAATTTCACTTTGATTGCCCTTATTATTGTTAGAAAAAAAGTTTAAGAAAAGTAAAATTTCTGGTGTTCTGGGGAGTATGTATTTTGCACCTAATGTCTATAAAATATTTTTATGAACTATCAAAATAGGCTGTTCATATAGACTGATTCCATTACTATCATTTTTTCATGGTTTTTAAATGAATGCCATCATGTATATGTATATATATTCTTAGGATCTATGGTATGACCTTAATTTCTCCATCAGGTTTGACCATAGTATCTGATCTTCATGCATTATTTCCAAACCCATTTTGCCATAATGTCCTGCTTTGATTCCTGATTATAGTCAAATATTTTGAATCCAGATCTTATTTTGCTGATTCAGGGTTTTAAGTGGCAAATGGTGTTATCCTGTAGGAAGAAATATATTCTTTGCTTAACAGTACTGTATAATAATATCAAAGCTCATTACTTAATAATTACTAGACAGCTGTTATAAGTAATTTATAGTCACCTGAGTCTTCATAATATGATTAAGTTAACCTTGCAAATTCTAGAGATTACCTATCTTATTGTTTAGGGGGAAATGGAAGTTATTAAAAATTAACTATCTCAATGTCACTTACCTTGTTTTCCCGAAAGTTAAATCTCTACTTGCCCTTATCTCCTTTCCTCTGAATACCAAAAGGGATAGTGCTTCTGTCTTAGGCTTGTAATTTCTTAATTTTCTGCTTACCTAAATACTGTTTAAATACTCTATCTCTGAATTGAATTTTTATTCCTTTAACACTAACTCCCTTCTCTCAGTCTAAATAGCATAACCAAGTTTCCCTTAGCCCTATAAAGGGGTTCAAATAACTCCATGTATATCATGTATTTGTTTATATATGTATATCTCTAAATACCTGTATTATTCAGTAAACTTATAACATTACCTTAATTATTTGGCTATTGAATTTTTAGGTAACATTGCCTCCCAGTAACATATTTTCAAGAGTAAATTTATTTATTATTCTTTTTTATCATTCTTTCCATAGTTACTTACCAGGACTTGAAATATAGTAAGTACATATACAAATTCATTTATGAAATAATGGATTTTAATATGTGTTCAAATATATACATCTGTGAATATACACACACACACATATATATTCAAAAACATATCCTACATTTAGAAAAAATTTCTAATTTTAAAACCTGAACAGATTTTATTTCCAAAAAAAGTGTATTAATTAGCCAAAGGGGTGCTGATGCAAAATACCAGAAATCGGTTGGCATTTATAAAGGGTACATATTTGGGGTAGAGGCTTATAGTTACCAGGCCATAAAGCATAAGTTACTTCCCTCACCAAAGTTTGTTGCCACATGTTGGAGCAAGATGGCTGCCAACGTCTGCCAAGAGTTCAGACCTCCTGAGTTCCTCTCTTCCCAGGGCTTGCTTCTCACTGAGCTCAGGCTTGCTTCTCTCCACAAGGCCAGCTATAGACTATCAAGCAAACTGCTCATCTCTTTCCTGGAGCCTTCTCTGCTTTCTCACAACCAAGCTCCTCTGTGTGCTTACTTCCCCCAGCTCCAGCATTAAAACTTTAAACTTCCTTCTCTGCAGTGCAGTTTCTCTGTGAGTCCTTGCCCCTTGGTGGGCAGGGACTCAATGTCCTACTGACATGGCCCAATCAAAACCTTCATCATTATTTAATTAAGTAAAAGTAAAATCTCTGAATCCAATACACTCTGATATGCCCAGAGGAAAAGACCAGTTTATAAACATAATCCAATATTTCTTTTTGGAATTCATCAATAATATCAAATTGCTGCAGCAAGTGTACAAAACTCCTAGAGGTTTAAGGAGGAAATTCCACCATAAACATTTCTTCTTTTATCTTCAGGAATTATCCTGCTCTGACGAAAACCTGGCACACCACTGCAGACCCTGGTTCTCTTGTGGCTATCTCAAAAGGTGTATGCATGTAGACCTGTATTTCTCACTCTGTTGAGCTTTACTCACACTGTAGTGATGGGGTAAGTATGTCCCTACCCCTTGTATCCCCTTCATAATCCATAATGCTACCTGCTGAACTCTCACATTATCAAATTATACCACCCTCTCTATCTTCTGTTCCTCATCTACAATCCCCTGAATTACTCCCTCAAATTTCTTAGAGACTTTAGATAGTGGTGCAGTCTCACACTCTCCTACACTCTTCTTTCCATAAGTATCCATCAGATGGTCCTTTCTGACCTCTCACTCAATGGTACTTTCACTTCCAAGGTCACTTGTAGATATTGTTCTTGCTGCTAAGTATAAACCCTCCAGAATATTAAGTGTTGCACCCTTCTTCTAGTACTTCGTTTTTCCAACTCACCTTGTTTGGCAACAATCTGTCCCATCATGGTTTTCCCATTATTAAATATTTTAATAATTTCATGTCTTCTGGTAAGTAGCTACTACCTCATCGTCTGCATCTGTGTTCATATATTCCTAATCTCTTTTGATACTATGATAAACTGTTTTTGCTCCTGTCTAAAGACAACCCCTTCTTTTTACAGTGGTGTCATTTTCCCACTTAAAAAATCCATAAAACAATTCAATCCATTTTCTCTTACAGCTACACTCATCTTCTCTTTATAATCTCCACAAACACATAAAAGACATAATTTTTCCAACACCAGGGAGAAAAACACTCATGATACCTTGCCCTCAACATATCACCCTATTTTCTGCTTCACTTTAAAGTAGAATTTAATTAAGCATTACCTATTAATTCTGGTTTTAACTCTCTGTTCTCTTTCAGGACAAAAGAGAACAGAATGTTCTTGTGTGCTAGTCCATCTGGGATTATTTGGTAGGTGTGAAGAGAAAAAGGATTCTATCCATCTTATCAATGCTATTTCTTTTCCACATTGATTTGATATGTTGTCATAATTGCATATAAACTTTATGTATATGCATAGGACCGTTTCTTAAGCCATTTTCAGTTCTTATAATATGATGCTATATTCCAACAAAGATACTACTACTACTTAAATTAACTGTGGCTTTATTATGTTTATTCTATTAGCATAATAGTTTTCATTATCACAGTAAGTATAAAGATTTTCAGATGCTAACCATTTTTACATTATTGACACAAACTCCCTAAGGTAATGTGTAATTTAATGTACTATTGAAATTTTTTGCTAATATTTTTTTTCTGATTTTTAAAAATATATGTTTTATAAGTGACATTAGCCTATAATTTATTTTTCTTGAACTTTCTTTGGTCTCGTAATCATGGCTTCTTTGCTTGGTAAATTTACTTCTTCAAATAACTGGAGTAATTTATATAAAATTAAAAAATTATCTCCTTCTTAGATGCTTTCAAGCTATAAGAGGTGATCTTCATTCTTTATCTATCACAAAACGTCAGAATTATACACTATACCTACAGTATTCTTTTTTTTTTTTTTTTTTTTTTACCGGGAGGTCCCGGGGATCGAACCCGGGTCCCTCCATATCGGAGATGGACGCCCAACCAGTTGAGCCACATCCAACCCTTTATACCTGCAGTATTCTAAGAGAGGAGCATGGAATGATGGTTGCGGAAGGTCCTGTGCTGTTCCTCAGCTTACAAACATTGCTATACTAGGACACCGTGAATATTATATAGAGTGTTTTAAGAAATGCCTAGACCCATATGTTACAATTTTTTTTAGAAAAATTCTAATACCATGGACAAACTTGAGCAAACCAATCTATATGGACCTAAAATAAATAATCATAGGGTACATTTCAAATAAAAAACAGTTCTGAGGTAATGTTGAGAGGATTGATAAAAGAACATAAATAATTTTTAAAATATTCCCCAACAACTTCTTACTGAATTCATTAAAATAATAAAATTAATGATAACAAGAACTTTACTACTAAGAAAATCATGTGCTATTTCCGACTCTGATTTATTATTCTCTCACCTTGTTTTATTTTTCATCACAAAACCATAGCATTTACCGTAGAAAATTGGCAGAAACTGTCCGGAAATGCTGACAGGCATGAGAGGATCAGAGTGAATTAAGATGAGTGTCTCTTGTACTCTATAGTTATACATACAGAATCATGCTACTTTATATCACTGTTGGTATAAGATATTCAAATTTATATAGTAAATCAAAGTTTTCACCACTTGCATCATCCCTGTAAATAAGTTTCATGGAGTCATTCATTAAAATGTTAATTAAAATTTCATTTTATGTCCAACTTCTTGAATGAGAAGTATTTCTCCAGAATTTGCTTAGAAATCTGTTAAAATGGATAGATTTACAATGAATGAATTTAGCAGGTACACATAAAAGGAAGAAAAAAAAAGAATTGTGAAAGTTAAAATATTTTATCAGTTATATTTTACCAAAAAAAGGGAGGAAAATGGGTATAATTTTTAATATAGCCATGCAGAAGAGAGTAGGTTTATACATTCTGGAACTGAAATAAATCAAATATTTTCCAGAAATATAAATATTTTCCAGATTAACAGAAATTTATATTAAAGTTGCAAATAATAGCTGAAATACTGTAATTCTTGGAGAACTGATTCTTGATGGGTATATTCATAAAATGTAAGAAAGATTGGAGAAAAGTGTTTATGTCAACAGGATTTTATACTTAACTGATTAATGAAAGTCAGTGATTATTTTATCAGAGAATAGAAACTCAACACCAGCTCAGAGCATTCATTAATGATTATATATACTGAAATGTAAAGTGGGAAGGTCTCACAGATGGTAAAGCCTGAAAAAATTATCCAAAATATGAACAACATGAGCTCCACAATGTTTAGTTAGTGACAGGCCTAAAAATCAGAATTTTATTTCCTAGCCAAATATTTTTTTCATATATGCAGCTCTGAGAGGTGGAAAGCAACAATAAAACATATTTAGTATACATTTGTTTTTCAACCACATAAAACATATTTGTAAGCTTTTTTCTCTTTAATTATACAGGAATAACACAATTTGGGAAAATAAGACTTCTTGCTGCTCAATAACATCCTTCTATTTTAATTTTTATAATTAATTCAATAATTAAGATCATTGGTATATCTAATTTGAATTTCAATATTTTTCTCTTCTGTCCTTATCAGTTTTCATGTATTTAAAAATCCAAACATAGAAATATTAGAAAAGAAGGTGCTTTCTTACTCCCTGTGTATACATTGTTGATGGCTAAGACTCTGAAAGTATTAAAAAAAAAAAAAATGGAAAAAGAATAACCTCTCATGACTGGGGTGTCTCCATTCTTGACTAACCTAAAAAGATATATTTTCTTTCCCAAACTGATGTTTAGACAGTCTACTAGATCATATTATAACAGGATGCTTCTACATAGAAATTCCCTTTTCATAATCCAATAAAAATTCAATGTAAAAGAGATGACAAATATTATTTTTTTTGGATTATCATCTGTTAGAGATTGCTATTTCAAAAATTCCAATTCAGTGTTGGGGATTTGATAATGTGGCTTCACTGAAATCTTCCAATTCTGACACTGAATGGTCCAGTGAATAAAGAAACTAGATACCATAAGATCATCTTTATCGCTAATTCCCTTTTAAGCGCACATTTTTATTTAGTTTAAGTCTTTTCTCTTCTTTTTCTAATTGAATCACTCAGTGGCTATACATTTTCAAATATGATATAATTCATTTCCTAAAATTTCCAGAAGGATGTTGTGTCCTGTCATTATAATAGAAGTTTTATATTGGAGTAAAGTACAATGAACTTAACTGATAAAATACCAGCTTTTCACAACATCTTCAAATGAGTAAACCTATTTTTACTCTGGTGATATGCATCTCTGTATTTCATACAATAAATTTCCCTGCTGGCTGAAATAAAGATATGAATGTTCACAAATTGAATATTAGGCAGATTTATTCCCACTGTTTTTGGATAAGATAATGACAATGAACAGCAGGAGGTAAAGCCATTTTAATTTAAAGTATAAATAATCTACAAGCATTCTTTTCCATCTATTGTCTGAAAACTAGACTGTTGCATGAATTATAGCAGGAGAAAAACTTTAAAATTGAGAATGAAAATTCTACAGAGAAGTTTTCAAATAATTTTATCAAATCCATAGATGGAAAAATAATGTAGCATGTCTTCTAGCTGTTTATTAAAAACTTATGAGTCAAAAGATACAATTTATATACAATTTAATTGCATAAATGTCATTTCCAGGAATCGATTAATTCATGTAATTTTCCATCTATTACAATCCAAAGTTTTTGAAAGAATTATTTTTCAAAGAAAAGTAGAAATTGGATTATCTTATAAAGACAGTTTGTATTTTATTTTGCATATTTTTAGCAGCATTTTTAAATGATTTTTTTTTATTTTAAAGAAGCTTTAGATTATATAAATATTACATAAAAATTTTGAGAGATTCCCATATGCCCCACTCCCTCCTCCTCCAATACTTTCCCACATTAACAACATCCTTCATTAGTGAGGTACATTTATTACAATTGATGAACCCATATTGAAGGAAATGGGACTGACTCAAAATTTGAAACTTTTGCCCTTCAAAGGAGTTTGTCAAGAAAGTGAAAAGGAAGCCTACTTAATGGGAGAATATATTGGGTAACTAACTATCTAATATCCAGCATATATAAAGAAATCCTACATCTCGAAAATAAAAAGACAAGCAACCCATTTAAAAAAATGGGCAAAAATGGGAATAGACACTTCTCCAAAGAAGAAATACAAATGGCTAAAAAGCACATGAAAAGATTCTCAACAGTTTGTATTTTTAATATAAAAATCAATCTATGCATTCAAACATAAAATATAGCTACATAAAAAGACATATGTATGTGTCCTAGGGTTAATTATAGTTTAATTTTAGGATATATTTGACTGTACAGAATTTTACAGATTAGTATAGTTAAGCATCAATATAAGTATATTATGAATAATTTATTCAAAATATTTATTTAACTTTTATCTCAGAGGAAAAAAGAGAAATGCATCATTGGCAAACCCATTAAATTTATGACATAAACCGTACACCTTTTAATTTCTAAGAAAAAGATATTACAGCTGCTGTATTAAAGAGATATTATAACTAATAATAAATTGAAACAATCTGTTGAAAGGTATAGGCTCCACATTCAGAGCTTCTGTATTTGCATCTGGCCTTACCTTTACAATCGTAAGCAGTGTGATGAGAGAAAATCCTTTACATGTAAGCCAGGAGAACATCAGGTAGAGCCCTGTAGTCTTGTATTATCATGAATTCAAACTTTCTCTTCAGGTAATTTAAGGGAAATAGTGACAAAATCAATTCCGTGTTTTATAAGGATTGTTCAAGCTACAATAAAGCAATGGATCTGAAAGACCAATAAGGGAGCTGGGTGTATCTGCTAAGAAACAAATATTCTATTTGGTGATGATGACAGCCTAAGTTAATGCAGGGTGATAATAGACAGGGTACGTGGATAAGGATGACAGTAGTTAGAATCAATACAGATATTAGAATACTTTTGTGTGCTATTTTACAGAATAGTAACTGAGCAATAGATTTTAAACAACTTTCCCAAGGTCAAGCAGCTAATTATGGAGCTGTGATTTGTATCTAGATGATCTATTTACAGAGTGAATGTTCTTAACCACTAGTCTTTACTAAGAGTATGAACTGCACATGGTAAGTAAAGAACAGAGAGGTAAAGGATGGTTTTTATATTGTAGATTTAGATAACTAGGTATAGGGTTGTAGTATTCACTAAAATAAGGACAATACATAGAAGAACAGAAAGGTTTGTCAATTAACAAACAAATGTCTGTTGAGCACTTAACTTTATGAGAAGCAAAATTTTAGGGAATTAGTTCCCGGTTGCTTCATTCTAGATTCTAAGATGAAAGAGTAATTTCCATCTGGGGCAAAGCATTCTCATATTAGTTTTAAAAAGAGAAGAAGAATAAGAGGCAATAGTAGTGTCACACAATGGTTCTTATAGAATCTAATCAGATTTGGCACATGCCATTTTATTGTCCAGAGAAAGTAACATATTCTGAGTTTATATCAGTATGGTGGGAATAATTTTTTTCCTATGGGAAGAGACACTAAAGTAAGACCCAGCAAGGAAGGGCCTGATAAAGAAAGGCAAGGATGGTGACATAGATAATGATCTATACTAATTGATTTGGACAGAAAAAGAGGATACAAATAAGGTACTCAGAGATGAAAAAAGTTGACAAGAGTTTCCTATGATGTTCTCCAATTTCTCATTCAAGTATTAAGTACATATCTTTGAAAAGAGTGAAAGTGAATTGATGGAGCAATGCACATTTGAAGCATGAGGAAGTTTTATAATAACGACTATAGAAAATAAGAATAATATTATTTATTAGATAATATCTATATTGAGTGCTGTAAATGATCTCCACTTATCTTATTTAAGCCATATTCTAACATTATTTTCCTTTTTATTCCCATGTAAAGGCTTAAAGCCATAGATATATGACTAATAAGTGAAGGAGATGAATTTCTATTGCATATCATTTGACTCCAAATCTCATACTCTTACATAAAATCTATGTTGTGATATCCCACTCTCCTGTTGTATGCAATTAGTAAAACATAGAAAAGGACAGGCAGCTCATTTTGAATTGAAGAGCATAAATTTGTGGTGGCACTTGTCTGTGAAAGTTAAATTCTCAAAAATCTTCAGTATCCTTCCTGGAATTGGAAAGAGAGAATACAGAAATGTTCTATGGTTTGTTTGTGATTTAGGTCAGTTGTCCCGAAGGAAAGGGAGCAAATCATCTGAGGTAAATGACAGGAAAGTAATTACAGTTATGAATTCTTAAGATTCTGTTGGGGGGAATTGAAGAGAAAGGTCATTGATAACTTGCCAGAAGGTGAAAATTTCAAAGTTAAAATTTTAAAAATGATGTCACAGCACAAGTGTAGTAGGAATAAGTGAATAAGCAGGATAGAAGGATTAAATGTTTTGATGAAGCTTCAGCTAAACTTTTTAAGATTGTGAGATTACTGAAGATCACTTGAAATCGTTTGTTAAAACCTGTAGGAAATAGAAATGTCTTACTATATATTTATATTTTTAGAACATTAGACACAAAATTATTTTTAAAATATTTAGATAATAATAGTATTTAAGAAATGATGTGAAAAGAAGAATCAAATTTTGCATGTATCAGTGAAATGTAGGCTATTTTTTATCAAATACCACAGATTCTCTTTCACTTGCAACTTATATAGTAGTACCTATGATTCACATTTTTAATAGTATCATAATGGCATCTAATTTACAGACATTAATATTTAAAGGAAGAATAAGAATGTTAGGAAACACAACTACTTTCCAACAGCAGAAAACAAATTGTGTGTCCCTAATAAAATTATTATTTCTTTCTGCCGTAATAGGGCTTTCTTCCTACTCAACTTTCTAGTTTTGTAAATTCCCACTCAGCTTTCAAAAACAATTCAGATTATTTCTTCATCTAAAATGTAATCCCTGAACCTTCCCAAACTCCTTTATTTCTTGGATTCTAAAGATGAGTTTAACATTTGCTGTCCATTAACTTGTATATATATCTGCCTTTTCAATCACCAAAGTATTTTTCCCTAACAGTTAGTAAACTCTTTGATTTCAAAGATGATATCTCATCCCACTTTGGGTCTCTGCACTTCCTAAGCATTTAGTAACTATTTTTTCATAGTTAGGAATTTAATTTAAGAGAATAAATTATGAAAACAGAAGAGGCAATGTGTGTGTGTGTGTGCAGCCAGAGTATAGTTGAAGACAAAGAACTTTTAAATCTCAGTGCTCCTTGCAATGTCCTACCCAATGCTCTGTATTATCTCTAGTTACTAGACATCAGATATATCAGAAACCTCTCTGAACTTTCTGGTAATGAGTCCCCAGATGATAGGGTTCCAAGTGAGAGTTATTTGAACAACCCTTTGCTATATAGGGCATGGCTGAACTTGGATCAAATCAGACATCTCAGAGGAAGTCAGGATTGGAAATACAGTTATTCAGGAAAGACCTCTAGAAAGTTCTTTTGTCTAATGATTTGTAAGGCTTTGAACCACACACAAAGCCAACAAGCTGTTTGCCAAATTTGAATGAATAGAGGCACCATCTGGAAGGGAAAGATAAGGAATTAATTGAAGAAAGAATGACTTTTAGGGCAGAACCATGGAGGTTGACCAAAGAGATCTCCTTGTGTGTGGAAAGGGAGAATCCACCCCTGTTCTTGGAGGAAGCAGGCCATCTTCCATGCTGCTTGGAGGGGCAGGGCCTTGCATCCAAATGTTCAAGGAGAGTGCCTCCACCTCAACATTGGGAAATGGAAGGGTCTATGCCATGGGGTTTGCAGAAGCAACCATTCTTAAATGAGGGTGGGGCCTACATGCTGGTATTTTGGGAAGCAAGCACTTAGAAAAGATATGGCTGCTGCTCCAGTTGGCTGGGAGGACAAAGCAGCCATCCACAGATGTCTATCAGACCTTGAAATCTAATGGAGTTTGGCTTGTTGGGTTTCAGACTTGTTTAGGACCTGTGATCCTTGTTTTCCTTTCAAATTCTACCTCTGGAATAAGAATAGCTATACTTTTTCTGTCCCACCATTGTATTTTGAAAGAAGACAACTTGTTCTCTAGGTTTCACAGCACCTTCAGACAGAGAGGAATGTTGTCCCAGGGTAGACCATACCCAAATTGATTTTGATGCAAAGTTGGATTTAGCATTGTTACTGAAATGACATAAGGCTTTTGGGATGTGGTGATGGTATGAATATAATTTGCATTTGGGGTCTAAAGGGCAGACTGTTGTAGATGAATTATGTACCTCAGAAAAAAACATGTTCTTAATCCCATTCATGTGCATGTGAACTCATTGTAAATAAGACCTTTTATTTTATTTTATTTTATATTTTAAGAGATGCTTAGATAACATAAATGTTACACAAAAATTACAAGGATTTCCATGTTCCCCACCTCCCACACCTCCCATAACATCCCACATAAACATCTTTCATTAGTGTGGCACATCACCTGCAATGGATATACATATCCTGGGGCTTTGCCACTAAGCATGGACCATAGTTCACATTGTAGACCACACTCTCTCCACACAGTTCTGCATGGTATATGCTGATGTGAAATGGCCTATATCTGTTGTTGTAATGTCACTCAGGATAATTCCCAAGTCCTGCAAAAGCACCTGTATAACAACTGCTTTTCCCTTCCCTGCCCCAAAAGCATCCAGTGAGCACTGGCTCCACCTAACTGTTGTAATTTCTTCCATTGCTTGAATCACATTATGTCTACAACAGAATACCATTAAGTCCACTCTAGTTCATAGCTCTTCTCCCAATCCTGAGGAGTCTGGGATGGTGATGTCCACTCCACCTCCAAGTGAGAGTAGGCTTATATCCCACGGATATGGTGGATGGGATTATCCTGCCTGCAGCTGCAGGCTCTCTCCATTCCTTGGGATGGCCGTTGTCCATCATCGTCTCCTCACCAGGTGACTAGGGTGAGTCCATTGAACTGTAGAGTAGGAATTGCAGCTCCACCAAGATTCCAGGCACAGCTGGCACATGGCCAGGCCAGAGGCTCCAGTCTCTGGAAGCACACCTACAAACTGCAGCACCACATATAGGTTTGAATAGAAGGGACTGATGGACTATGTGCAGGGACGACTTATTTGAGTCCAACTCTGTCATTCTCAGGAGCACAGATTCCAAAGTAGAGCCCACTGATAAGGTATCAATCTCTGGAGCTATCCCCCCTTAGGACCTGGGTGTCTCCAGAGCCCTCAGGAGCCCCTCTGTGTGGGGTGATATCCACTTTGGTGTTCTATGAGATCCTACTGAGGTGTGCATAAGCGTTACTTCTGGGATGACCTCCTGACTTTCTTTGAAGTCTCTTAGCCACATGAATTCATTTGTCTTTACCTTTTCCCCCTTTTATTCATGGTCTTTTTCCAGTCGTATTGCCAGTTGGCTCTTGGTATTAATCCCTTTTTGCCAGGGAGGCTTATACCCGGGAGTCATGTCCCACACTGGGGGGAAGGTAATGCATTCATATGCTGAGTTTGGCTTAGAGAGAGGCCACATTTGAGCAACAAGGAGGGTCTCAGGTGACAACCCTTAGACACCCCATAATAGTAGGCTAAGTTTCAATTACAAGAGCAAAGATTCATAAGGTTAGTCATCAACAGCAAGAATACATCAGTGGACACTCCTCCTTTGCCAGACACTGCCCCTGCACTTGGGGGACTGTTTCTGCTCCCTTGGAGAATGTGGCAGAGCTTTCCAGTCTGGGAATTCAGTATTCCCTCATTTATTGAGTGATTGTCTACCCACTGTGACCGTGCCCCACCCCTTGATCATTTGAACAGTTTTATATCTCTTTCATGTATATTCAGGTGAACTTTCTCCCATGAAACCCTCATCTCAGACACCCCCCACCAATGATCCTCTCCTGCCCACCCTGTAACCCTTCTGTGATCCTAACCTTCCTTGAAGATGAAACCCATATAATAGCCAAATACAATTAATAGGAAAATGAAATAATAAAGATAAGTTTAAATATAAGAGAAAAAGACCTTTTAAATGTGTTAAGGTATAATCCAACTGTAGGCGGTTTGGTCTGGATCCTATCTCTGAAAGCTTTATGAAGAGAAAGTCAAATAGAGGAGCAAGAAGCTTGAAGTCAATGGAATCAAGAAAAAGGAAAGGCCCTTGCCATGTTAGAGGAAAGCCAAGGAAACCAAGGATTGCTGACCAGCCAGAATTCTACTAAGTCCAGGAGGAAGCAAGACTTCCAACCTCTGAAACTGTGAGTCAATGAATTTTGCTTTTTAAGTCAACCCATTGTGTGGTATTTCTCTTAGCAGCCCTGAAACATAGTCAAGCACTTTTTCACTTGTCTACTTTCTTTGTCTCTTTTGTATCACTTGCTCTGGGGGAAGACACTTTGTGAGCAGCCTTATGAATATGCTGATGTGGCAAGAAAGTAAAGCATCCTATCAAAAATATTATGAGTGAGATTGAGAGCAGATCTTTCAGACCCAGTATGATTTCAGAGATTATAGCTCTAGCAAAAAGTCTGACTATAGCCTCCAGAGAGACTCTGAGCTAGAGGCACCTAGCTAAGTCTCTTCAAGATTTCTGACTCACAACAGAAACTGTGAGGTAAAGTTTTGTTTTAAATGATACATTTTGAAGCAATTATTATGTAAAAGTAGATAACTAATACAAGGACTTAATAATTTTTATCTAATTAGAAAAATGATACCCAATTTAATAATAAAGGAAATTGTATCATAGATAATCAAGTAAACACGTGGTTTTCATTTTAGAGATAGAAATTGTTCTTTGGGAGCATTTGAAAAATTGTGATCTTTTTTCACTGGCATACATACAATTCTCTGATCACATCTGACAAAAAATGTAGAAGTTATTATTGAAATTACATTTAATTTTTTATTCAGTTTAGCAAGAATTATATATCTACAATATTGAGTGTTCCTATCCATGGTCATAGCGCATAAGTACTGAAAATATTTATGTCCACATGTAGAAAATATCTGCCTCCAACTCTTCCATTCTTTGAAATTTTTCACATAAGGGTCTTGTACTTTTTATTGGATTCTTTCTAGGTACTTACTTTTTTTTGCAATCAAAGATATTTTGTTTTTCCATGTCTCTATTATTGATGTTCAGAAGTTCCATTTATGTTTTTACATCGATGTAGTATGCAGCAAATGACTTAACTATATTATGATTATAATATTTTGATATCAAATTGGGAGGTTTTGTGCATAGAGAGCCACAAATCTGTGAAAAATGTTAGATTATGTTTTCTTTATTTATGATATATGTATCTTTATTACTTTCAATTTATAAATCTACCTACCTATTTCTTACTGTATTTTCAAGAACTCCAGTGTTTTCCTGTGTAAAAAAAAGTGTAAGAATAAAGTTGATGACAGTGGGCAATCTTTCCTGTCTCTTATTTTAAAAGATATCATTAATTCAATGCTGTTTTATATGTGGTATATGATACCAACTATTCTTTCTGCTTTTCTAGGATTAGGAGTCTTTTTAAAATTTTAATAATAAAATGGGCAATAAATATTACTAAAAGCATTATTTGTATGGTAATATGATTTTCTCCTTTATTCATTGGTCATAATATGATTTTTCTCCATTGATCTGTTGCTGTGGTAAATTAAATTAATAGAGTCTGACATTAAACCCAAGTCATGTACCAATATTTTGGGTGACAATTTCTATGATTTAGGCTGTGAGTAAAATTTGCCTATAAATTTATTATTTTTTTAAATATCCTATTTGATTTTGGCTTAAAGTTTTACTAAACTCATGTGTAAGACAGTGCTTCCCCCTTTTTACTTTTTTTTTCTGTAAAAGTTTTTTAAGAAACAAATTATTTTATCCTGTATATTTTGTAAAACTGTTCTAAAATAATGCAAATTAAAATAATTTCTTTTTACAAATTTCTATTCAGTTTTTCTATTTCTTCTTCAATAGGTTTTAGAAAGATGAATACTACTAAAATTTTATAAATTTTTTCTATGTTTTATATCCAGGAATTTCCTACTTTTATTAACCTGTTAATATCTTCAATATCTATAAAATGTCCCCTTCCCGTGCTTGATATTGGGTATTTGTGTCTTCTACTTGTCTTGAACAATCTTGGCAAAATTTAACAATTTTATCAAGCTTTTGGTGGAATCCATATTTTAGTTTTGTGGATTCTATCACAGGTTTTTTTTTTCCCTTCATTTATTTCCTTTCCAAATTTTATTTTCTTCTCTCTTCAATTTGTTTGTTATAATGCTTAATTGTAATTTATTAAATCTGATGCTTTACTAATTTGCAATCTATTTATCTTTTATAGTGTAAATATATTTCCCCTTGACTATGGATTTAGATGTGTTCCACAAATTTTGTTTTATTTTGGTTATCATTCAAACATACATTACTCATTTTCATTATAATATATATTATGACTTTGTAACTGTTAAAAAGTTTGCTTTCTCTTTAATTCTTGTTTTTTTGTCATTTAATTTATATATTTTGACAACATATTATGAATTATAAGCTAATTTATTGATATATTAACTATGTAAAATGAACTGCACATATTTAAAGCATGTGATACATGGGGAGTTCATTTTACATAGATAATACATCAATAAATTAGTTCACAATTCAATAACTTGTTGCCAATAGATATATAGCTATAGATACCATTATCCCAGTTAAGGTACTGAATCTTTCCACTAGCACTAGAAGCTTTCTCATGCCCCTTTGCACTTCATTTCTATCTTTATTTCTGTCCCCAGGCAAACATTGGTCTCTTTTCTGTTACTAAAGTTTAGTTTGCTTTCACTAGAATTTTATATTAATAGAATCATGAAATAAGTACATTGTGAATATTATATTGTGCAGATTCCAGCTTCTAGGTAATGAAGAAGATTTTG
Source organism: Tolypeutes matacus (assembly GCA_026826555.1). Classification (NCBI taxonomy): domain Eukaryota; kingdom Metazoa; phylum Chordata; class Mammalia; order Cingulata; family Chlamyphoridae; genus Tolypeutes; species Tolypeutes matacus. The sequence goes on along the minus strand of JAKSZT010054304.1, from coordinate 29,638,007 downwards.
TTTTAGCCCATAATTAACCTCCTGTGAGTGATGGTTCTAACCCAGTTTAAGTCTTCCTTGCACTGATTAGAGTCCTTCCCATGCATTTGTGGTTGGGGGAACAGGCTGAGGCTTGTGTGGGATTCATACATAGAATTAGTGCCTCCCTTTCACGGTTTTCTTGCCCGTGGAATTTCCCTTTCACTCTCTGATGGTCACTTGAAGTTGCCTGTGCATCTTTCACTGGATCTTCTAGCCAGGAAGCCACGACTATTTCTATTGAACTGCATATGCTGTACTGCTCCATGACTGCATCCTGCACTTATGGCTAAACACAAAAAAACGAAATTCAATTCTGTGCCAATTCTTCACCGTATTTTGACAATCTTTCCCAATATGCTGCTTTTATTTACTCTTCAATATTTTAAAGTGGTCATTTTTGTGTTCTGAGTAGAGTTTATAGTTGTTAGCAGTGGGAGGATTTGTGGGGAGGGAAATTCACCACCATCTCAGAAGACAGATATCTGTTTGAGAGAATAATCATATACAAATCTAAAAATTTCATATTTCACTATTGTTGAAATGCATTTTTATGTATTTATAATATTTACTTTGCTATTGGTAATAAAATCTACTTGGTGTACCACAGATATAGATATACCAGTTTGTTTGTTTTTATGTAGGTATATTCTTCGCTTATTTTTTCAGTCAATGAAAAACACATCCAAACTTTATTATTCTTCAGATAAACATCAGTGTTTATTTTACAAATCTGTACTGATGATTTTTATCATTTATTGGAATTTTTTCAACTAAATTGATTTTGATTATTTTTATATGTAATTGGTATTTCCTATTTTTTTTCGGATCTTTTCTTATTTCCTCATTTCTTTCAAATATTTTTGGACTGAGTCACATTTCTTTTTTCTCCCCTTTTATATTCTTTTCTTTTCTACCTCTTCTATTTGGGAATTTATATACTCATACCTATTGTTAAAATAGTTTCCATAGACATTTTAACTTTACAGAGTTGAATATTTAACTAAACAAAAGTTTATTTTAAGCCCTATTTATATCCTTCCAACATAGTATGAAATGTCAGACAGCTTTTATTTGGAAATAGTCAAGACCTTCCCTAAAAGAATATTCAATCTTATAAAAATCTCCCTTCTTCTTAGCTCAGTAGTACATTTTCAAAAGGAATAGTGAATTTATGTATATCCATATGCATATACACATGCATATTTTTTCAGTTTATGAAGTCACCATAGTTCTAGAAATGGAAGTTCTTATAATTTTTCACTGTTATTTAAGGATGAAACCTTATACACTATTCCTTGAAGGCTTTGCCTTTTGATTTTAAAACAAAACAAAACCAACACATACATTTTTTTTCACAATTACTGACTCTGAATGGGCTTCAAGGGCTTTCTATTATAAGGAAAAACATCTGAACACTGACTTTTCTTATCCATTTTCATTCTATCTTTTAAAAATCCTGATTTTCTAAAAGGCAATGGCTTCATATGACTGAAGTAATGAATATTATATTCAATAAAATAAAATGAAAAGTGTATATGTTTATATACACAGATAGTGGTTTCAGACTGACTTAATTCAGATCCTGTTCCATTTTGAAAATATAATTTTCAAGCCCCACATTTTTTTTTTACCTTTAAGCCTACTTTAAAAAAATATATTCTTGTTAGAGAAGTTTTAAACATACCAAACAATCATGCACGTATGTGAAATTCCCATACAATACCCTCCACCAGCACACTACATTGCTGTGGAACATTTGTTACAGATTATGAGATAATATCATCAGACTATTACCACTAACTACGGTCTACAGCTTACATTTGGTTTATTTTTCCATACCTCTTATTATTAACAGAGTACATCTTCGGCATTGATGCAAGAATACCACAAATTTGCTGTAAACTATAGTCCATAGGTTACATTAGTTGTATTTTCCCCATGCTTCTCTACATTCTTACCACCTTGCAATAGTGATGCACATGTGTTCTAGTTCAAAAAAGGACATTCTTGTATTTGTACTATTAACCACAATTCTCACCTACTTCTGGGTTCACTATGTATTTCAGTCCCTGGATTATTCTCTAGCTTTCTTTCAATTTACATTTACATCCCTAGACTACCCTTTTCAGTCACAAAAATGTATGGGTTGCTTCACAAATTTATGTGTCATCCTTGCACAAGAGCCACACTAATCTTCTCTGTATCCTTCCAATTTTAGTATATGTGCTGCCGAAGCAAGCACTGAACCTAGTGTTTTTATAATTCCTTTTCATTGCAACAATGGCAAACAAGAAAATAGGTTGAAGATTCCCTTTTGTACCTGCCTTTTCTCATTCCCTTCTCTGATATAATAAATGTTTACAGATTTATAATATCGTTCTAGAAACTTGTCTTTTTTATTATCTAAATAAAAATTTATATTTCCAAGTATGTATTTTTAATTTAAATGGTAATATTGCTTAGATTGGTTGTGACTTGCTTTTACTCTAAAATATGTTTTGTGATTTTACAAAGTTACTTCATATATGTCTAATTCCTAAAATGTTTTTTCATATTTATTCCCTTACTGAGGTTTAGAGGTCCATATTTACTCTTTGCTGTTATAAATAATGTTGAAATAAATATCTTCATACTTGTTTAGATAATCAATTATGAATGTATTGCTGAAAGAGACACCTAGATTAATTTAAAAACCATGAGGAACATGCATTTGTTAGTCTAATTTTTCAGATGGGAGAAATAAGAATTAGAAAAGTTAAAGATCTTGTGCGAAGTCATTCATTAGAAAGTTGTAGACACATAGCATGAAAAGACATATATTTGATGTAAAACCTGAAGCAATTAATCAATTTGTAATTCAACACAAACCTGATGCTCTCTCATTTGAGAATTCTTCTTAGTTCTTCCCTGTTCTCCAATAGTGAAGGTATATAGTGATACTTCTCATATTTTCTGCTATTATTTTTTTTAATATATTTTAAAAAGGTACTTAGATTACATAGATGTTACATAAAAAATAAAGGGAATTCCCATATGCTCCACTCCCTACTACTCTCACATTTTCCTGCATTAACAACAACCTTCATTAGTGTAGTACATTCATTACAATTGATGAACACATTTTGGAGCATTGCCACTAAGCATGAATTCTAGTTTACATTGTAGTTTACACTCCTCGCGCACAATTTTGTAGGTTTTGGCAAGATATGCAATGGCCTGTATCTGTAGTTGCAGTGTCATTCAGGACAATTCCCAAGTCCCGAAAATGCTTCCATATTTCACCTGCTTTTCCCTTGCCCTGACCTTAGAACATTCAGTGGCCACTGCCTCCACACCAGTGATATAATTTCTTCAATTGCTAGAATCACAATAAGTCTATAGTAGAATACCAGTAAGTCTACTTTGGTTCATTGTTCATTCCCCAATCCTGAGGATTCTGGGATAGTGATGCCCACACCACCTCTAATTGGGAGGGGGCTTCGATCCCATAGGGCAGATGGATGAGACTCGCTTGCAGTTGTAGATGCTCTCAGTTCCTTGGGATGCTCATTGTCCATCGTCATCTCCTTGTTAGCTGTCCTGAAGTGAGTCTAATGAACTGTAGAATAGTTAATGCAACTCCATTGATAGTCAGGGCCCAGCTGGCACATGGACAACCCAAAGATTTAAGTCTCTTGGATGTACACCTATATAATCTAGTACTAATTATAGATTCAAATAGAAGGGTCAGAAGAGCCATGTGTAGGGAAACCACAAAAGAATCCAACTCTGTTACACTGCGGAGCATAAATTCCAAAGTAGGGCCCAATGGCAAGGCACCAAACTCCTGAGCTATCTGCCCTGACTATAGTGTCTGGATGTCTCCAGTGCCCTCAGGAGTCCTGCCTTTTGAGGTAGTATCTACTTTGGCAATCAATGAGATCCTGCTGAGATGTGCATAAGAGTAACTTCTGGAATGACCTCTGGACTCACTTTGAAGTCTCTTAGCCACATAAACTCATTTGTCTTTATTTTTTCCCCCTTTTGGTCAAGGTCTTTCTCTAGTTAAGTTGCTAGTAGTCCCTTCGTGTCAGGGAGACTCATTCCCGGAAGCCTTAAAACAAAAATCTTTATGTCAATAATATGGAAAAAATCACTAATATAGTAAATCATAGAAATGAATCACCAATGTCAGTGCCTCATTAAATACATAGAAAACGTTCTCCCATTAAAATTGATTTTACATAAATGAAATGGGATGTGGATTTTAATATTTTCATAACAATGTATTAATTATTGGCTTTAGAAAATTCATGATTTTCAAAATTACATAATTATAATTTTTATCCATAAAATGTGATCATAATCTCTCCTAAATAATACTAATGCACACTAATTACCTGGCACAATTCTAAGCACAACTCATTTTATTTGCACAATATTCCTATGATGTTGGTGTTATGATATTCCTATTTTTTTGGTAAAGAATCTAAGTGATGGAGAGGTGTGAATGTATTTCAATGTACTGAAAATCTCTCAGACAGCAGTGATGGAGTAAGGACTTGAACCTAGGCAGTCTGATTTAAAGTCTGTCCATTTAACTGTAAATCAAAAACCTCAGACTCTGGTTTATGTTGCAGATAAAATCTAATGTATCTATAAATGCCTTTCAAAACAACATATAAAGTGTTTTCAGTGTTTATATAACATATGAAGAAATATATCTTCTTCATATTTATACCTTCCTCTTTGTCAATTTTATCAATGTATAATTAGAACTCAAAGTTTTAGAAAAAGATGGACCTTAATAAAACCATTTTAGTGTTTCAATATAGTTTAGGAAAAAAAATATTTGACCAGGAAAATTCCAATATAATCTCTTTACAAAATATACACATTTAGAAATAAGATATATTTATGAGGTATTAAACCATTAGATAGTAAAAAAATGTTAGAAATGCACATTATTTTATGGTGTTTAATTTAAGCATTGAATTGAACATGGCCACCTGCATAATACAAAATATTATAATACTGTAATTTAAAACACATATCAAAATCTATAAAAATATATTGTCAGAATAAAACATTGTAAATTTACTGCTGTAATCTTTAATATTTCTTATCTATTATAGGATGCTGAAGATTATATAAACTGTAGCAGATAATCATTTTGTCAAGATTTTACTGCAAAGCTGAAACTAAGCTATTTTCAAAATTTTATTTCAAACAATGTAGAACTTTTTTCAGCTTCCGACAGGCTGGAAAAAACTGCAGACGTTGGGTAGACACTCTATATATTTATAGTGATTATGATGAGAACTGTGTTGCTTTTACTGTGACCATTAACTCTGTGAAAACATAAGCAGCTAATGTGTTGTTTTTTAATCTCAAATAATAGAATTGTGAATTGGAGCTAAGTGAGTACAATTAAATGGCTTGACAAGTCAGAGTCAGGGAAATATTGCAGTGCAGTAGAAGTACCAGTCATTTCTCAAAACATAGCGCCATTTTTGCCCAAGCCAGTTGATATATTGCTTTGCCCTACTGACAAAAATTTCAAAACCCTCTGCAGATGCCATCACTCGGGGCCCCTTCACATCTCATCGTATCCTAGCTGCTGTTAACTCCTTTTGAAGAAGAAAGGCTAAATAATGCACGATGATTTTCTGTGGAAAGCAGTCTGTATAAAATAGGAGTTATGAAAATTCTTACTTTTCTGCCTTCACTGAATAAAGATGTATGGTCTAAATGGACCCTGTGTTCATTGACATCATTACTAAACCCTTTTCCTGAGGTTCCTTAATAAAAAATACTTTTATCAGAGAAACTTCAGTACACGGTTATTTAACTATTTTCAACTCAGTTGAATTAAAAAAAAAAAAAAAAGATCTTCAATGGTTTTTAAATTATTCATAAATGGAAATGACACTAAAATATCCCACAATGTTTATCAGAAAGATTTTTAATCTTCTCTCTGTAGTAGTACACTTGGGTGCCAAAGTTTAGGTGCACTGTCAGAATGTTTAATTTTACTTCAAATTTCATATTTTTGCTTTACAAAATTACATGTGGCAAAGGTGTTCTAAATACACACAGATCACTACTGTGGAAAATGTCACAAAATTCCACCAACCTGTACTATAGCTTATACAGCAACAAAAAAAGGCCAGAAAATATGTTTAAATATTTACATTTTGAAATAAAACCAGAAATTTAATTTTCAAGTAATTTCAGTCATTCTTTGTTTTTATAAGCATTTAAGCACATCAGTGTGACTACTTTTATTTTCTCCCATCAGTTTATTTTGTAAACTATTTATGCAAAAACAACACAAAATTTATTAATCTTTAATTTTGTGTTGATTTACCTCATCTACTTGCATGAAACGGTTGTCATCAGGTTTTCTTTATGCATTAATTCATTCAATAAACATTTTTTAATCTCTTTTTTATAAAAAAAGAATTAGCCATTGTTTTCATAGAATTTATTTTCTAATAGACTGAAAATTAACAGGTAAAAATATTACATAATACAGATTCAGATAATGATAATGGCTTTTGAGAAAAATAGAGCAAATGTAAATTTAGAGATTCAAAGTAAGAACATTACTCTTGATAGGGTGGGCAGGAAATCCTATGAAAAAGTGAGAGTCAAGCAGAATTCTTAATAAAGTGAGAAGTCTGGGAGAGTATATCAACAACAACAAAAAGAAAGAAACAAAGTGAAAATACCTTGAATTAGGACTGAACTTGGTTTATGCAAGGAACTGAAAGAAATATTGTGTTTCTGCAAGACAGAATAAGGAAAAAGGATGAGAGGTGAGGTCAGAGTAACTTATGAAGGGGTTGAATTTTACTTTAAGTTGATAGAAAACCAATGGAGGGTTTTGAATGGGGACTTGATATAGTATGATTTACATGTTTTTTAAAAATTCATGCTTCAGTGTGGAATTGCCTTTGAGGTATAAAATATTAGGCAGGAAGATCAGTCAAAAAATTGTTGCTGTAGCCCACATCAGTTGCAGAAGTGACTAAACTTAGGATATATTGAGAAGGCAATGCCAATAGGAATCACTGATTTAGCAGGTATGAGAAGTATTTTATAGAAACCAATCAAGAATTACTCCTGAATTTTGGGATCAAATGACTAGGTAAATGGTCTTGCTATTTACTGTGATAGGTCAGATTTAATGATGATACTTGGAGAGGAAGAACAATATTTCTATTTGAATACTTTAGAATTATAATTTGAGAGAAGTTTGCCAGACCAATTCATGGATCACCTTCATCTCTCTGTTGAAACCATCATTGTAAATCCCTGTATATGATCCTCCCTTTCTAATTGAATACATTGAATTTGGAACATTTGGAGTCCAAAAGCCATGTTTTTAACCTATTTGTAGTCTTTTTTTTTTTTTTTTTTTTTTACAGAAAATAACAAAATACACAAAATAACATGTACTGGTACTTTAAATATCCCTGAAAAATTGTTTTGAATTATTGAATAAATTAATTTATATTTTCCAGTAATATCATATTCAACTACTGAATTCTTAAGCAAAAAAGACTGAAATTTTAATTCTATAAATTGCGACTTATAATGTAACCGAAAGTTAAGAGTTAACAAGTGATTATAGTTACTGAATAATTATATAGGTGCCTTTTTACTTTCTAATATATTGTGGAATAGCAAAAAGTAAATACCTGAAACTACCAAAACTCACTGAACTGTAACCCATATGCCTTGATCTTTGAAAATGATTGTATAACTATATAATTTTTACCTTGTTACTATAAAAGTCTCATGATGACTCGTGACTGGCACTGCTTGTATCCCCTGAGCTTGTTTTACATCTCTGAAATCTTGAGGTAATGTAGACAGGCCCTTGATGTTCCTTAATGAAGGAACCTGAGTTATTCCGGAACTAAACCACCCCAATTCCTAAGCTATCTTACTAAACAAAGCTAGTTCTGTTCAAATTTGACCTGCCTGACATGCATAGAAGCTTAAACGTTAACCTATAAATGACCTATACCACATTACAATACTAAAAATTGCACCCATCTCACGTTAAGGCTGCCATTTTCTTACATACATTCTGTGATGAGGCAGGCACTCAATCTGCACATGCTCAATAATTAGACTCTCTCTAACTTTGTCATCTCAAGCCATTATACTCATTATCTATCCTAATCCTGCCAGTGTTTCAATACAGTACTTATCTGTAGTTGTCTGTGGGTTCCTTGAGAGTTTTTCAATATAAACAGCATATTGCTTAACTTTTTAAAGGGATGAATATATATGCTAAACAGTATTTCTATTTCAAATATTACTTAATTGAATATACTAATAATTACAAAATATCATAAAAGTCTATTAAAGAGTAGATGTAGATGTTAGACTCAGTTTATTACATTCCACACCTGATGGCTTTCTCATTTCCTATTACTATTTGCTCTATCACAATTATGAATACTTAATGATCTCTATGACATCCACTTGCATTGTTTTACAAATGTTGTCAGTTTTGTTGTCTACAATGTCCATCAGATAATAGATATATTTTTAAAAAGATATTAAAGAAGTAAAGAAAATTTTAATTACCAGAATTTTCTTCAATTCAGAGCAAACCAGATAATATTGCAGTAAGTCTTGGGATGGATTTAACAGAGAATGACATGTAACAACCCCCCCACCCCCATATCACTATAAACTGGCCATGGAGAGATAAGGAAAATTTCCCAGAGATAGAAAGGACCTTGAGGATGAAACATTGCTTTCTATGCATAAGGATGAAGACTGGGGAAAAAGCTGAACATTGTCCTTGACTCAAGAGAAAGCAAGTAACATGCAGAAAAACCTGAAATCCCATCAATATAGAAAAAGTGGCTGGTAGTTAAGCCCAGATATGGAGTTAGAGGCTTTTGAAACTATGTTTAGGAATGTGGATAAAATCCTAAGAGGAATGAAGGGATTTCAAAAAGTTTTACATTTCAGTTGTACAAAAAATGGAGTGAAATGTTCAATTTTGAGTCTAGAAAAAGTGCCCATGTTGAAATAAGGATATTGGATTGGAGAAGAATGAGGAAATTCAAGAAGACCAATTAGGAACTGTGTTGAGCTTACACAAGAGATGACCACTGCTTGAATGAGAGGAATGGAGAAAGGGATGTTCTGAAAGGGCAAATTAGAAGCCAGATGAGGTTGATTTTTGATTATGGAGTTGAAAAATGGGAAAAAGACAAAGTTTCTGGCATTAAATAAGTAATCTTAAGTCATCTTACTGCATGGTGGTATAATATTAAATTTTATGAATTAACCATTATTTGAGTACACAATTTGAATAGTTCCTACTTTTTTCATTATAATATGCACACTAATTTTTAACATCTGCTACTATTTTTATGGGCCTATAAGGGCCTGTCTCTGCTGCTTTCTACACTTTTACTTCTAGCTTGAGCCTTAGGAGGAGAAGTTTGGAGTAATTGTTTGGAGTCCAGAATTTGACTAAGCTAAAATCACTTCTTCTTCTTTCTTTTTATATCTCTGGATCTGTAGGATAAATTCTCTCAATCACTCTCTTTCTCCCTCTTTCTTTCTCTCTTTTTCATCTTCCTAATCTTGCAACCCTATCTACCTTATTGTCAGTCCTCACATGCAGAACTTTTATACATTGCTCCAAGTTTCTATGTTATACACCTGGCAGGAAAGACAAAATCAAAAGGTTTAGATTCAGGCTTAATAGCAAATAGCAACTCCTCTTTAGCTCTAATTACTATATACAAAATGATCTAGTCCATCTTTTTCAGAATCGAGTGCTGTGGCACTATGTTTAAGTCAAAGTAATAACAGTGTAGACATTGATTCTCATTTATTTTTTTTTCCATGTAGGCATTGCTCTGTTTTTAATCTCACACAGCATAAGTGTTATTAGCACAGCAGAAATTGAGATATTTTCTAGTCAAATGCCAACTAATATCACCTCATTCCTAATCTCCAATGACTCAAAATGAAAGTGGATTATGTCAGTTATATTAGGCTATCTAAAACTTCCAAAAAAAGCAACGTTTTGTAGTTACAGTCATGAATACCAAATTTAGGATTTGGCTTAAAAGTAAACAAAATTAGCCAAAGTATTACAATTTGTAAAGAATTCTCTTCTCAATGAATTTATACAATAACCTGACATTTTGCAAGAAGTATTTAAAGAAGTTAAATATAAGTTCATGGTTATATATTCAGAGAGCAGATTTCAAATATTTTCCTTGGGCTTACATGCTCCTTGCATCAAAACTTATCTCAAGTAAGAATTGTGGGGAACAAATTTTGTCATAAATTGAATTACTTATTTTTTGTAATTCATGGCTCAGAGAGGGTTGTCATGAAATTCAACTTTTATTGTCCCATTTTATGTATTAGTCAAGAAATAGTTGAAACTTGTGGGGATACAGTAAATAGACAGCTGAAGTTTTGTGAGACAGTGTAAGTTGAATAGCAAGATTAATGGACTTTAAATAGGTGATCTCAGAAAAAAAAGCTATAGAATCATGGAGTGATATAAGTAACACAGAGCAGTGTCCAAATAGTAGTCATGTTATTTTAATTATAGTTACTAAAAGTAACTTGATCTGACACTTTCCTGGGAATGTAGTAAATTAACAGTGCCATGTTCCCAAGGATTATGAGGAAAATGCTTAATTTTGTTTTTGCTTACCAGTAGAGTTTCACATTACAATTTCTAAAGGGACCCCACTGAAATTTGTCAAGTTATGGATGTTTGGTTAGAGTGAGGAAAATGGGAGAATTAGCGTGCTCATAAGACTGCCTAATGTTCTCTGTATGTCTGGCAAACAAAAGCAGTCTCTAAATGTTGCTAATGTATTTATTTGTGTATAAGAATAGCAATTTCTGCTCTTCTTCTCTATATAAGGAATAAAATCAGAGAGGACCAAATATTAATTAAATGTATGCCTTAAAAATATAAAAAAGAAACCCATGCAAAGGCCCTTTGAAATTCATGGCATATGATGATGTAGCCTATTACCCTTTCTTACAGCACTCATATATAGGATCTTATTGAAGATTTTAGGAGCTAGCTCACTACTACTCAACACAACTCTTCTCATAATCTTCTCACAAAATTATTCTTACAATTTCTTTTCCGTTATCTCTTTGCTTCTAACTTCCTCAGCCACTTATTACTAACCTTATTCAAGAATTTTCATTACCAATATATAATCCTCCCTAAAACTTCAATTTTAATCATCTTTCAGCAGCTACCATTTCTCCAATAATTTTCTCTTATCACAATTACTTATTCTTTGATCCTATCAGCTTTTCACTGTCCATCAAGCAACCCATGCCCTCAACTATATGCATTCCAAATCTCATTGCTTTCTACTTCCACCAATTATATCTACTTGAGAAAAAAAATTACTAGTAATATCTCATCCAGATTCAGTTGTATAACCAGCTGGAGCTGCGGCAGTAACAGCGGTATAGCCATGGTGCTGGAAGAGGCGACTGTGAAGGAGGGCGAGGCACAAAGAGATGCTGGCGGTGGGGTCATGGTCAAAGTGTGAGAGGTACTAGATTTTGACAGCTTCACACTGTGCAAACGTATAGTATAAGCTATTCGTTCTTGGCTTCTAAGGCATTGGAAAATCAGCTCTGACCGTGCAGTTTGTTTAAGGAATTTTTGATGAATATATGATCCTACGATAGATTTTTATAGAAAGCAATCTGAAGTAGATTCATAACAGTGCATGCGGAAACAGAACGATTTACAGCAATGAGGGATTTGCATATGAAAAATGCACAAGGCTTTGCATTGTTTATTCCATCACACACATTCCACATCTAATGATATACAAGATCCAAGAGAACAGATATTTGGATTAAAAGACATTGACAATTCAATGATTCTGGCTGGTGATGTGAAAGACTTGTAGAAAGGGTTAAAATAAAATCTAGCAAGGTGATTTCCGGGGAGATGACATTGTAGTAGGTAGACAGGTCTCAACTCTCTCACAAAAACAATGAAGAAAGGGCAAACAGTTATCAGTGGGAGCTGCTTTGGGTATCTGCAGAGCAGAAGAGTCAGCACATCATTCAGGAGAGAAGAGGATAGTTATACTGGACATTGCTTCTGATTTTACCAGTCGCATACTCTAGTACTATTATATAAGTAAAAATCTCTCTTGTGATACTGGATAGTGATTAGAATGTGCAAACTGATGTAGTAGGTTTCATTGCCTCTTAAACAGTACCCCCAAAGGAAAGTACATTTAAGATGTTGGTATGCTTAACTTAAAGTTGAAATGCTGGCATTGTTGAAGGGGGCAACAATTCTTCACACCTGGCTCAGAGTGACAAAGCATTTAGTATATTAAAACAGCTGACATGATATTTTTTTGTGGGCCTGTTGCACTAGGTCATATAAGATCTCATTAATGTTTATTCTTTATTTTGCAGAAGACTCTAAGAATATTTGAATATTTTCTTGTTAGATTTTAAAAAAAAATTTAATGCTTGTACTTTAAAGAAAAATATTTTTAAAGAAGCTTTAGATTACATAAATGTTGCCTAAAAAATACAGGGGATTCCATATACCTAACTCCCTCCCCTTCCCACACTTTTCCCCATTAACAACATCTTTCATTAGTGTGGTACATTTGTTACCATTCATGAACACATATTGAATTATTGCTACAAACCATGGTCTATAGTTTACATTATGGCTTACACTTTGCATCACACAATTTTGTACATTTTGACAAAATGTATAATGGCCTGTGTCCATCATTGCAATGTCATGCAGAACAATTCCAATGTCCCAAAATTGTGTGTAAATACTTCATTCTTCTTATAGCTGTGAGTATTATTCCATTATATGTATATACCACAATTTGCTTATCCATTCTTCTGTTGATGGGCACTTAGGTTACTTCCACTTTTTGGCAATAGCGAATAATGCCTTTAGGAACATCAATGTGCATATAAATGTTCATATCCCTACTTTCAGTACTTCTGGGCATATACCTAGCAGTGGGATTGTTGGATCATATGGCAGTTCTATAATTAGCTTCCTGAGGAACCACCAAACAATCCTCCAAAATGGATGCACCATTCTACCTTCTCAGCAGCAGTGGTTGAGGGTTCCCTTTACTCCACATTTCTCCAACACTTATAGTTCTCTTTTTTTTTTTTTTTCATAACTGCCCTTCTAAGAGGTATAAGATGATATCTCATTGTAGTTTTGATTTGCATTTCCCTAAGAGCTAGTGATATGGAGCATCTTTTCATGTGCTTTTTAGCCATTTGTATTTTTGCTTTGGAAGAATATCTATTCAAATCTATTACCCATTTTTAAATGTTGTTTTTTTTTTTTTTTTTTTTTTTTTTTTTTGTCTTTTTCTTTTCAAGGTGTAGGATTTCTTCATATATGCTGGATATTAGGCACTTACTGGGTAAATGGTTACCAAATATTTTCTGCCAATGAATAAGTTGCCTCTTCATTTTCTTGACAAACTCCTTTGAAAAGCAAATGTTTTTAATTTTGAGGAGTTCCCATTTATCTCTTTTATCTTTCATTTCTTGCACTCTGGGTGTAATGTTTATGAAAGCTTTTCCTATTACAAGATCTCATAGATACTTCCCTATATTATCTTCTAGTAGTATAATGGTCTTGGCTCTTATATTTAGGTCTTTAATCTAGCTTGAGTTAATTTTTGTATAGGGCATGAGTTGGTGATCCTATCTCATTCTTTTGGATATGGATATCCAGTTTTCTAAGCACCATTTGTTAAAGAGGTGATTCTGTTCCAATTGAGTGTCCTTAGTGGCCTTATTCAGTATCAATTGACTGTATATGTGATGATCTATATCAGAACTCTCAACTTAGTTTCATTGGTTAGTATATCTATTCTTGTGTCAATACCATGCAGTTTTGACCACTGTAGCTTTGTAGTATGCTTTAAAGTCAGGTAGCACGATTCCCCCAATTTTGTTTTTTCTTTTTCAATAGGTTTTTGGCTATTGAGGAACCCTTATCCTTCTGAATAAATTTCATAATTAACTTTATAAATTCAGTTTTTAAAAAAAAGCTGTTGTTTATTGGGATTGCATTAAATCTGTAAACCAATTAGGGTAGGACAGACATCTTAAAGATGTTTAGTCATCCAACCCATGGCATGTAACATTCTTCCATTTTATTTAATTCTTTTTGATTTCCTTTAACAATGTTTTGTAGTTTTTTCTGTGTACAAGTCCTTTACATCTTTAGTTAAGTTTAATCTTAGATATTTGATTCTATTAGTTGCTACTGTAAATGGAATTTTTTCTTAATTACCTCTTCAGATTGCTCATTATTGGTGTACAGAAATGATACTGATTTTTGCATGGTGATCTTATATCATGCCACTTTACTGAACTTGTTTATCAGCTCTAGAAGCTTTGTTGTAGATTTTTCAGGGCTTTGTATGCATAGGATCATGTCATATGCAAATAGTGAAAATTTTACTTCTTCCTTTCCAATTTCTATGCTTTTTATTTCTTTTTCTTGCCTAAGTGCTTGAGCAAGTACTTCTAAAACAATGTTAAATAAGAGCGGTGACAGTTGGCATCCTTGTCTTGTTCCAAACTTAGAGGCAACGCCTTTGGCATTTCAGCATTGACTATGATGGATGTTAGCTGTGGGTTTTTCATTTATCATTTTAAGGAAGTTTCTTTCTATTCCTATCTTTTGAAGTGATTTTTATCAAGAAAGGATGCTCTATTTTTTTCTAATACTTTTTCTGCATCCACAGGGATGATCATGTGATTTTTTTTCTTTTGATCTGTTAATGTGGTGTATTGCATTGATTGATTTTCTTAAGTTGAACCACCCTCGCATACCTAGGATTAACCCACTTGATCATGCTGTATAATTCATTTGATGTGTTGATAAATACAAGTAGCAAGTATTTTGTTAAGGATTTATCATCCAGGTGTATTAGAGAGATTGATCTGTAGTTTTTTTTTTTCTTGTGCTGTCTTAATGTGGTTTTGGTATTAGGGTGATGTTGGCATCATAGAATGAGTTAGGCAATGATCCCTCCACTTCTGTTTTTTGGAAGCATTTAAGCAGGATTGGCATTCTTTCCTGGAATGATAGGTAGAATTCACCTGTGAAGCCATCTAGTTCTGGATTTTTCTCAGTTGGGAGGTTTTTCATTACTAATTCAATCTCATTACTTGTGATTGGTCTGTTGAGTTCCTCAATTTCTTCTTTCATCATTGTAGGCTGCTTGTGTGTTTCTCGAAATTTGTCCTAGAAATCATCTAAGATGTTTATCTTGTTGGCATACAATTTTTCAAAATCCTCTTAAGGTACTCTTAATTTCTATTGGACCAATGGTAGTATCCCCTCCCTTACTTTTTATTTTATCTTCTCTTTTTTTTTTTTCTTTGTTAATCTAGTTAAGGGTTTGTCAATTTTATTAATCTTCTCAAAAACTAAGCTTTTGATTTTGTTAGTTTTTTCTTGCATTTTATTTATCTCAATTTCATTTAACTCTGCTCAAACCTGTTATTTATTTCTTTCTCCTTCGTTTAGATTCAGTTTGTTGATCTAGTTCCTCCAGGTCTGCAGATAAATCTTCTATTTCAGTTTCTCCTCCTTTTATATTTTTTATTTTTTTATTTTTCCCAGGAGGTCCCGGAGATCGAACCCAGGTCCCTCCATATGGGAGACAGATGCCCAACCATTTGGGCCACATCTGTTCCCCTCGTTCTTTTTTAATGCAGGCATTTATGGCTATAAATTTTCCTCTAAGCACTGCTTTCCCTGTATCCCATAGGTTTTGATATTTTGTGTTCTCTTTTTCATTTCTTTCAAGGTAGTTACTAATTTTTTTTGCAATTTCCTCCTTGTCCTGCTGATTGTCTAAGAGTATGTTATTTAGCTTCCATATCTTTCTGCCTATTCTGCTTCTCTGCCCCTTATTAATTTCCAACTTCATTCCATTGTAGTCAGAGAAATTACTTTATACAATTTCAATCTTTCTGAATTTGTTGAGATTTGTTGTGTGAACTAACTTGTTGTCTATCCTAGAGAATGAGCCATGCACACTTGAGAAGAATGTGTATCCTGCTGTATTTGGGTATATTGTCCTGTTTATATCTATTAGTTCTAGAGCCTCTAATGTATTATTCAAAGTCTCTGTTTCTTTATTGACCCTCTTTGAGATGTTCTATCTAATGTTGATAATGGTGTATTAAAGTCCCCAACTAAATTTTAGAGGCATCTAAATATCCCCTTAGTTTTTCCAATGTTTGCCTCATGTATTTTGGGGGCACACTGGTTAGTCACATAAATCTTTATGTTTGTTCTTTCTTCTTGATAGATTACCCCTTTTATTAATATATAGTGTCCTCCTTTGTCTCTTACAATAGTTTTTCTTTCAATGTCTGTTTTGTCTGATATTCTTATAGCTAATCATGTCCTTTTTTGCTTATTGTTTGCATGTAAAATCATTTTCCACCTATTCACTTGCATCCCTGGGTATAAGGTGAATTTCTTGTAGACAGCATATAGATGGGTCATCTTTCCTTATCCATTCTGTCAATCTGTGTCTTTTGATTTGAGATATTAATAATATTCAATGGTATTACTGTCAATGCAGTACTTAAATTATCCATTTTTATTTAGGTTATATATGTCATATTTTGCTTTTATTTCTCTTTTTATCTTTTTAGTTATTTTAACTAAATTCCCTTCCTACACTCCAACCCTTTCTACTTCTCCAACCCTCTCTCTCCTGTTTATTCCACTCATCCTGCAAAACTCCATTTAGTATTTCTTGAACGGCAGGTTTCTTGTTGACAAGCACGCTGAATTTATGTTTAACTGTGAATATTTTGAACTCTCCCTCATTTTGAATGGCAACTTTGTTGGATACAGAATTCTTGTATGGCAGTTTTTTCTTTTAACTATGTCATACCACTGCCTTCTTGCCTCCATGGTTTCTAATGAGCAATCAGTGTTTAATCTTATTGAGCTTCCATTTTATGTGATGGATCTCTTTTTTCTTGCTGCTTTCAGTATTCTGTCTTAGTCTTGAGTATTTGACAATGTGATAAGTATATGTCTCAGGGAAGACCTGTTAGGATTTATACTGTTTGGAGTGCTCTGAGCTTCCTGGACATGTACATCCATGCCCCTCAAAAGAGTTGGGAAATTTTCAGCCATTTATTTCTATCCTTCTGCTCCCTCTCCCTACTTTTCTCCCTCTAGTATTCCTATAATGCATAAGGTTGTGTGTTTCACATTGTCATTCAATTCCCTGAGTCCCTGCTGAATTTTATCTATCTTTTTATCTATCTTTTATATCTGTGTGATTTCATATGTAATATCTTTGACATCACTAATTCTTTCCTCTGCCTTATCAAATCTGCTGTTATGTGCTTCCACTATATTTTTGATTTCTTGCATTGTTCCATTCATTACCATCAGATCTGTTTGCTTTTTATATATGTTTACAGTTTCTTCAGTATGTTCCCCCAGTGGCTTCTTAAAATCCTTTATCTCTTCCTTTACTTCATCAAATTGATTCATGGTATTTGTTTGGACATCCTCGTTTAGTTGTTCCAGGTATTGCATCTCCTCCTGTTTTTTAGTTGTTCATTAGCCTAGGCCATATTTTCCTGTTTCTTGGTATGGCTTGTAATATTTTGCTGTTGTATAGGCATCTGCTTATCTTGATGGACTTAAGATGTTTAGCTTATCTTTATACTCTAGGTTTTTACTTAGTTTAGTTTTGTTTTAAGGTTCCTTTTGACACTTGTTTCCACTTATTCTATATCCTTGAAGTTGTCTGTGTTCCAGTTTTCATTTTGCCTCTTTGTCTTTCTGTCCCTCTTCCTCCTGGATGATGCTTAGTTCAATAAGGTTGTGAGATCCAAAACTGCATGAAACTTTCCCTTTTATCACTATAAAAGTGATAAACACTGATAAACACTGCTCTGGTGTTTAGATACACAAATTAGCTTCCTTGTATAGCTTGTATATACAAGCTTTTTGCTTTTCCTACATTGTTTTGGTGAAAAAGTAGAACTCTGCCTACCTACTCTGATCCCATCTTCTGGAAGTCCCCTCAGAAGACCTATTTCTGAGAAGACTTTTTTAGAGGACACAAACAATTGACCTGCAGGGGTTTTCCAGAAAAGGGAACACACCCTACAAGTTGCTGATAAGCAACACCTGGTGAAAAACTAGTTTCCATTCTATAGAAAGAGCTTATCAGAATGGACAATTAAACCATGTTAATCAACGTATATCTGCTCCCCACTTTGTAAGACTCCCTTATGTAAAATGGAAAATTAACGTCAGCCAGTGAAAACATTTCCTCACTTGCTTCTGCACTAGTCCTTTATCAGCTTTTCCTGTACACCTCAGTCTAACTCCTTATATTTTCTGAATGGTTGCTGCCCAACTCATGAATAACTCAATAAAGCTGGGAGATCCTAAACTTCATGAAACTTTTTCTTTTATCACTATGCTTAATGTTTTCAAATCTTACTGCACAGACTCAGGAATTGAATAACTGTGCTATTGATATAAGGAAAGTAAAGAAGGGCTGTGGATAATTGAGAATGTCGTGGTATAGACACAGACTCATGTAGTCAATTACTTATGTTGTTGTCATTGTTAGTTTTTTAATTAGAGAAGTTGTGGGTTTACAGAACAATCTTGCATAAAATACAGGATTCTCATACACTACCCTACCATCAACATCTTACATTTGTGTGGAACATTTGCTACAATTGATGATAGTCCTTCTTTGTAATCATGCTATTTTTTAACAGTGGTTGCTTTTGTTATAATTGATTAAAGATTATTAAAATAGTACTATTAACTTTCATCCATAGTTTAAATCAGGTATATTTTCTGCCTTATATCACCCTATTATTAATACCATGTACCAGTGTCATATATTTGGGATAATTCATGAAAGAACATTCTTATATTGGTACTATTAACAATAGTCCATTGTTTACAATAGCATTCACTGTGTTATACAATCCTATGCTCTATCTTTCATTTTTTATTCTACTAACATATATAACCTAAAGTTTCCCCTTTTAACCATATTCACCTATATAATTCAGTAATTTTAATTGCATTCATAATAATGTGCTAGCATCACCACTATTCATTTCCAGATCTTTACAATAAACTTAAATAAAAATTCTGTACAAATTAAGCATTAACTCCCCACTCCCTAACCCCAGTCTATACCCTGGTAACCTATATTCTGGGTTCTAATTCTATGTGTTTGCTTATTATAATTAGTTCATTTTAGTGAGATCATACAATATATGTCCCTTTGTTCATTTTAGTGAGATCATACAATATATGTCCCTTTGTGTCTAGCTTATTTAACTCAGCACAATATGCTCAAGGTTCATCCATGTTGTCACATGCACCAGGACTTTATTCCTTTTTACAGTTGAATAATATTTTACTGTATGTATATACCACATTTCGTTCTTGAACACTTGATTTGCTTTCATCCTTTTGCAATTGTGAATAATGCTATTATGAGCATCAGTGTGTAAATATCTTTTTGAGTATCTGCTTTCAATTCTCCTGGATATATAGCTAGTTGCAGAACTGCCAAGTCATATGGTAATTATATACTTAACTTCCTATCTGCTACTGTGGCTAAACCATTTTACATTCCCACCAGCAATGAATGAGTGTTCTTATTTCTCCACATCCTTACAACACTTGACATTTTCTATTTTTTTTAATAGTAGCCATTCTAGTGGGTATGAAATGATATTTCATTTTGGTTTGATTTCCATTTCTCTAATAGCTAGTGATGCTGAGCATCTTTTCATTTGTTTATCCTCTTTGGAGAAATGTCTTCAGGTCTTTTGGCCATTTTTTACTTGGAGTCATAATATTTTTTTAAATATATATATATTGTGGACTTTAAACCCTTATCAGATATGTGGTTTCCAAATATTTTCTTCCATTAGGTAGGTTGTCTTTTCATTTTCATAACAAAGACTTTTGATGCACAAAAGTTTTTAATTTTGAGTGACTCTCATTTATCTATTTTTTCTTTTGCTGCTTGTGCTTTGGATTTAAAATCTAAGAAAACATTACCTAATTCAAGATCCTGAAGATGTTTCCTTACCTTTTATTCTAGGAGTTTTAAAGCCCTGGTTCTTATATTTAGGTCTTTTATTCAGTTTGAGTTATTTTTGTATATGGAGATAGGGGTCTTCTTTCATTCATTCTTTTGCATATGAATGTCCATTTTTTCCCAGCACTATTTGTTGAATAGACTATTCTTTTCTCGTGGAGAGGAGTTCACAAACTTGTTAAAAATCAATTGCCCATAAAATATAAAACTTCAGCTGGATTCCATTTGTTAATATATTTATCCTTGTGCCATTACCATGATGTATTGACCACTGTGGCTTTGAAATATTCTTTAAAGTCCAGAAGTGTGAGATCTCCACTCCCTACTTTGTTCTACTTTTTCAATATGTTGTTGGCTATTTGGAACCCTTTACCCTTCCAAATAAATTTGATATATAGCTTTTACATTTTTGAAAATTTAGCTGTTGGAATTTTTATTAGAATTGTGTTGAATCATTTTGGGTAGAACTGACATTTTAACGATATTTAGTTTTCCAATCCATGAACATAAATATCCTTCTATTTGTTTAGATTTTTTTTGGAATTCTTTTGGCAATGTTTTGTAGATTTCTGTGTATAAGACCTTTACATCCTTCATTAAATTTATTCTTAGATAATAGATTCTTTTAATTGCTATTGTAAATGGAATTTTTTCCTTCCCTTCCTTCTCAGATTGCTCATTACTAATGTATAGAGACACTATTGATTTCTTTGTGCTGATCTTGTAACCCCCCCTCCCCCCCACACACACACTTTGCTGAATTTGTTTATTAGCTCTAGTAGCTTTGTTGTAGACATTTCAGGACATTCCCTATATAGTATCATATCATCTGCAAATAGTGAAATAGTACTTCTTCCTTTCCAATTTGGATACCTGATATTTATTTTTCTTGCTTAACAACACTGGATAGAACTTCCAGTACAATATTGAATAACAGTGGTGACAGTGGGCATCATTGTCTTGTTCCAGATCTTAAAGGGAAAGTGGTCAGTAACCATTGAGTATAAAGTTATCTGTAGGTTTTTCATATAGGTCCTTTATCATGTTGTGTAAATTTCCTTCTATTACTAGTGTTCTAATGTTTTTTATCAAGAAAGGATGATGAATTTTGTCAAATGCTTTTCCTGCATCAATGGAGGTGACATTGCATTTCCCCCCTGTGTTTTGTTAATGTGGTATATTACATTAATTGATTTTCTTATGTTGAACTACCCTTGCATAAAGGGTTTCAGGTAGTGTTCTCCCCTCTTCAATTTTTGGGAAGTATTTGAGCAGGATTGGTGTTAAATTTTGTTGGGATGATTGGTAGAATTAGCCTGTGAAATCATCTAACCTGGTCCTGAGCCTTTCTTTGTTGGGAGATTTTTGCTAGCCAATTTAATCTCTTTATTTGTAATTGATCTTTTGAATTCTTCTATTTCTTCTAGAGTCACTTTAGGTTGTTCATGTGTCGCTAAGAATATGTCCATTTCATCTAGGATGTCTAATTTGCTGTTATCTTTTTATAAAGTAAATTTTGACTGCTATAGAGTGAATAGATTGTGGAAGATGGAGACATGGGGAAAACAGGAAGATAAATTAGAAGGCTAATAAAGACTCCATGTGAGGGATTTGGTGGTCTAGGGTGAAAAAAATGTTTTCTCTGCCTTATTTATGAATATGCTTTGGGAAATGGCAAGTCGTTACATTAAAATGGCAAGTCAGATTTCATTGTCATATCCTTTGCTGGGCATTTAAATTTGTAGATTAGAAAGGAAAACTGAGAATTGGGAATCAGCATTTACAAAAATGAATGTGATGTATTTTCCAACTTAAAATACTCAAATACAGAATTTCTTAGATGTTCACAAAAAGAATTACATCGATTTTCCTAGTATTTTTCAATATTTAGGAAATTAATACTATCATAAAATAAAATATATTCATTGACTAGAGTAGTAGAAATTTAGTTTCTTGATCTTGATAATTCTTTCTCCTTCTTGTTCTCACTGTCAACAGTAGCACCCTCAGGTAATTATACAGACAATAATAGCATTATTAATCATATCTCCTACTAAATAAATATGCACATTCTGGTGCTGGAATGGATGAGGTTGTGTTTACAATATGGAAAGAATTAAAAAATGAATAAGGCAATTTCATGTAGGCTGATTGGCTCCTGTTTGTTTCATAAGAGAGATAATGATATATGGAGTTAGAACCAAACAAGAGCAATAATGAAGACCAGAATTCAACATGAGGAATTTTTGTTTGATTTTTTTTTTCTTATTGAGGAACAAATAAAAGTTAAAAAAAAAAATAGTCACCACACAAAAGATAACTTTTTATTGATATTTTCCCTAGAAATAATCAATTCTTTATAGTTAATATTGATTTTGATTAAACCTAAATCCAACGTAGCATATCAGAATAATTTTAATTAGAATGGTTGAAATGTATCACTTAAAGTAAACTAAGAGCACATTTATCTACTCTCAAACTCAAAACTTCAAGTCTTGCACTTAGATGTGAATCTGGTCCACAATTCAAAATGCTGAAGTTATAATAATAACAATGATATTTTAAAAACTTTTTCTGCTAAATGACATATTTAAAAACTAACAAAGTCGCTATTTTTGACCATATTAAATTCAGTGATCTCTGACTAAATTAAATATAGTATTGGATAATTTATGACAGTGTTACATATTCACAATAATATTAAAATAAATTTGTTATAATTTTTAATAATTAACAAAAATGTTATTTTTAACAAGTAGCATACATGTTTGATTTTCCTAAATCATTTTTAAGAAATATTTGAACATTTAAAATTAATGAAGAGTAAAATTCTATGAATATAGGAAGTTTAGGGGATCAGAGTATCAAGCATTCTATAGAATTAGAACATTTCCAAAGTTCAGTGCTATTTAATGTTTATGATAGAAACAACATAATCCAAAAGAGTTTATTTTAAACATTATTCCTTGCTTATTATGATTAATATTTGAGAATTCTAATGATTATATAGAGAAGCCATTAATAATGAATATTTCATGTATATTGCAACCTTTCCCCCTTTTCATTTCTAAAAATATGCCTAGTTTTCTACATCCATTGCTACTTAGGATGATTTAAATATTAGCGTGAAAATTATGACATTCTGATGAATATTTTTTCTTCTCAGATTCCTGAAATTACATGTTTAGAGGAGGGTAAGAATTATAATAGATTCTTGAAGCATATAAAAATGTATAAAAAATTTAGGCTTGTGCTAACTTAAAGTGCTATTTATTTATCCTACAACAAAAATCCAAACATTATTTAAGTCATCAAATGCTAACTTTACTACTTCCAATTATAGCACTCAATATTGCTATAAAAATTAAGACTGTGATAATGAATGGCTTCTTATCCCTAAGCATAATAAACATTATGCTTTGCACAATCCTGTGAACTTACATAATCAATTGAAACATTTTAAATAAAGGGTACATTATATATTTCTAATTAAGGTGACATATTGTTATTGACAAACCCTAAAGCAAAGTTAATATTTCTTTAAAGAATATTCTTTGTGTGCTATGTTATATGTCTATTGTTTATGAGTAATAAATAGTTTATAGGTGAAGGTTTGTTAAAGGATAAGAAAAAACATAAAACAGATAAACTGTAAATTAGTTTAAACAAGATAATATGAGAAATATATAGTTATAGCAAAATTTAGTAATAAAATATTAGCTAATATTTGAATTATATTTCCAATGAGACAAAACTATTTCAGCACTATTTATTTTAATAATTTAATCATTACATAGAAACTTCTAGTGTAAAAATATTAAGCACAAAAGTAATTTTCAAAAGTCCAACTAGCAAGTAAGTAGAGTACTGAAACTTGAATACAAAAGGCTGCTGCCAGATACCATTAAGAATCATCAAGAAGAGTGAAAAACAACACAGTCAAAAATAATAATATGTAAAATAAAAATATGGAGAAAGAAAGGCTTAGGAAGAAAATAAAGCAATTGAAGATATTTTAAACAGAACCATGTTGATAAAATTGAGAATCTGAATGAAACAGGTAATTTGGAGTAAACTATCAGATTTAATGGAAAAATACATAGAAAACATTTTAAATTTCACAAACCATGAGAAGTAATTAAAAATTTATAATGGGGCTAGCCTATGAAAACAACAGTTTGTGAACAATTTTAACACTTGGGCTATTGTAATTTAAATACTTCAGAACTTCTACAAAAGAACAGTGTTTTCCAGGACTAAATATCAGTGAAACTGCTACCTCATAGCAATAAAAAAGAAAATACTATTACAAAATGCCAAACAACATAGTGGAATACAGCTGAGCATAAAAATAAAACTTTTCACTGAAAAAAAAGGAAGAATTTCTTTAAGGATTGTAAGAATTTGCTCAAAATTAGAAAATCTATTAAACATAAATATGTTTTAATTTTCTACCTGCTAAAACAATACTATACAATAGTTTGGCTAGATCAACAGGAATTTATTGGCTCACAGTTTTGAAGCCAGAAGTCCAAAATTGAGTCATCCTTAAGGCAATGCTTTCTCTAGAAGACTGGCATTTCTGGACTGCCTTTTCTTTCACATGGCAATGCACATGGCAGTGTCTTTTTTCACTTCTGGGTTTCTTGACTTCCACCTTCTGGCTTTTCCCTATGGCTTCTCTCTTTGTGACATACATTTTGTTTATAAAATTTTTCTAGTAATCCAGATTAAGAACATGTTTTTCTGAGGTATATAACTCCAAGTCACCACAAATGACTTTATTAATTCAAGGATAAAATATAAACATCCCTTATATATGTAGAAAACATAGAATGCTATTCAACATCTACATTTGCTGATAACCAGGAATAAAATGAGAATATATGGTTATAAAATATATTTTTAATAACATTTTATTGGTAAATTTCCTCTGGTTTTAATACCCAAAATATATTGAAGGTGGTTTCTCTATAAGCCAACATGTACATGGGTAAAGGTCCCTTTTTGTCCATAACTTTAACTTAATAATTAACAAAAAATGGAAAGTTATACTGTTAAGTCACATTCCAAATACATTTTGTGAAATGTTCAAATTGAATATAGGAATTTTGTTGTTTCTGTGTGTGTAGTAAGGTTAATTTTTGATACTTGGTTCCTCTATTCCATATCCTTGCAGTTGTCTGTGTTCCCTTGGGAAAAAATATTAGAACCAGAGAAAAGGAAAGAGATAAGAGAAAAAGAATAATAGTAATAATAATACAAAAAAGGTAGAAAAGAAACTGTGCAAGAGCTGGAAAACTAAGTAACACATGTAAAAAAAAAATCATAAAAAAGTACAAAGGAATAAGAATAAAGAAAGGTGAAACAGAAAAAAATGAAACAGAAACAAATTAGAGAGTAAAAAAATAGAATGAATTAAAAGGCTGGACAGATGAGTAGAAAAAAATAAAACAAGAAACAAAGTAGAGAGAGAAAAAAAATAGAATGAATTAAAAGGCCAGACAGAAGAAGAGAATAGAAGGAAAGGAAAAAAAATAAGAGAGAGAGAGAGAAAGAGAAAATTGAAGACCAAGAAGTGGTGGAATGGAAAAAAAGCAACAGAAGTCAAAAGACAGGAAAACGAAGGAAAGAAGAGAAATAAAGTAGGTTGAAAAAATAAGGAAAAGAAAAAATAGGAAACAAAGAAAGGGAAAACAACAAAGAAGAAACAAAACAACAACAAAGAAGCAACCTAGGAAAAACAGCTTTCCCTATTAGGTCCCTAGACACCTTCTCAGGTTGCTGGTGCTCATCAATTAATATTCCTGCAGTCTGCCCTCCACAGGTGATGTATCCAGTTTTAGCGAATAAAATAAAGGAAAAAGAAAGAAAACAATCCAAAAAAAACATAAAACAAAACAACAGAAACTCACTCTATAAGTTCCCTATCATAAGGTACTGGCTGTGTGCCTTATCTCTCCCTGGATCCCTTCTCTTAGGAAGTACCAGGACTCAAACCAGTGACCTTCTAGATGCAAGGCAGAAAATTTCCCCCACCCCCACACTACAGCAGCTCTATAGGCTAAATAAGCTTTTGAAAGCTTCTTAGGCTGTTCCTGACCCCATTTCTTTTAGATGAGTTGGACTATTAATAGTTTTCAGCAGCTGGGCTAGTTAGTTACATGTCTCTGCCCCCTTTCTGACCAAGTTACTCTCTCCCAGGGCAGCTAGGTATGACAGCCTGCCTAAGCAGATTCCCCCTTCCCCTCTCCCTGGGGCCACCTCAGCGCTATCTCGGATCCTCCCCAAAATTTAAAAGAGGCTTAGATGTCCAAACCAATGGAAAGGAAAACACTCTCCACTCTTTGCCAGAAACCTCTTCCTCTCAGGGAATGCTTTCTCCCACTGAGCTGGCTGGTGAGAGTCAGGGGTTCCATGGAGACTATTTGCCTTGAGAGTGGGGCTTAGCCACCCACCATTTCCAGCTACAGGAATAAGCAACTCACAGTTTTCCCTTGGGCTCTTTATCTCTTTGTCCAGCTCCCTCCAGATTGATGCCCTGAAGCCTCCTACTCTGTGGATTCCCAAAACAGCTCACTCAGGTAGGATTTTGTCCCTTCTTCACAGTTTTTTTGTGAAAGAGCTGGGCAGTGTTACCTACATCAATGGCATTTTCCTGGAACTCCCTCTGTATATGGGAATTTTGGTAAAGGTGAAAGTTTTAGTCTGCTGGGCAGCTGAAAAAAATATAACAGCAATGGATTGGCTTCCATATATGGGAGCTTATTAGTTTCCAAGCTTACAGTTTCAAAGCTGAGATAAATGTCCAAATCAAGGCACCATCAGGTGATGTTTTCTTTCCAAAGACTGGTTGCTAGTGATCCTGGACTCCTGTGTCACATGGCAAGGCACATGGCAATGTCTGCTAGTCTCTGTCTTCTCTCCCAGAGTTCATTACTTCATCTTCTTGCTTCCATGGCTTTCTATCTCTCTCCATAATCATGTCATTTATAAAGGACTCCAGTAAAAGGATTACGACTCACCCTGGTCCACACCTTAACTGAAATGACATAGTCACAAGGTCTTACTTACAATAGGCTTATACCCACAAGAATGGGTTAGTTTTAAGAATATGATTTTCTGGGTTTTGTACAGCTTCAAACCATCACACTCCACCCTCTGGACCCCCAAAGTACATGTTCTTTCCATATGCAAAATACAATCATTCCATAACAATATTTGAAAAGCCTTAAATCATTTCAACAACAATATTAAGTACAAAGTCTCAGCAAAATTGGTTATAAGAATGATTTGTCCTAAGGCAAAGTTTCCCTCCATCTGTGGACCTGTGAAACTTAGAGAACAAGTTATCTACATCCAATATACGAAAGAGGGACAGCCATAGGATAAACATTCTCATTGTCATATAGAGATACTAGAAGGAAAACAAGGATCACAAGTCTCAAAAAATTCTGAATGCTTCAGGGCAAACTTCATTCAGTTCCAAGGTCTACGAGTCATCTATAGATGATGGTTTGTTCTTGGAACCTGATGGAGCAGCAGCCCCACCCTTTCCAAGTGATGGGCAGTGTCCATGCTCTCCCCAAACAATGTGGTGAGGGCCCCCAAAACTTCAAGCATTGGAATTGCTACTAGGCTCTCAGCTCCACACTCATCAAACATCAGTGTGGTAGCCAGACTCTAGGTTCCACCCTACTCAAGCATCAAGGTGGCAGCCAGCCTTTCTGTAGTCCCCCAAGCATCTGTGAAACCTGGGGTGGTAACACTCCTCCTGAACAATGGAGCAGAAGGCCAGTGCTCTCCAAGCTCCAGGGCATATTCACCCTTTCCACATACATGAGTGTGTCTGTTCTTTTGGCCTGAGAAGATGTCTTCAGTCCAGAACTCAGCTTCATGGATCTGCCTTTGACAGCATTTTTCCTTCAGTCTATCCCTTTTCTGTTCTTTTTAATCCAGACCAACATTGGTTCTGTTCGTATAGATCTTGCAAAAAACTTGTTAGTTTCACATGTACTACCCAGGCATCCAAGCCATAAGACAATGGGACTTTTTACAGATCCTTCCTGGATTATTGCATTTCCAATCCTGTCTTGCACTGAAATGGCTGACTGGTTCCATATTCAGTTAAATCCACATATGAAGCACTATTCTCTGGGGCCTTCCTTTCTGGAAGTTCAGAATCTTGAAAACCATCAATTTCTGGTTTCTTTGTGCCTAGGAATTCAGTTCTCAGCTTATTCCTTTCCTTTCGCATTTTATTATAAGCTACAAGGAAAAATCAGATTGCACTTTTCACATTTAGTTTGGAAATTTGCTTAGCTAAATATCCCAGCTCATCACTTTCAAATTCTGCCTTCTATCTGACACCAGGGATCGATTTTCCCAACTTCTCTGCCACTTTAAAACAAGGATCACCTTTCTTCCAGTTTGCAGTTGCACATTCATCATTTCTAAGTCCTCAACGGAAGTACCCTTAGCACCCAAATTTCTACCAACAGTCTCTTTGAAGAAATCTAGACCTTTTCTATCAAACACCTCACAATTCTTCCAGAATCTATCCCTTACTATTTTATAAAGCTGTTCCCACATTTTCAGTATTTGTAATAGCAGAAACCCAAAAATCTGTTTTAGTCTGCTGGGCTGCCAAAAGCAATCTAGCAGAAAAGGGTTGACCTTTACATTGGGGATTTATTAGGTTACAGTTTCGAGGTGGAGAAAAATGTCCAATCCAAGGCATCACGAGGTGATATTTTCTCCCCAAAGACTGGCTGCTGGCAATCCTTGACTCTTCTGTCACATGGCAAGGCACATGCCATGTCTACTGGTTTCTCCCTTCTCCTCCAAGTTTTGTGCTTCAGCTCTTATTGCTTCAGTGGCATTCTGTCCCTCTCTCTCCTTATTCATCTAGTTTATAAATGACTCCAGTAAAAGGATTAAGACCCATCCTGGGCCATGCCTTAACTGAAGTAACCTAATCACAAGGTCTACTTACAATAGGTTTACACCCACAGGAATAGATTAGCTTTAAGAACACGATTTTCTGGGGTACACACAGTTTCAAACCATCACAGTGAAATTATTGCACATAAATTGTTTCTATTTTAATATAATTTTTTGGTGGTCAGTATTTTTACATCCTAACATTGCAGATTATTTATCTATGAATAATGTATTGTATTTTAAGTATGTTTTAGCAAATTTGATAGGGTTTTCATATTGCAGTATAGCCCATTGTAATGTTTCTCACTTCAAATAATGGGAAAAGAGTTCTCAATGTCTTTTCAAAGATCATTTGGTTATTGTAGTAGTGTAGGCTAGATAGGACAAAAGCTTTGGGACAAGTATGATAATAATGGAGATGGAGAGAACCAGAAGAATGTTATATATATTTTGAAGTAAAGGCAACAGGTTTTAGGAGAGGGAAATGTCAATTTGTTTGTTTAGTGTCTACCAGAATTACTAAATTGTAAAGTTCTTAAAGACTGAATACTTGTCTGTATTATACACTAGTCTATCCTCATACATACAGTAAGTGCCCAGTAAATATTTTGAAGTGAAAAATATGAATTTTCTTCTATTTAGGAATCTGGATGAAATCATATAAACTATTTTGTAAGTGATATGCATAAAATGTAAATTTTATAAAGAAGTTCTTATGTTTCTTATTAAGTATGGCTAATTAAGCACATATTGAAATTAAATGTTCTCTCTGTAAATATGGAGAGATAGGAAAAATTATCATTTAACACATAATATTTATAGAAAATTAAATTTTCATATGAGAAAACTGAAAATGAGCCCCATAAATACAGTAAGTTGAGGTAATTAGGAAGTGCAAAAATACAATAAAATTTGATTCTTAATTTGTTTTGAAAGTATAACAAACTATATATAATATTTTTTTATAATTGCAAGGCAGGGAAGAGCAGAGGAAAGTAAAACAATATGTTGGTCTTCTTTTGTAAGAAAATAAAGATACTAATTAATTTTAAACTTTGAGGATGAAATAGTTTAAGAACATATATTCAAATTTGAATATAAATAATGCTTAGCTAAATGCTCCTTACTAGAAACAAGCCCTACACTAAAACTTTAGAAAAGTAAACTCCGAGCACAAATAGTTATATTGAATATCTTCTAACATAAAAAATCTTGGTGTAGCAATACTAATACCATGCAAATCAAACTCAATTAAAATAAAAAACATGAAAAGTCACAGATACAAAATTTTGCATTCCAAAAATGACAATTAAGCAAGAAATAAGGAATGATGTATGTTTATGCAAATAACAATCAGTATACTATATGATGAACAAGCTAAAAGACTTACAAGGAGACATTGAAGTTTTCCCACTTACACTCCTCTCATCAACAGAAAATAACAGTAAAATTAGAGGTGCAGAGAAAATGTAATGATATGATTAACAATCAGTTATTATATAGTTGACACGTTTATAGAATAAAAATGTTTACTATGTCATTAACATATGACTAATTAAATTAAAAATCTACAATAATTTCAAATCTTATTTATACTTAGAAACTAAAGTATATACAATGACAGATTATGGTGCCGAGAATCAGAATTAAGTCCAAAGAAGCAAGTACAATTTTGGGATTCTGCTAGGGGCATCTGACAATTCAAAGATGAGAAAAATGCAAAGTATTTGACAACCAAACATGCTTAGAGGAATGAAAATGGAATTTCAGAGACCATTGAGGAGGTATTGGCCTGACAGGCCCATCACCCTCTGGAGCTAGATTTAATGGGTAAGGATGTGTTAAAAATACTTTGCCATTGAAGAACTAAAGACAAGTTTGGAATCAGACTGGTAACTTCAATTTGAATAGGAGATCTTGGATTTCTAATGGTCCCTGGAAAACCTCCATATTGATGGATAAAATCATTCAAGTCCTCAAATTATTTCAACAATCATTCCTATATACTGTACAAGCAGCTCATAACAATAATTTAAAAATAATGTCTTAGCTTGACAGACTGCTATGATAAGTACCACACACTTATTGGCTTACGAGGAATTTAGTCTGGTTTCATAGTTTCAGAGGTTGAAGACCAAAATTAAGGTGTTAGCAAGACCATGGTTTCTCCCCAAAGTTTGTAATATTCTGATGCTGGCTTGGTGCAATCCATGGGGTTTTGGGCTTGCATCTCTGCTCTGGCCACATGGCAATGTCTCTCTCCTTGTCTCTGTTTTTTTTGGTTTCCACTTTCTCACTCTTCTGGTTATGCCTGAATTTCATCTCTTATTAAGGCCTCCAGCCTCTGGATTAAGGCCTGTGCTCTTACAAAATTCTGTTCACAAATGAGTATACACCTTAACTGATACATCTTCCAAGGGTCTTATTTACAAGTGAGCTCACACCCACTAAAATGGGGATAAAGATAAAAAGCGTGTGTCTGTGTTGGGGTACATAATTCGATCTACCAAAATTAGGCTTCTAATGAAAAAAGACTTCTTGACAGAAAACCAAGAGAAGGAAAAAACAAAAAATAGAAATAGATAATTTTTTTTTTTTTTTTCATTTTTCAAACATTTCAATCTTTCCCCAAGGCTCTCTTATACATTCAAATCAAACTTGTGGCAAGGATTACTATGAAACCCACTCATTGGGTCAGAGATCCTTGTGGTGTCAGCGTAAAGCTTGCCCCATCATGTAGCACACTACCTACACTTGAGAGCTCACCGGCCAGCCAGTGGCCTCAGCCCCAAGCTCTAACAATGTGCACTGGGAGGTCCACTGTTTCGAGAGCTCTCATCTATTTTTTTTTTTTTTGAGCGGTAACGCTGGCTTTAATGGCATTAACATCCAGGAGGGCACACATCCGTTCTGGGTGGCCATGTCCTCCGCAGCCACTGAGAGCTCACCACCACCCGCCCCCCTACCCCCACCATTGCACTGATTGACAGATCCAGAGCCGTCCTGGCCTGGACTCTGTTCACAACGAGGTGAGAAGGGCTTTGGCGGCTGGAGAGCTCTCATCTAGACCACAAAGTCACCTTGTTGTTGCACGGGATGGCGATGTCCACATAGCACAGGGGAGAGTCTGTGTTGCACAGGGCAATCGTGGGCAGGTTGACGTAGGATGCCTCTGTGAGGGGCTGGTGGTCAGCCCTGGGGTCGGTCACCACCAGGAGACGTGGCTCCGGGAAGGCTGCCTGGATCTGGTTAGTGAAGGTTGCAGGAGTGAAGCGCCCAGCAATAGGGGTAGCTCCAGTGGCAGCAGCAAACTTCAGTACAGCCCGCTGGCCAGTGTTCCTGGAGGATATGACACTGACGTCAGCAGGATTTTCAATGGCAACAATGGCACGAGCTGCCAGCAGAAGCTTCTCCCAGGTCCTTTTCGGGTTTAGGATGTAGATGCCATCACTTTTCCTTTTGTAGATGTACTATTCCATTTGGAAGTCAAGGTTGGTGCCACCTAAGTGGGTTCCTGCTGCAAGGAATTTGAGGATATCCTCCTCCTTCATCTGCAGGACATCAAGGGCTCCGGACATTGTTTAAGTTTCCCTTTAAGTTACGACGGAAACCCGGGACAACGCCGTATGGACCCTTCTGCGGGTAGCGCGGAAAGGCTAGAGAATATTTTGATAATAGAGTTAGCAGATATAGATTTAAAATAAATTTCTGAGTATATTAAAGAAAATAAAACATAAGATCGAGAAATTTGACAAAACTTGAAATGACTTAAAGAGGCTAAGGAATTTAAAGTATATAAAACAAAATTAATAACTGAAATCTTTAAAAGTGACAACAATAGCACAGAGATTGTGATGGTAAATTTCATACATCCACTGGGCTAGGTTATGGTGTCTGGGCAAGCAGGAACTGGCCTGATTCTACTGTGAGGGCATTTCCAAGATTGATTTGCATGAATAAACAGGTGATTGTATCTATAGCTGATTGAATATACAACCTTCACAGAAGATTGTCCTCAGCTGGGTGGAGAATGTCCTCATCAAACCAGTTGAAAACTTAAAAGCCAGGACTGAGGATTTTAGAGCTCAGAAAGAAGAATTTCTGCCCTAACTTCACTCAGCCAAATTCCCCTGGGGAATATGGAGTTTATCCATCCAGTGACAGCTGTTGTATTTTAGGCCATTCCCATAATTATAGGGCAGGAATTCCCCCCTCACCAATAGATTGAACAAGAGTTGATTAAATTAATAATGGTAATATTTTAATTAAATCTGAGAAGTTGGGGATGCAATGTGGTAGAGAGAATAAAAATACATAATAAATAAAAAAGAAGTCAAGAAAGGAGATAAGAAAGAACACAGAAATGTGGCAATATAGAAAACAAATAGTAAGTGGTTGTCACCAACCCTAAAACATCATTATCAATGAAGAAAATTGCCTCATTTAGAAATCAAATTTTTTCAAATTACTAAAAAAGAAAAATAACTTGCAAAGCTTACATGACCTAAGTAGAATATAAAGTTTAAAGAAAAAAGGCATAAAAGATTGGTCATGTAAACAATATTCAAAAGAAAACTCTACAGTTACATCAATATCAAACAGTATACTTTAAGGCAAAATCATTATTATTGATAAAGAGCAAGTCATCATAACAACATAGTTTTAAAGCACTCTTTAGTTTTATTTAAGTATTACAAAAGTCAAGAGCATAAATTCAATGAACTGAAAAAAATATCAGACAACTCTACAATTACATAGGGAGATTTGAACATACCCTTCTCAAAAACTGATTGAGCAAACAGAAAATAAAAAACTGTACAGAAAACCTGAAAAGCTTACGATCTTGATCTAATCCCATATCAAACAACTGCAGAATAAATATTCTTTCCAAGTACACACAGATAATTAGCTAAAAGTAACCATTTGCTGTACCATAAAAATGCCTAAACACATTTCAAAGTATTGCAAATTATCTGAAAACAATGCAAGTGATTTAGAAATCAAGAATAAAAATTAAATTAAAAACCATATATACACACATACATACACACAAATAAAACTGAGAAAAAAACAAGTAAATAGATTCAAAAATGGAAAAATTAATAACAATGAAATAACCTACATGAACTAATTTATATTTATAGAACATTGCACCTGCAAAGAGCAGAATGCACATTCTTTACAATTTCATATAGAGTATTCATCACAATAAACCATGGAAGTAGTCCTATGTTCTGGGACTCTCCCATTCTTACTTCCTTTAACAATGCTCAAAAGAAAGTTCTAAATAATGATCCCTCCAGATAACCCAACAGTCACAACCTCATCACTATCGTTTGTCTGAAGTCTGCCAAGACTGTTTCAGTATACTTAATTTGTCCCTGTATAAGTTAGTGTAAGATGCCACAGAATTCTGTCACCATCAGTTCCTAATGTACACAAATTTCTTTGGCCTGTTTCTCCTCACTCTTCCCCAACAACTAAGCCCTTTCTATGTGACCCTTAGAATCACGGACCATTATTAACAAAACTCAGTCTATACTCAACTGCTTTTGTGAACATTCCTGCAATGGTTTTGTAAGAGCAGAAATTTGGTTCCTTCCTTAAACAGCTTGCTGTCCCTGTAGGTTTCTCAAGTCATGGAGAAAAGCTTGCAATATGCCGAATGTTTTTGGTTAGTTAAATTTTATTCTGTTTCTTACCATAGCCTGCATATCACTGCTCTGGAGGGATGGTTGGTTGGTGGCCTATTTTATCCTCATTATACTTTCCAGACCATCTTTACCTCTCATAACATCAGTTTATCTTACCCATTTCTCATTACCTCTTTCATCCATGAAACAACTGAATAATTAACCCTCATTTCTTAACAATTGTAATTATTGGTTTGTCTCATTTTCTCCAGTCCTACCTTTATTCTAATAATTAATTATTTCAATATATTTCTCCAAATATGATTCTCCCAACATTGTGGTTCTCATTTCCTCAAACAACTTTCTTCCAATGATTTGGTCCTTTACCCTACTTCAACCTCGCATTCCATTATCATAGCCAATATGCTGTCATTGCCAATAGCTACAATCCTTCCATAGTGTCAGATTCAAGCATTCTACTCTGATTACCACATCTTAAGTTTCCAAATTACTCTTCTAGTTTCACAAATAAAGAAAATGTATTGACCATACATTCTTTTTCTATCTCTTCCCACTGATGACTATTCATCGCTCCTGAAGTTTCTGGGCCATTTGTAGTCCCACCTGGATTGGATTGTTGCAGTTTTTCATTGACGTTAATCACAGGGCAGCATTGGAGAACTAAGATATACCCTAGAAAATCTCCTGTATTCCAGACAAACTCTTCTTTACCTCCATTGTGTATTTCTAGTCCTATTTCCCCTTGATAGCCAGAATCAATCACCCCAGCCATTACAGTAATTCCCTTTTTGCCTGATGATTCAGAGGCACAGATTCTAAAGTGGACAGATGGCAATCTTATTTTCCAATTGAATGGAATTGCTGTTGTGTCTCCAGTGAAAGCACTACTTCTTTTGGAACTAAAACATATAGATCAGCATAGCATAAGGTTGCAGGGATAGGAAGCAAAAATTTTTCTAGTGAGTCACTCAAGGTAACAGTGAGTGGTGCCACTTCCATCCCAACTCCTTAATCCCTGGACACATGGATTCTGGATATGGGAAAAACAGCACTATATTGTGTATGCTAATTTAGAGCATACACAGCCTCCTGGAGAACATTTCCCCAGCCTTGTAAAGTATTGCCACCTAGGTTCACAGTAATTGAGACTTCAAAAGGCCATTTAATCATTCTATAAATCCAGGGAGTTTAGGATGATGGGGAACAAGTTAAGACCATTGAATTCCATAGCTTGTGCTCATTCACACACATCATTTGCGATGAAGTGGGTTCCTTGATCAGAGGCAGTGCTGTGTAGAACGCAATGATAGTAAATAAGACATTCTGTAAGTTCACTCTTGGTAGTTTTGGCAGAAGTATTGTATGCAGGGAAGGCAAACCTATATCTGGAGTAATTGTCTATTCCAATTAGAACAAATCTCTGCCCCCTCAATGATGGAAGTGGTCCAATGTAATCAATCTGCAAACATGTAGCAGGCTGGACCCCTCAGAAAATGGCACCATATTGTGGACTTAGTGCTGGTGGCAGATAGGCACTTAGTAATGGCTGTAGCCAGGTCAACCTTGGTGAGGGGAAGGCCATGTTGCTGATCTCACACATAATCTCCATCCTTACCACCATGGCCACTTTGTTTATGAACCCATTGGGCAATGACTGATGTGGTTATGGAAAGAAGCTTACTGATATCCAAAGAATGGATCATCTTATTCACTTGATTATTAAAATCTTCCTCTGCTGAAGTCACACTCTAGTAAGCTCTCATATGATATAGAAATATCTTCATGTTTTTTGCTTACTCTGAAATGTTTATCTACATGTCTCTTCCCCAAATCTCTGTTTCCAATTTTACAATCATGTTCCTTCCAAGTCCCTGACCATCCACCCAAACCATTGACAACAGTCTAAGAATCAGTATACAAATGCACCTCTGGCCATTTCTCCTTCCAAGCAAAATAAGCAACCAGTTGTACTGCTCAAAATTCTGCCCACTGGGAGGAGTTCCCCTCATCACAGTCCTTCAGGGGTGTCCCAGAAAAGGGTCACAAGGCTGCAGATTTCCACTTTGGGGTGGTACCTAAATATCATGCAGAACCATCTGTAAACCAAGCCCAAGTTTTTTTTCCTCAGTCAACTGATTGTAAAGAACTCCCCAAGGCACCATAGCTGTGTATTGGGAAAGAGACAGTAATGTGGCAGGAGTGGGCACCATGGGCATTTAGGCCACTTCCTCTTGTAGCTTTTTTGTGGCTCCAGGACCTGTTCAAGCCCTATTTTGTATATAACACCTCCATTTTATGATGGAGTGCTGCTATGCATGCCCAACTTTATGGATTGGTGGGTCAGACAACACCTAGCTTATGATAGGCAACTCAGGTCTCATAGTAACTTGGTGGCTCATGGTTAAATACTGTACTAAGGCTCAGAAGCAGGCCAAAAGCTGTTTCTCAAAAAGGAGAATAGTTACCTGCAGAATATGGCAAGGCTTTACTCTAAAATCCTAAGGGGCTGTGTTGTAATTCTCCTATAGAGGACTGACAAAGATGACTCTATTGCCAACTCATATCATGGACTGTCAGTGGTACCTTGATTATTGGAAGTAGAGTTATTAGTGCCTTTCAATCTAATCAGATTAGAAAGGCAATTGCAAAAACCCCAGAACCAATTCAGAATCCCATGTTTAAGATTCTGTTTCTCAAGAAACACTCTTGGTACAAAGTTGTATTAGTCAGGCTTCTCTAGGCAAACAGAACCAACAGAAGATTTCAGTAAAAATAATAAGATTTTATAAGATTATCTCATGTGACTGTGGTGATACATGAGTCCAAATTCCATAGGGCAGGCTGAAACTGGAAACTCTGATGAAGGTTTTTGATGAATTCTTCAGGACAAGTTGGCTGAATGAATCAGAGAGAGGAATTCTCTCTCTGACTGCTGAAATCATCACTACTCCTTTTAAGGCCTTCAACTGATTGGATTAAATGTCTCTCATTACTGAAGACCATCTCCTCAATTGATTGTAGATGTAATCAGCCATGGATGACAGCAACTTACTGATGATTTAAGTCCACAAAACGTCCTCACAGTAACAGTTAGGCCAGTTCTTGTTTGACCAAAGAGCTGGGCATCATTACCTGGACAAGTTGACACATAAGCCTAAACATCACACCTACATCCACAATTCTCTTTTCTTCTCTCACCCTGTCATTCTCATTAAGCTAAAAAATAGGGTTTGATTTAACACTGCTTAAATAAAAATCAAATCCTTCTCATTTCTGCACCCATATAACTGAATGAGACTGGGAAAAAACTCACAATATACTGAATGCTTTCAATATAAATTCAGATGGGTTCTTATAATACATACCAATCATACTAAATGTTTCCAAGTCAAGTAAGTCTCGCTCTCTCCTTGATGAAAATTTCACACGTGTCCTATTTCTCATATCTCCAAAGCTACCTGTCCTTATTCTCAGTTTATGACATTTCTTCTTACTTTGCTGAGAAAATTTAAGAAATTAGGAGAAACCTTTCACAAGCTTCACCAAAAACCCATGTTGCTACTATCATACGCACCTGTATACTGTGCCTTTGAAGTATTATTGTAGAATGCCAAATGTTATCCTCTTTTGTGCCACCAACCACCTTTTCCCAAAGAATCCTTTCAGAATAAAAACAAATTAAATAATCTGAAATACAGTTATCAGGTATTTTTTAATAATTGAATTTGTGATGCAGCATTGTAGACATGCTTCTATACTAGAACATTAACATTTACTAGAACACTCACAAAATGTAATTTCAAAATGATGAAGACATGATATTTCACAACAATATAAATGTGATATGGAAAGATCTGTGATTTCTATTGGTTACAATTGTAAGTTATAAGCACTGTGGTTAATTTTCTACATTAATAATTGAAGAAAATAAAATGGTAAATTTTTTAGGAATTAGAAAATAAGATGTTGTTTTTCCCCATCTAAGTTAATGAATTCCTTGGATTCTTTCCACAGGTCTCCCAGTATTTTGTGGAACTGAGGTAAAAACCCCTCTTTTAGGTGAGCTCTCAGAGCCCTAACTAAACCCAGCATCACCATTTGTACTCTACCTTCCAAACCATTGTGCCTTCTAAAGGACATCAATACTGTAGTTCTGTCCCCTTCCTCCATCATCCAATGATCATCATCCTGTTTCATTTCACCTGTCTAAGAAACAACATTTAACAGAGTTAAGTCACCCCCATTTTCTTGATATATGGCTTTCTTCACTTGGCTTTCAGGGTGCACACTCTCTTGTTTTTCTTCTACCATCCAATTGCCTCCTTTTATCTTCTTTGATCATTCTTTCTCTGCTGCCCAACCTTTAGTCACTTACCCTACTTTGGTCTCTCATTTTCATGATCATGCCTAGCATGTTGTCATTGCCAATAATTACAAGCCCTCCTAAGTTTCATATTCAAGAATTCCATTCTCTGACTACCAGTAAGTCAACTCTTGGTCATCTTCTCTATCAGCATTAACTTGGCAATCTTAGTCAGTCTTGTAGCTTTAAGTAATATCTATATGTTATTTCATCTACGCAACACATGATTTAACTTAGTTTTTAAAAAAGGAAATATATGGTTTTGCAGTTTAAGGAACAGCAGAGACAAACAAATGTTCCTCTCCTATAACCATGCTTGTTAAATTTTTTTTTAGTTAGCAAAGAAATAGATAAGAATAACTGAATATAATAAAACAGGAAGAACATACACTAGATTACTCGGTGCTTATAAGATTTCTGTTATACCTCAAGAGAAATACTGTCTCAGAGTAAATCTTGAAAAAAATAGTTAAAATGTATAGGATTCATAATTTCTACTTGTCTTTTAATAGATTTAAATATATGATTCAAAATAGGATTTGCAATTTTCCTTCATGAGGTATGATATTTGGAGTCATTTAAAGATTTCCAGAGATATTTCTTTTATGGCATAATGAGTTGTCAGACCTAACAAGCTGTGAGTTCACTTTCAGGAAGCAGATGTAAATATAACCTGAAAAGGATGTTTTATTTGTTACTAAAACGTGGGAGATAACCTCAAGTTTAAAACATAACTATATTAATCAAAAATCACATTTTTCTTTATACCACATTTTTTCCATTTATGCTAACAAAATTTCTATTTTTGGCCAGTTTTTGAGGTTTAATATATGGTTATCAATTTTATCAAATGCTGCCTTTGGCAAGATTTGTGTTGTTAGAAGGAACTTAAAACAACCCTGAGAAAAACAACAAGAACAAAAGGTAGCAGTAGTGTTATTATTCCAGAAGCTCCTATATATTGGCTTAAGAAATTATTTTGTTTGAAATGATATGCTATCAAAACCAGAGATTCTTCTGATGAAGCATATAAAATGAATTAGCCCAAACGCCCTTCACTTTTTAATAAATGTTTCTAAAATGAGTTATTTCATGTGGTGAAAAATGACTGCTCCCTAACTTTTGCTACAAGTTTGTCTAGTGCTTTTAAGAGATTGGTTGCCACATCTGAGGAAACCCAAATTGAATTGTTTGCTTATCACTTGCTGTTATAGAAAAGGCCAATGACTTTCTTTGCAAGCACTATTTATTTAGCAT
Organism: Tolypeutes matacus; assembly: GCA_026826555.1. Taxonomy (NCBI): domain Eukaryota; kingdom Metazoa; phylum Chordata; class Mammalia; order Cingulata; family Chlamyphoridae; genus Tolypeutes; species Tolypeutes matacus. The sequence continues at coordinate 29,597,592 of JAKSZT010054304.1, read as the reverse complement.
TGAAAATATTTACTATAGTTTGCCTTTTCATTGATAGAGTCACATGAATCATAACACAAGGTTCTGCTTATTAAACTAGCAGTGTATTTGTAGAACCTGTTTCTGGATACAACAGTGTAGAAAAGTTCTAATTCTATTATGAGAAATACATTTATATACATATTCAAATTTCAAATTCTCTATTTGACATGTATATTTGTGTGTGCATTTCAGGTCCAATTTTAAATCTTGGTCCTCACAAATTAGATAGAAGATTATATAGTAAAATAGGTTTTACACTAATTTTTAAAGATACAGAAATATTATTTTATTTATTGATGCTTACAAGAATTTGTATGTTTTGTCAAAACATGAAAACTAAAGTGACAAGCTGAAGAGGTTCAACTATATGAGGATCAAAACCTCTTTCCACTCATTTATCAAGTATTTACTGAGTGCCTGCTAGTGCTAGACTCTAAGTCTTAAGTTTAGCTCTTAGGTCTGCCTGAGTAATCAAGGTATAGAGTGTCTCTTGTCACATGGAACTTACGTCACTTTTGAATTACTTACCTACATTGTTTATATTTTCAGGATATTTTTTTGCTTGAATTATCTAAAGAGTTACCTGTATATGTTAATTTTTTCTGACATACATAGATATGAATTCTTATTACATTCGCACGAGGAATATGTATTCAATTTCAATAATGTAATTTTACTTTGGTTACCAGATCTATATCCCAATACATATATTTCAAATTTTTTGAATTGGCTCTTCATCCTAACTGTCACACTGTGATAAGTGCTGTTATTTCTCCCATCTTAAAAAAAGAAGTCTCTCACTTCAACCATCATTCCTTTTTATTTCCTGCTTCATTTCTTTGTTCCCTTTTAGAGCAAAACACTTCTCCTCTGAAGAGTTATTTATACTCAAATCTACAATTTCTCTACTCACAATCTTTCTTCAGGCCATTTCAACTAGGCTTTCACTCCTACTTCTCAAACAAAACTTTTCTTATCATCCTGGCTCCACTCAGGAGTTAGAAGCCACAAAGTAATTGGAATGCAGAAGTTTAATATAAGGAAATATTAAATATAGCAGGAAATTATACTAACAAGGTCATAGATAGTAAGAAGTAAAGAAACTCTAAAGAATATTGGAATAGCAGGTATAAGAAGCAGCCACTAATCCCAGGATTGAGATAGAGCACTGAAGGAAGATCCTTCCTCTATGCTATCCCCAGGACTGAGACCAAGACATTGTTGAAGAGGGCACAATCATGTCTCACTGTATGGCACAGAAGTCACTGTGGTGCCACACTGTCAGATATTGCTGGAAATCCACCTTAAGAAATTTGCTGGAAATCAGCTTTCGAAGATGCCAAGGTGTCATGGGAAAGTGACTTATTGTAGTAACTCTACTATAAAACTTCCCAAAGAGGTGATATTAGGGAGCAGTTTTTCACTGGGTCCTGTGGGCTACCATGCATTGCGGGAGTCAATACTAAAGAATCTGTAAGCTGTATAGGTACCCACTCCTAGAGAAAACCATGCATGTTGCAGTAGTCCAAAGAGCAAATGCTCCAAAACCAGAAAATAAAACCATTTCCTCTCACAATGTCTCTTATAGCACCCTTGCGGTGGATTGAAGCTGTATGTATCCCAGGAGGACATGTTCTTACATTTAATCCATTTCTCTGGGTGTGAACCCATTGTAAGTAGGACCTTTAAATGAGGCAACTTCAGGTAAAGTGTGACCCACATCAATCAGGATGTATCTCGATCCTAATACTGGAGCCCTTATAAGTCGAATGAAATTCAGACACAAAGAGAAAGAAAGCCACAGGAAGGTAGAAGCTGAAATGGAACCTGGAAGAGAAACATGATATGAAGAGATGTCACTATGTACCTTGCCATATGACAGAGGAACCAAGGATCACTGGCAGCCAGCCCCAGAAAACCACAGTCTGTGGGAAGAAAGCATCACCCTGATCATGCCTTGATTTAGATGTTTTCCCATCCTCAAAAACATGAGCGAATGAAATCCCATTGTTTAAACTGAACCATTTCATGGTATTTGCTTGAGCAAAGTAGGGAACTAAAGCAAACTAGGAAACTCTAGGGTCAAAGTTTCAGGACCAGCAGGCAAAAGAAACTCTTTTAGGGTCTGAGATCCATTTTAAAAAGAAGAGTCAAAATGAGTGAATTTGGGAGGTGATATCCTTAAGATGGTTGTATAAGATATACCTGGAAAAGTTCTCCTCAAAAACAACTAATAAAAGGTCAAATCCCATTTGCTTAGAATTCTGAAGAGTGCTAGAGAATGGAGAAGGACTCCACAAACACTTAATGAGTTAAAAAGAAAAAAATGGAAAGAAATGGGCCCTAGGTCTGGCTGATATAGGAAGCCCTGAGAGATGAACCTGGTGCCAGATTATAGATGAGATCTGGAAAAACCTGGGACCACGGAGCCTCAAGAGGAAGAGGAAGCCCCAGAAGGAGAGACAAGGCAAAGATCGCCTGGCATATTGCTTAAACAAGTGGCAAGAGAATTTGATGAGAAAGCCCTTGAGTTGGACTCTTTAGGGCCTTGTAAATGTAAGCTTTTACCCCAAATATATACCCTTTATAAAAGTCAATGGCTTTCTGGTACTTTGTATCAGCACCCCTTTAGCTGACTAATACAAAGATATCACAACAAAAGAAAATTACAGACCAGTATCCCTTATATATATAGATGCAAAAACCTTCAACAAAATACCTGCAAACTGAATCCAACAGTGCCTTAAAAGATTTATTCCAGGAATGCAAAGGTGGTCCAATATAAAAAATCATTAGTGTAACATTATCTTCTCAATTGATGCAGAAAAGCCATTGGATAAACTCCAGACCCCTTTGTGCTAAAACACTTAGAAAACTAGAAATAGGAGGACTTTTCCTCAAAATGATAAATGGCATGTATGAAAAACCCACTGTACATCATATTCAATGGTGAAAGACTGAGAGCTTTCACTCTAAGATCTGGACAAGACAAGGATGCCCACTGTAACCAATGTTATTAAACATTGTACTGGAAGTTCTAGACAAAGCAATTAGGCAAGAAAAATAAAGGCATCCAAGTTGAAAAGGAAGAAGTAATATTTTGCTATTTGCAGATGACATGATCCTATTTATATAAAAGTCCTGAAAAATATAGAACAGTGCAACAAGCGCTTACAAATGAATTCAGGAAACTGGTCAGATACATTCTTGTAAAAGAATGAAGGTGGCCCTTATCTCACACCACATACAAAAATTAATTCAAAATGTATTAAAGACCTAAATATAAGAACCAGGACTCTAAATAAAACCCCTAGAAGCAAACATAAGGAATCATCTTCAGGACCTTCATGACAGAAGAAAAAAAGATAAATGGGACCTCATCAAAATTAAAACTTTTGTGCATCAAAAGACTGTGTAGATAAAAGACAACCTACAGAATTGGATAAACTACTTGCAAACCACTTATCTGATAGTGGTTTAATATCCAGAATTTAAAAGAAATACTACTACTCAAGAACAAAAATATAAACAAACCAATTAAAAATTTGGCCAAAGACTTGAGTATACATTTCGCCAAAGAAGATATACAAATAGTTAAGAAGCACATAAAAAGATGTTCAACGTCATTAACCATTAGAGCAATGCAAATCAAAATCACAATGTGATAACATCTTACATCCACTAGAATGGCTATATATGTATCTATATATCTACATATATATATATATATATATATATATATAGCTAATCCAAATCAAGACACCACCAGGGTTGCTTTCTCACCAAAAAAACAATACTATTCAAAAGCAAAAATAAAAATAAATATAAAAGAAACAAAAAATTTAAAAATCACCCATACACAAAAATGTCAGGTACTGGTAATCCTAGCTTCCTGCTACATGGCAATCAGGCAAGATAGCGGGTCTGCCAGTCTCTCATTTTTCCTTGAACTCAGCTGTGGCCAAGCAGTTATCTCTCCCTGGGCTTCAGCTTCTTGAGCCTCTTGGGGCTTCTCTACTTGAGTTCAGCTGTGGGCAAACCTGGAGTCCTTTCTCTCACATGGCTGGATCAAATAAAGCAGTTTCCTTTTTCTCTTTGTGTTCCTGTCTCTCTGTGTGTCTCCTTTTATATCAGACCCAACAAGAGGGCAGAGACACTAACATAGTCCAATCAAAATGGTCTCACATCCACAGGAATGGATTAGTTAAAAAACATAATCTTTGTGGAATTCATAAAAAACTTCAAACTGTCACATTTACTACAATAAAAGTCTTTTTAAATGAGTGAATTTGGGGTTGAAAGGCAATAAATGGGTAACAGCACAATCACTAATCACCTGCATTTGTCTATCATAGTAACTTTCAGTCCTGAATTTCTTATAATTTAATTTACACTTCTCAGCTTTCTTTGCCAGATCAGCCTCATTGTCCGAATCTGTAAAATATTAGGGCTCATTCTTAGATATTTTGTATCTCTGTGTACTTCTTTGATAATTTCATTCCATCTCAAGCCTTCAAATGCCACCTGCATATCAATAACTCCAAATTTTAAATCTCACAATAGGCCCCCAGCCTGGACCCCAGAAGCATATATACAAGTGCTTAATCAACATTTCCAGTTAGATGTCTAATAGATATCAAAATTAGCATTTTTTAAAACAGATGTTTCAGATATACTCCCTTCACACATAATCCTTCTACAGACTCCTTACTTTTAACAAATGTCAACACCATTCTTCTTGCTACTTCTGATATGATCTTGGGGGCAATCTTGATCCTAGCTTTCTCTCAACACCTACATTCAATATTTCAAACAATTTTTTGGATCTGCCATCAAAATATATTCTGAATCCAACCATTTCTTACTGGTTTCATAAATTCAAACCTACACCAAGCCACCATCATTTCTCACCTAGACCATTGCTAACTAGTTTCTCTGTCACCAGGACCCTAGTAATTATTGTAGGACATTAGTCAGATTATGGCATTCCTACACAGAAACTCTCTAATGGCCTCCTACCTCCTTCAGAGTATATGTGAAAATTCTGATGACTTACAGTGCCATATATGGTCTATCTTCATCCCAACCACACTGACTTTTATCCTACTGAGTTCCTCTGTCACTCCACTGATCTTGGAAAATGCAGGACATTCTCTTGTCTAGAGACTTTGTGATTATGATTTCCTGTGCCTGGAAAGCTCTTCCCACAAACATCTGCATGGCTTTCCATTTATCTGCTCTATGTTTTTACTGAGTTTATCAACCTTTTTGACCACGCAAGAGATTAACACATGAAATCCCTCATATCTTTGCTTATTTTTCTACATAGCACATTTACATATGTTTTAATTATTTGTGTATATTCTGTCTCCTCCTGACAAGAACAAAGATTTTTGTTTATTTTGTTCAGTATTATATCCACTGTGTCATGCACAATGCTTGGTTCATAGTATTAAGCATTATTTTTTAAATAAATTAATGCATAGCAAGAACTTATGTGGCATTATGTTCATTTACCTACATGTAAACAATATATCCAATTATAGTAATGAGTCATTCAAAATATTAGTTGCACTCATATTTTCAGCTATCCTCAATATTATCCCTCTTCCTGCAATATTTTCATTTTATTTAACATTTTATGATTAAAATACGAATTCACTTACAAATATCTAATTCCTGAAATATGGCACAAAAGGCAAGGATTCCTGAAATATGGCACAAAAGGCAAGGATTCCTTCCACACTAAATGAATGAATAAACTAATAAATAACTACATAAAGAGGATTGGCAAACAGTCACCATTTGATTTACTCTTACCAATAGTCATAAATGCAAATTTATATGGGTATTAACCTACACTCATCAAAACAGCAAAACAAAGAAGTCACAAAGCTCAATGTGAGCAGCCATCAGCATATACTATTTGCATGTGTTGTAAATTGTTGCAATTCTTTTAGGGAACACAGTGGTTACACTTTTTAAAAACTAAAATATTTTCATGAGCTTTGATGCATCAATTACCATTCCAAGAGTGCAAAATAAGAAATAAAACCCTGAATCTGAATCAGGAAATATATTATTTGAACACTGTTATCACAAAGTTAACTTTTATGTCTCTAAATTCAGGACACTTAAAATATCCACTATTAGGTTCATGGTCAAATCCCATTGACATGCAACTATTAAAAAGAATATTTTGCAGAGTGTTCAGTGAAATGGAAAATGCAAATGAAATAATTTAGGAAAAATATATTAATATTTACTAATTTATATGTATATATATGATTTGATTCTATCTTTTGAAAATACATGCACATAATCTTCAAATTGATTGCCTATGGAAATAAGTGTGCTGGTAATCAAAATAATGAATTAAATATCAATTAGATATGTTTGTATAGTATCTTGTCCTTAGATTTCTGTGTAAAGGCTTTTTGCATTCATAATTGCACAAATTAATTACAGAGTTTATAACTAAACAATTTATTATGTATACTCCATACCTTTTTTGGAGATTAGAAGTTTTACAAATTTTAAGCACTAGTGGTTGTAAGAACGTCTTTGCTATGTTTTGTTTTTTCTTGTGACCTGTTATTTTCTGTTAGTTTTTAATTTTAAAACATTCCTTTACTGCCAGGAGATAACCAGAGTTTTCTAATCTTTATACACTATGATGTTACAATGAACTCCTCTATGCATGTATATCAACAAGAGCAATTAAGCATATTGTTACAGATAGTTTCTAAGAATTTGAATTGCTCACCCAAAGTAGACGAATATGTGAAAATATCATCATTACTTTCAATCTACCCTTGGATGTACTGTTTGAATGCATACTAACATTACTTATATACAATAGTATCACCGCCATTTTCCTTATACCCATACTACAAGTGGACACTATTAATTTAATTAATTCCTATTTATCTGATAGGTAAAAAAGCATGTCATTACTACTTTAACATTAATTTTCTGATTACTGATATTCCACAATTTTCTCTCATATGGATATAGCTTTTATTGCTTTTACTGTGAACTCTATTTTGAATTTTATTTATTCAGTAGAGTATTCAAATGGAATATGTATGGAAACAAAATTCTTTTATCCAAAAGTAACTTTTCCTTATCGAAAACTGTTTGAAGTAGGAAAGAAGAAATTACAAGTTTACTACAATTGTACTATGCCTTTTTCACAATAACAGTACAATGTAACTAGAATTGCACTCATAAATATCTCCCATGACAAAACAAATGCCTCATGTACAACAGTCATTCATTTTTCATAGACAAATCTGTTTTTCACCAGATACATATGGTCAATTTCCCTTTTTTTATGTTGTGTCTTTTTCAATTGCACCTAGGAGTCATTTTAATATAGATAATTGAATTGCAGTTAATTCTCCATCTGGTGTTCCAGTTTGGTTACTTACTACTGCTGATTCAAGGCTGCTATTTTTCATTTATACCACTTGATCATTTTATTCACTGTCACATCTCTAACAGTATGTGACATTTACAATGCTTGCTATGTGAACCCAGTTTAAAATTCCAAAAGTGTAATTCCTTATTGAAGACTTGGAAGTCATACTCAGAGCTCTTATAGAATCCATAGTTTCACCTTTAAATGATCACATCTTATATTTTGTGAGGTAGAATCTTATCCAAACTTTATAAGTAGAAAGCTGATTGGTAACTGCCATGTACTCTTTTCTTTTTAGCATGTTACTTTAATATGCACAGTACATTGATGAAAACTGGATGAATTAGATTATATTTTAATTATTTAAATGTTTAAAATTATTTTATCAGAAAACTGCAAATTGAAAACACTGCATTATTAAATATTGACTTACTGCCATGGATTCAACTGTTCTATGCATTAATTATCTATTTTCATGTTTGAATAGTAGGTTACATTTTTAAAGTACTTTCACTTGACTTAATACTATTTGGTCATGGATATTGGTGAAAGAATTACTTTGGAGCCAGAAGAAGGTCAATTTAATAATAAAACTAAAAAATTGATAAATTAGATAATTTTTTCAATTTTCAGTTTCAAATTTGTGCTAACAATATTTCATTTTTAATATTTCTAAGAGGACTAAATGAAATAATCTTTTAAAAATAAATAGGTAATCTGAGCACCTCTTAAAATATATGTATATATATATATATAAATAACATTTTTGTAAGCAAATACACCTATATGCATATATATTTATATATCATTTTGCAAATGTTTGTATGTATTGTGAGAATTTTGATTTTTACCCATAATAAAAAAAAAAAAATAAATAAATAAATAAATGCAAGTGTGATGAAAAAAAAATAATATAATTGAACATATGTTTGTTACTTCACCACCTCCTTTATTACTGCCATTTTAAGGTTTATGAAGTAAGGCTCATAGAAGTTTGAATGACTTGCCCAAGTTCAGCATATTTCAGAATCATCAAGAATCCATGTTCCTCATTCTAAAATCCACCCTGTAACATTTGGCTTAATATATGCACTGCCAAGACTATGGATAGTAGACACAACCCATCCAATCTACTTATTTTATATCATAGAAATCTCAATCCTTGTATGTTTAATGGCTTAGCCCTGGGGAGCCCACTAGGTTTTGACCAGACCTTAAAATATGATGATACCTGGGTTATATTTTGATGTATGGATAATGCATATACAAAAAGGATTATTTTGTGACAGTTGAATGTGTACTGGTCTAACAAAATACAGTATAATTTGAAATCATGAGAAATGTTATCGATTTTGTTTTATAGTTTTTATTTATGCCTTCCTCTTTTAAACAAAAATATTTCATTTAGTATCTCCATTAACTCATAATGAAGAGCAAGTTCCCTCTTGTTTGTTTAAATTTTCAGTAGGAAGTCTTTCAAAAGGCCCATATCTTGCTTTATATTATATCAATCATCTCTAAACATTGTACAGAGGAACTTTTCTAACCTTTGAATATTTCATATATATTTTTGCTTTTATATATCCTTTTAGAATTTATTATTTAAGCACATTATTCTTATTTAGTATTTATTATATCTGCCATCATTTTCAGGCTACGATTTAGGCACGTGATGTATCTGAGTGGCATGTAAATTGTTTCCTGTTCAATAGATACTACATGTGGAAAATCACAAGGTCTAATAGACAGCTAAGATACAATTTTACACAACACATCAGATTTCAAAAATTTTACTGATGTTGTAATAATACAAAACAGATGCATAGTTTAAGTGTTGTGTGTTTACAATATTCTAAAAAATCAATATTGAGATTATCCATCAGGGACTCCTTTCAATTATATCTTACAATCCATGCCTGCTGAAATTCTGTCAGAAACATGATATGTCATTATGGAAACCAAAACACTAATTAGAAAAAAGTCTTAATACTTTATGGATATCATGTTTCATAAAAAAAATCAGTAACAATGGTTTTAGATATTCCATAAAAATCAAATTATGGTTATATATATGAAGCCCAGGAAACTAATTAAGATAAAAGTCTTGCTTCACCCTGAAAAAAAAGTGGCTTGAAGTAAAAGTATTGTTTAATTATAATGCTTTTTTCTATATAAAAATGTAATTTAAAAAATGTATAATTCTATGATTTCATAGTTTTTAACTTTTAAATGAATTTAAGAAAGTTCAGCACATGTATTTTATGCAAGTTTATATATGCATCATGATATATCGAAACTTATATGGTTTCCTTTATTTATTATTTTAGTTTTCAATTACTGAAATAAAGCCTATAAATAGTTTTAATTTCCATTTTTCATCTGAAAGCAGAGTGGCAGCCAAGAACCGCAATAATGAAGCACAAATTTTCAAGCACGCATACACACACACACACACACAAATATTCAAGTGTTATGAAAATACTGCTAAATTAGCAATTCCAACAATAAAGCAAATTTTCAAGGGATTTAATTATCTAAAATGGCTTTTTAAGAGAAATGAAGGATGTATGTTTATTTTTATTGCAGAGTTTTTTACTGACTAACTCAGCCAATGCCTGGCAAACTTTATGATTTATGGTAAAACTACAACAACAAAAAAGTGCCATGTCAACACTAAACATCTTTATTAAGAATATTAGTTAACATATTCTTGACTTCCAAAACACTATTATTTTTGCTTTTTAAATCTATCTTTGCCTGATTAATTGTGCAAGTTCTCTAATTTTAGTGTTACCTTCCAAAATTATTCTCAAGGACCTTGAGGCTAATGGAAAAAATCTCCATGAAAATTGCTCATAAAAGCACATACACAGGGGAGCAGATGTGGCTCAAGCAGTTGAGCATCCGTCTCCCACATGGGAAATCCTGAGTTTGTTTCCTGGTGGTTCCTAAAGAAAAAATAAAAATAAAACAGACTATGAGCAAAAAAAAAACAAACGAAAACAAAGAGCAAACAGTTGAAGAAGCCATCTTGGGGTGGGAGAGTGGGGGTGGGGTGGGAAGCACATACAGAAATAAAATCACAAAAAACAAAAAAATAGATAAATGTTTTCTGAATAAGGATATAAGAATGAAATGTGAATTAAGTGCTCTAAGGTAAAGGAGATAATGCTCATCAAACTATAACTTTCAAGTATTATAATCTGTAACACCACTGGAGCATAGCTGACCTTTAATTCAGCTGTCTCTACTCCTTCTTTTCCCATGCTAATGTGCATTTATTTTTCTTCAATCAATATATAAACATTTGCAATATTAAATTTGCATAAAATCTTTCTTTTTATTTAATCCTATAACTTGAGAAATTATATCCAAACTATATGTCAAATTATTCTTTTTCTAAAGATCAGATGGACATATCTTAGAAAGGTAGTTGTGAATTTGTACTGTGTAAATTTAGGTATACATGAACTATATTTTCTAGAATTCTTTTATTGTGTCAGCATGGCCAGAGAGACGTTCTGCATAAGGTTTGAAAGGTAACATAAAGCATGAGAAATTCTGCTTCTTCACCACAAATTTCAGTGCAGAGTCATGTGCTATAGCAATGGACATTTTTCCTTCTTTGAATCCTGAGGCAGGTACAGGTTTAGCTTCATGTCAAATGAAGCGCACCCTCCTATAGATCACACATATCACTGAAATTGGAGGTTGGAGGCAGCAAGAGAACAAAATGGGTCCCAGTTCATTCTCAGCTTCTCCTGCTCTTCCTAATTCCCAATCTTCTTTTCTCCACCACTTGTCTTGCCAACTAGGTGCCAGCACCAGATGCAGAAAGTAACAGCTATATGTAAGTTTTACTAACTCCCACAATTGTACAAAATTCAATCCTTATATCTATATATCTATAGATTTATTTATATATAAATATTTCTCTGACACCTACTAGTTTTTTTGTTCAGTATTTCTGAACCTCATTATATATACTCATTATAACAGAATAAAAATTCCATTGTTTGCCTAGATGCCTTCTAATAACACCAGAGACCAAATGCAAGTATAACATTTCCATTATTATTGATAGAAACACCTTTGCTGTTATAACATACGGCAAATAATATGCATTCATTTCGAATTTAGGTGATATAATGTGTGGTGTATTCTACTGATTCTACACTCAGATCCCCTTGGATCCCTGTGCACCAAGCCCCCACCCTCGCAGTGCTTTATTTCTAACGCACAACTACAATATTCTTCGAAAGGCTACCTTTGAGCTGTTGGAGCTGCTTCTCTTGTATGCCCAAAGAGCTGATCTTGCCTCTCGCTTGAACTCTTCTCTATCCTGCTTCCCTTACCACTTTGTCAGTCTCTTTTTTGGAAAAGTTCCTTAAGAAATTATTTATACCTTAATCTTCATTTCTGGATCAGATTTTGGTGAATCCAGCTTAAGACATCATGTAATGGCCAAAATAAAGAATGGCTGTTCATTCCCCCCAAAAAAACACTCCTGATTAACGGGCCATCTTCATAAAATATCTTCTAAAACATGGCTATTAAGATTCATCTGGTTTAAGTTAAGATGAATTCTTTACTATTTTTTAAAGAAATACTTTCAAATGTCCACTTTAAAAATGAATGAAATACATTTTAAAAATATTATTATTGTTATAATACATAATTAAATGCCAACATATTACTATGGTTTAAAATAGTAACAAGGATAATTAATGACTTTGAATCAAGAACAAATAATTTAGTGAATTACATATGCAAAATGCATGTCCTTTAATATATTATATAATTACTGCTTACCTTTATTTCCTAAGAAGAAAATATCCATCCTAATAAATATATTTTCCCTTTGAAAATAAGGAATTCATGTCTTAATCAAATATTAAACCTATGGGAAATTCTTTGTTTCCCCTTGACAGTCATTTGTGCTATAATTTGACAAGAAAGTGACTTAATCTAGCCAGACATCCCTGAATTTCTGTGAGCCCACAACTATTCATTATTTGTTCTTGTGAGGTTGTTTGTTTAAAAGTTATAATTTCATCAAAACTTTCTCTTTGTTATTAATAGATCAGATTATTAATATATCAATGTGCTTAATTATTTTAATATATTTTTAAAATCTCTTTTATTATGTGATTCCTTTGGGTAATATTAACTCATTTGAAATGCAAACATGAGTCAGTCTTTCATAGGACAAGGAGATGAGGTGACAGCTAATCAATGATTGACTTTGTCCTTAAGTTGTTTGACTGTCGAGGATAAAGCTTGTCAATCAGTCAGAACTAATGTATCATCACTTATAATTACCTCATCACAAAAAGCATTTGTCCCCCACAGCTCCCAAGTACTAAAGCTAAGTAAGAATTAACTCTACTTGGTGTTGAATTTCATTGTCTTAGGTTTTACTTTAATTAACAAAAAGAAATATTGAGCAAGTGCTACCTCTCAGACCTATCCATTGATTTTTATATAAACATTATCTTCTCCTTGACTTAGTAGTCAGAGATTTTTAGCCTTTAATTATGTTCATAGATTAAAAAGCATATTCCGATCTTATTCATGGAACAATGTGAATTAGAATGGTCACAAGGCTTGGAACTAGAAAACACTACCATTTAGCAATTGAATAGCCTTGGACAATTTATTTCAGTTTTTTTTTTCAAATCTCAGTTTTCTTATCTCTAATTCAATGATTAATAATTCAAATTTCAAAGGACACTTAGGAATATAGAAACAAAGATATTCTTATAAGCTCCCAATTAGTGGACAGATGAACCCGGGGCTCACAGAACGCCAACTTCCAGACAACCCTCAGTTCTAGATGGGTTCCTCTGACCACTAACTGGGGACTTTTCACATACATTTATTTGAGAGAAACTATGTAGAAACTGGTGCTGGATCTCACCTATGGGTCCCTTCACCAGAAGGAAAAATCCTGGAGAGACAGCTTCTCTTCAGGAATTGTGATTCAATTAAAAGATTTGAAATAGGTTACTCCTTGGTTCATCTATATGTTGATGCAAGTCCAAAACTCAGAAATTGCAGAGCTCCTCATGTAACATTCCCTGTCTGACAGTTTTATTTACACCATGACTTCATGGAGGCTCTTCAGGATTCCCTGACCTAGAAGTCTACACAGCATTGCAAAGTCATTTCCTGACTCAAGAGGTAGCCAGGCTTCAAAGACAGGCTAGGTTAAATAAGGGCCACTGTTAAGAGTGGTCTGTTTTCATAAATTTAGGAGCTTAAAATAAAATTTTAAGTGTGTATGTGTGTGAGAGAAAAACAAATGAAAGCATCTAATACAGATGAACATTAACTATCAGAGTGAATGAATACTTTTACAAGATAACTATTTTAATATACTTCTTGAAATTAAATGTAAGGTGCGACATAGTTCAGTGTGACCAATTTTCTCCATTGTAATTAACTTATATGTTCATGATTCATAGTAAAGAACTCAAAAGAAGATGAACTAAAAACTGCTCATTTTTATTTATTTTACATATGCATGCACACATGGATGTACACACACAGAAAACATGTAGATTTGAAAAAATAATGGTTAGGCACATTATTTTTTCTCTGGAAGGCAAACCAAATCCTTCATGAATCCCAGTAATATTGTTACCTAAAATTGATGCCAAATGATAAACTTCAAATACTTTGGATTTTTATTTAGTGTTTGTTTGCTTGTTTAATTTTTTTTGTTATTCTTCATAACATAGACAATTTTTAAAGTTCTTAATAAAAATATTTATTTTTAAATGCTTCAAAGTAGACTAATTAATCCAATGTGAAAAAAATTTTTTTGTGCATGCATAACTCCTTGAAGTAACTTCTTAAGGAACTTGCCACCTTGAAATATATAATTTATCATGTCAAAATGCCGAGCACTGAGCCCCCCATGGACATGCAGTCCAAGGTTGTGAGAATGTAAGGTTTTGAGTATCATCAGGAGCCACAGGATTCTAGAAATAATTAGACGCTCTCCATCTTTGTTTCTAGACAGCCCACACTTGTCACAAGACAATTGTTGTTGACCACTGGAGCCTTTCAAGTAGAAATCCAGTGAACTTGAGCATAGACAGTCTAGCAACATCAGTACTTATTCAGACAGATCATTGAATTATTTGGAGATGGCTCAACACATTGTAACTTGAGGCAATTTTTTACCCATGGGTCAAAGTGGCAGCAATTAAAGATTAATGACAGCACAAGTCTGTGATGAAAATGAGAGCCACCGAGCATACACTTTGAATTGATTGTACAAAGCATGTGAGTATAAAACACAGGGAATCCAGTGGTGGAAGAAGGACTGTGGTTAACAGTATAAATATGAGAATGTTCTCTCCTGAACTATAACAAATATATAATACTAATACAGGGTGTTAATAATTGGGTGGGTTGGGGGAAAAACATCCCTAATGTAAGCTATGGGATATAGTTAGTTCATAGTTTGTAACAAAAGTTTCACAACAATGCAAGGTGTTGGTGGTGGGGTGATCTATGGGAGCCATGTATGATGATACACACATTTGTTTTGTAACTTTACTACTTTTATTATACATTTATTGCTTATGTTTTTTTTATGTATGAATGATATACTTCAATACAATTTTGTTTAAAAAGTTAATGAAAGGAAATGTCTTAACAGTTGTAGTGGAAGATTAGGAAACAAATCTTTGACAACTATGGTTTTTAAAAAAGATGAAGGGGAGAGAAGTGGCTCAAGCAGTTCAGTGCCTGCCTCCCACATGGGAGGTCCCGGGGTCAGTTCCCCAGGCTCCTAAAGAAAACTAGCAGATAACGAGCAAACAATACTAAAACAACAACAACAACAACAACAACAACAAAACAAAACATTGAATTGTACACTTAAATTGTGTGAATTATAAGGTTTGTAAACTATTGATAAAATTATAAAAAAAGATGAAAGGAGTAATTGATATTTGTGCTACAGCATAAATTACATAACATCACTTAGATGAATGCTTTTGTTTTTTTCTTTGCTGCTCACTAGAAACCAACTTGTAGTTGTTTAGATTTTACAGGACTCTCCCTTGTTACTACAGAGACCCATATGGAGTTAGGAGAACAAACAAGCTAGTCTTAGTGATAAATAGAATAACTATTTCCAAGACATCCTCCTCCCCCTTTCTGCCCATTCCCTCTGCTGCTGGAGCTGTAACCTCCTCCATAGGATCACAGTGTAATGAAACAAGAACAAAGTTAGTCTGGCCTATAGGAATTCAAAGAAAACAGTAACCCACAGGCCTAAGTTTGTGGCACCATGCAAAACAAAATCTCAGGCCATGTTTATAGTGAATTCTGACAAAATTTAAATATGTCTCTTTTCTGCCTCTTCTGTACATTAAATATCTTTTGTAGAATCCTCTTAGTTTATGCCTCTTCCATCACCATAAAAATCCATAGCACTTAAGCAATGATGAGGTTATTATGTAAGAGACAGTGGATGGGGGAGCCTGGAATGGGGCTTTTACTTTCTATTAAGAAACATGTTTATTGAATATTTTATCTTCATGTAGACTCCTGAAATCAGGTGTAGGTCCTGACCATTAGCATTGGAGAACTCCCCAATGGACGTTCACTCTTAGATCATGGCACCAAAGGATATCCGCTTAGATAAACACCTGTGCATGCTCTATTGTTCAGCATGATTAGAAAAAGGTGATATTCAAAAGTTGTACCAGCAACATTTCAAATGGTGATAAGAATTCCAATGTCTACTTAGAGTTTATTAATAAAATGAGAATACATGAAAATGTCTCTGGATGGACATTAACCATCACAAAACCTATTCAAAGAATGAAAACAAGGAACTATCCAAAGAAGAGAAAAAAGGAACAGAGAGCATACACGAAATTGTCAGTTGCCTTCACACCTTTTTATTTGAGGGAATGGTTCTAATAAATTATCTCAGTTTTGTCTGGAAAACTAATTGTAAATTTATCCTTTAAATACTAACTCCTAACAAATTTGGGGAACAGGAGAAGAGTTAGTTGACTTGTATTTTCCCTGTACAAAACATGAGTCTGGAAGGGAAGAGGAGAGGGCAACATTTCTGGGCTATAGTCAACAATATTTTACTTCATTGTGAGAAGAAAATCAGAGTAGAATTTTATTGGACTAGTAGGTATAGTTTCACTAATTGATCTTACAAACTTTTCATTTGTGTGCTGAAGAAGACAAAGCACTATGCTCAGAAAAACGAAACCATAAGAAAGCACAAGTGCCATTATGATTTTTCCTTGGACACAACTTAATAGATCTACCATCAGCAACACTACACACATCTTGGCTAAATATATTTCAAGACCAGTGATTCTAGCAAAGCTTGCAGACTCTTCTGTACTGCCAGTGCTGAAGATTCATTCTTGCAGTATATTGTTAGACATCACTTCAATCTATGTACTGCACTCATTTTCTAGCATGCATTGGCATTATGTTCTTATATAAATTCTTACAGTATGAACTGATAATTTAGAGCCTGTGACTGCAGAAAGGCAACAGTTCCTGCCGGGGTAAAAGAACTGAATATATAGTCATATGAACAGCAAAGAACTCAGTGCAACTTTATGGGAAATGTATTTTGGGTAGAAACAATATTTTATGTTAAAAACATTTTTCATGTATTCAATAGAGAATTAGTATTTTTCTGCTTTTAATTGCAAATAATAAAAAGGAAGGAAGGAAGATTTAAATAGACCAAGTATAAAGTCATATTAAATTTAATTTTCAATGCATATTTTAATAGTCAATATTTTCTTAACACCTGAGAATTCCAAACTTATTTTGTCACACTAAATCAAATTTAGAGAAAGAACTTTATCCAATTCAGAAGAGTACTATTGAAGAATTGTAAGAATCATTGGGGAGATTTTTCAAAAGAAATTTAAGTTAATTTTGTAAACTTTGAGAAGTCAGTTTATGATGACTGTTTTGCTGGTCTTCTTATTTCCTTTCAAATTTACCTGTAACTTACATTGTTGTGCATTCTTATACCTTTGAAAGATAGTTTGTTTCTATCTTGTGATTTCATTATGCAACTTTGATTCTTTACCCTCATACATTTATTTTAAAATGTTCTTTCCAATTTGAAACTTATAGAAAAGCTGTACAAAAAAGAATAACAACCACTAAAGAATTTCAATAGTACTTTGAGTAGTCTTTCATCAGGCTCCCTATACTTATATTATGCACATTTATACAGTATTTCCATTTTGTTTCTTTGAGATCATGTTATAAATATATTCGTTACATGTTTATATTCTATCTTATTCTTTTTTATTGTCTAAATAATATTCTATTTTATGAAAATAACATTTTTTGAAGTATTACACACTAAAACTTTTCAATTTTTGCAAGTGTTTGCTATCAGGAACATCATAGATATGAATATTCTTGTGCATATACTTTTATGCACAAACGTATTTGTTGAATACAATTGTTTTAAAGAAGAATAGAAGCATTTTATTTTCATGGCATTGTTAACATCTCAATAAATATACCAGTTTTTTTTCCATCATTTTCACCGTTATTTTATTCAGTGATTTGTAAATTCAACTATTAATTCACGAAACAAATGTATATTGTAATATATTATGTGCCAGCAGTTGTTTTAAATTCTAGGGATAAATTGGTGAAAATTAAAAAAATATATATATATCGCTGCCTTACTGTAGCTTATATTTTAGTGATGAAAATGTTTAAGAATGTTTTTAAACTAATATTTTCCAAAAATGAAATGCTATAAAGCCTTAAAATTTTAGTCAATTTGATCTAAGTCTAAACAGTAAATTATTAATTTGCCTTTCTCTTCCTGTTATGATACTAAGAAAGTTATCATGAGTTTATAGATAATTTCTCTTCATTCTGTGATAAACTCTTTCTTATGGATTTATAGGAGTTCTTTCAATGTAATGGAAATAAACAATTGTTTATATAAGTACATATTGCAGGAACAAATGCTGTCACAAGATGTGTAGAAATGCCACAGAGAATCGTCTGCTAAGAATCACAAAGTCACTGTTTTAAATATCATGGATTTTTTTTCTTGCAGATAAATGCATTTATCTTTATAGAATGATTTTAAATCTTTTAAAAATTATTCTTAAAATATTATTGTTATTGCCACTATTGTGATTATTTTTATTTTTTTGGCTCTTTTCAGTTCTAAAAGAAAAATGGATTTTTTGTATTCTGCCACCTTGGAAAATATTTAAGAATTGTAATACTTTTAAGTTTTTCATTTAACCTTTGCTTGACTCCTTTGTGTTTCTTGGACCTATAAAGTAAATAAAAAATTAAATAAAATATAAGGATGAATTATTTTCCTATACTAATAATTATGACTAATTTCTTTTTTTAACCATATTGAAAAACTATTTATATTCTATATATCTTATTTGGCCCTTCAATTTGATAGTGACATATTTAGCATTATATTATGTAAAGTGTCTGCTATTAGATTTTGTTAAATAATCTTTATCCTTAGATTAGCTTTTCATCTTATTTTACTATAATGTTTTATAAGAAATTAAAGCTAAATTTTATTCAAGATGTGAAAATTAATTCATATGATTATGTTTTAAAATTTTAGACCTTTTTTTGTTTATTTAATCTCTTCCATGTCTCCTTTATTTTAAATAACTTGGAACTTTAGCTCCAAATTAATAACTATAACTGTATGTTTTTTATATTATCCAATTTCAATACTACTTTGTCATTTATGTTTTAATTTACTAACACATTATATTTGATTTTTTTCCTACTTTTTTTTGGATATTTCATCTTTTTTCTTTTTATTTTGACCTAATTGCTGTTTTTCTGTGGAGTATAGTAGAGCGATTTCTTCAGATATAGTATATTTGTGGTAGTTTTTAGCATATTTCATGTCCTAGCATTTATTCTTCTTCTCTCCACAGGGAATATCTTCTTGGCCAGAAGTAAATTTCTGACAAATATATATTTGTATACCCTTTGTTTTTGTTTTTTGTTTTTTGTTTTTGTTTGTTTGTTTTCAAAGCTTCCAATCAATGTGCTAAATTTGGCTACAAGGCACTTGCAAATATTAGATACTGAATCATTGAAGTTTAAGAATAAATTACGGGGAAGCGGCTGTGGCTCAATCAGTAGGGCTCCCGTTTACCATATGGGAACCGAACCCGGGGCCTCCTGGTGAAGGCAAGCCCGCCCGCACAGCATGGTTAGCTGACCCAGCGAGCACAAGCAGCAAGGGGGGGGATAAATGAATAAATAAATAAAATCTTTAAAAAAATAAAAAATAAAGAATAAATTACGTAAGTAAAAGTTACTGGCAAAATGAAATTCTATACACACACAGAAACACACATATAAATAAATGAAGCCTCTGAAAAATAAAACTCAATTTTGCCACATCATTGTCATGTGGTGGCACTGAAGTTAGAATAGTGGAAATTGATGTGTTCAAAGAGACTGACATAAGGCTCTATGTGTCCTGATAAGCAGGGCACTCCTATGTCAATCACAATCAGCTAGATTATACCAGCAAATGTTTTCAACATCTCAATGGCTTTAAACTACAAAGGCTAATTTCCTTCTCGTATTGCCTGCCCATTCTGCATTGGTTGGGGGTTATGCCAACCAAAGCATTAAACTCAAGGAGGGGACAGATGTGGCTCAAATGGTTGGGCATCCATCTCCCATATGGAGTGGACCCGGGTTCAATCCCTGGGACCTCCCATTAAAAAAAAAAAAAAAAAAAAAACTCAAGGAGGCCTTCAGCACCTAGACCTCCGCTGGCTACAAAAGCAGGAGAAATATGGTAAATCATGGAAAGGTCAATAAAGGCTTCTACTTGTAGTTTACTGACCAAGGCATGTGACAAGTCCATGAATAATTTAAAGAGGAGGAGAAGTGCAATACTCCTGTCAGAAGAAAATTAATGAGAAAAACATTAGTGAACAATGTAAACATAAAAATTAATCCAGTATGGCTAGCAAGGTATTTGAAGAATGAATCCAAGTATTTTAATATTGGAATTTTAAAAGAAAAATTTTAAAAAAGATTCAATTTTACAAATTGCCAAAATAAAAGTGATCTTTGCCCATCTCTCTTTCCTGAGAGCATTTAATTGAGAAAGCTTGTCATCGTAAGTTCTTTCTCTGTCCCTTTGATATGTATAAAAAAAATTTTTTTTAAGTAAAATAAGCTTTTTGCTAGCCTTACAACCCAGGAACCATGTCTGTGAAATATAAAAATTAAGGAAGGTAAGTCCTCTATCTCTGTCACTATGCAAGGAATAGCTTGGGGACCCCTTGTAACTATGTAGTAGGAAATTGGAGGTTTTATTTTCCTTTGGATAAAGGCCATTTACTAACATGGCCATCCCAATTACCAGGTGAATTTAGGGTGAACAATGGATAGCAAATGGTGCTGTCAAATCCTCTCACATGAGGACAAGTTTTCATATATCTTGAGAACTTGCATGTTATGGTTTATATCTGCCTGGCTATTCCAAAGGATGAGATTTTTTTCTATCTTTGCAATCCTATTAGAGGATTGACTGTAATGTGTACAACCATCTGGTTTACTACTTATTCAGTAGTAAGATTGTTTCATTTCTTTTCTACATAAGTGGTGAGGATTTCTGTTTGGGCAGGAAATTTTATTTTTCTCAACAGAATACATACGTACACGAATAATACATATTACCTCTTTTTATAACAAATGACTGTTCTAGGAGATAGGAGCTAATAGTTTTGGAAATGAAATGTAGTTGGCATTACTTGTCAGTAAGAAAGAAAATTATGTACTCTTAAATTATTCTTCTCTAATTATATGCCTCAATCAGTACCACATACATACTAAGTACAGAATAGTAGTGTAACAGTTTAAAATGTACAGTCTAAAATAAATTATAAAATCTAATGTATGCACATCTGGTAAGTTATCATTAATATAAATTATTAATATATTTGCAATGATATTGATAATTCTATTAATAATCAGCATATAATTTATACCAGAATGTATGAAAAAATCATACATGTGGACAAATAAAAAAATACATGTTGTTATAGGGATATATGAATGTGTATATACAGGCATACATATATATGTATTTTATATACATATGAATATATATGATTTTTTAAATATATCCTGGCAAAACTATATACTGATTGCCATTTTACCTATTATTGTTACTATTATCCTTATGATTTTAAATTAAATTATCATTATACACATATATACCTACATATACATACATATATACATATACATTTCTGCACACATACACAAATAAAAAAAATAGTTAAATAACAAGAATGCAAAATATTTATTTCAATTTATTGACTTATACTGAACCAAGGAGATTTAGGTTAATGAAAATTTAAAAGTGATAACAAATAACTCTAGAAGGCAAAAATAATAAATCAGCTATTTCTCACTGTTATTAACTTTAAATTATTAAAATAATGATAATGTTAAAATAATAGCCATATCATACAGTTTCATAATATTGAAAAAAGTACAGATAATACCAAATGTCAAAGATCCATTTACTGTATGCAATTTATAAATTTTACAAATCTGTTAATCTTATTCATATTTTCAAATCTATCAATCTAACAATATTAACACACATATCTCACTGAAACTCAAGCCATGCCTTTTAGCATTTTACAACAGAAAAACTTATATTTGATGATGTGCAAAAAGTGAGGAGAGGACAAATTGGATGGATCTTGTAGGAGTTCTTATTTAGACAATGAAATTGAAGAGTGGACATAATATTAATGAAATGAGACCTCTCCAGAATTCACTGGAATGAATGTTTCCATCACATTAGTCTTCTTTTTTGTCTGAAATATCCAATGATCCTCCATGACTAAACTACTTTGTACTCCTAGATCTGAAATATATTACCTTAGTTCAAATCCATCATTTACTTTTTACATGAGTAAATATTTGTATACACAAATCTCAGTCCAAATTGGATTTTTCTCACATTGCTGAAACACAGGAAATGGATATTATGAACAACTTTCCTTCTATACAATGTAAAATTGCCACTGTGTGAAGGCAGAGTTTGATTTTCCACTTGCTTCATGCCAAATGGGGTTCTTGGACTAGTTTATTAGCTTTTTTATTTTATTTTTAGCCTCTGGCAAGTAATGAGACTCAAATAACTGTAAATTCATTAATCTTAAAAAGCAATTACTGTAAAATCCGATGACTATTAAATTATTTCAAAATGAATTAGTTACAACATAACATTTAATTTTCTGGATAACCCTCATTTATTTACACAATATGATAATTTCAATTAAATAAGTGCAAAGTTGTAATATATTAAATGGAGCAGCCAAAAGCTTGTTGGTCTCTTGTACAAGGGACTCCTATGACCTATGGTTAAGTGAATTAATGTATATAAAACAATTAGGTAACTCTCTGGCAGATAGTCAGGAGTCAGGAAATGTTCATTCCTTCCTCTTTTACCCACTGTGTAGCACAGGAAGCATAGCTTGTTAAGAATGAAGGTTAAATCCACTCCAGTGAAGTCTGGAAAGGGCTCATTACATTAAACTCTTGAGTAATAAAAGCATTCAAGAAATCCCTCTTACCACTTCTTTTTCTAAATTTTTAAACTTGTTTCTTTTTATAAAATTTATACTACTCTAGGATTGAAATTATGTTGTAGGGCAAGGGGTAGGTAGCCATTTGAATGAGATGTGGTAATAATATGCAAATTTTAAAATAATTTGAAATTATCATGTATGCCTTCAATCAATCAGAATATTTATAAGCATTTCTACTGTATTGTAAATTAACAAGCTTATACTATAACAACTTAGATTGTAGAAAGACTAGGATATCAATTTATAGCTAATATAACAAAATTACACACATTCATTGAGAAGAATTAGGCAGAAGTCTTGGTTCTATCACTTAACCAAGCAATGTACCACTTTGAAGTCTTAATTTTTTATTATATAATATAAATTATGACGAAAATGATTAAGGTGATGATGACATTATTATAATTTATGTCATAGACATGGTTCTTAGCTTTCATGATTATTATAAAAATCCAATAAAATAATATTTTTAAAGGCATTCTGTAAACTATACAATAATTAATAACTACTCCTAAATACTGGGTTTTTTTTTTATATTAAGAAAATAAATTGTCTAGTTAGCTGAATAAGAAATAAACTGAAAACTAATTTTTGAGATGAGATTTGAATTTTGAATGGAACTGTTTTTTTTTTTTTTTTTTGGTGGTGTTTTTTTGATGGAGAAAGTGGATTGTGGAATTGATGAGGCAAAATTTCATTTAAGAAATGTTTTTGCAGGTTTCTATGAAAATAAATGCATTATTTAGAATGCTATAGTTACAAAAATATAGTATTTAAAAATTGTTGCTCTGTTTTCAGCCATGATGAAGTATTGTGCATCAGCTTTAGCTTTCTGTAATCAACTATAAAAGTGGACAATATATATATAGCATCCATTTTCAAACACTGGACAACATTCAGCACAAGGTTGTGATTCTTGAGAGAAGAGAAATATGTGAAATGACATCTGCATTCACTTTGACTTTCTGCCTGGGAAAATTTCCAGAAAATAGGGCAGAAAAATGCAACCCAATTAGAGTGCAGCAGTATTGCTTGATATAGGAAAAGAGATTGGGCTGATAAGGAAGCTGAAATTTGCACAAAGTACAATTGCAATACAACTATAGTTCTACAGTGTATGTAGAAAAGGAAATTGCAAAATGAAAGATCTCAAGAAAAGCATGTACAACCTCCTTGAGTGTTTTGCTGAATGTAAGCTGCCTGTGCACAGATCTATGAGGCCTCACTGACAACAGCTACTGACAGCCTGTGATATGAAAGGAGATGCAAGAGGATGAATACAACTGGGAGAAGTTAAGTTCTGATAGCCAGTGTGGAAAGACCTCACTGAACACATAAGACATTCAATTGAGACCCAAGAAAGACCACTCCTTAGGCTTAAGTCTACTCTAGCCCTAGAAAGATGGTCTTTACCTGGGGGCAATAATGTCACTCAGGGGAAATTTGGCAATGTCTGTAGATATTACTGGGTTGTCACAACTTGGGTGAGGTGCTACTGGCATCTATGGCGTAAGGACCAAGAAAGCTGCTACACATTCTGCAATGCACATCATCTGGACAAAATTGTCAGTAGTTCTGAGACTGACTAATACTGAAGGCTATTCAAGACTCACCCAAACAAAGTGTAAAACAAAGGCTAAGGAAAATTTAGCTAATATACCAATATAAACTACATGTCAGAGCAAAATACAATAATCTCTAAAGGAAGAAAAAATATATTTTAAACAATCTATCATCCACAATTTCTTGTATACAATAAAAATATTAGATATGTGAAGAAGTTGTCAATTACAAAGAGTTAATAGAAATAGATTCAGAGATAAAGTGAATTAACAAATAAACATGTTAAAACTTCTTAAATGTCTTTAAAATTTTTGAGGAAAAGGTAAGTTGAACAATTGGGGAAACCACATAGGAATAAATATTATGTGAAAGAACTAAATGAAAACACTAAACCAGCTATGGCAGGGGAGAATCACTGATGCAGGGTTTCAGTGAAGGGGAGATGTGTGGGGAGAAGTACACCTGGGACATTTTTCTAAGGAATATGAATATGTTCAAGTATTCATGAAACGGTGTCTCAGTGGGTGGATACCCACACAATAACCAAAAGAATAACAAATTCCCATCTTGGGAAGTCCTGCTATATTCTCTAACAGAGTGGCAAGAATCCCCCGAGTACATAGACAGTGCCTAGTGAAGGAGGACAGACCATTATGTCAGGCCCTTGATATTGATGGTTGTACTTATGCACCTTTTCTTGTGAAATTGAAGCTTAGCCTAATGTTATATATTGCCTAATAATTACCTCCTGAAAGTCTCTTTGTTCCTCAAATGTAGTTTCTCTCTAAGTCAAACTCAGCATATAAACTCACTACCTTTCCCCGATGTGGGTCATGAATCCCTGGCTCCCTGGCACCAAGAGATTATTACCAAGCACTGACTAGTGATGCATCTGGAAAAAGTCCTTGACCAAAAGAGGGAAATATTAAATACAAATGAGTTTTTATGGCTAAGAGATTTCAAAGTGGGTCAGGAGGTCATTCCAGAGGTTATGCTCATGCAAGTCTTAGGAGGATCTCATTGACTGCCACAGTACACAGTGCCTCAAACAGCAGGGCTCCTGAAGGCTCTAGAGACATCTAGAAATGATGACATGAAAAAGTCCTTAAATGAGTTTAAACAGGGATTGGAGATAGCAGAAGAAAGGATCAGTGAAAATTTAATAAGTTCAATAGAAGCTATCCCAAACTGAAGCAAAGACAGACAAAAATATTGGAAAAACAAAAAATAATAACTCAGTGACCCATAGGATAATATCAGCTGGCCCAAGATAATTTATTTAAAACAAACAAAAACACAGAAAGGTAGAAAAGAAAAAATGAGAAATAACATATACTTTATTGTTTTTGACAGTTATATATAAATATATTGTAGGAATATATGCTTTTATATAGAATGTAGCAAAATGTATAAGTAACCAGTAGTAAGTGACCTGCTAAATTTATATTTTAAAATTCAATTTTAAAATTAATTCTAATAGCTTATATGGATTTTATTACACAAAGAAAGTCATGCAATTTGTCTTAGTTTGCCAGACTGCTATGACAAATGTCACAAAATGAGTTGGCATAAACAACAAGCATTTATCAGCTCACAGTTTTGAGGATAGAAGTCCAAAATCAAGACATGGAAATTTCTGCCTCCTGTCACATGGTGATGTCCTCTTCTTTGTCCTTCTGTGGATTCTGTGTTCTCTTTATAAGGCCCCCAATAATACGGATTAAGACCCACTTTGGTTCAGTGCACCACAACTTAATTGAAAGCAGCATCTTCAAAAGTTTCTATTTACAGTGGGTTCATGCCCACAACGAGGGATATTAAGACTAAGAACATGGTTTCAATCATTTGAGAATAATCAAGATTTATTTTTCACCCTTTTCAATTATATTAATTTTATTTCTTCATGAAACTGAGAGAAGTTATACTCAGCTCCTTTGCCTAGCATCTATTTTTGTTGAATCAGCAAATATTTTGAAGGGAAATATGACAAGAAATGTCAGCCTCAACTCCCTTTTTTTCCTTATCTGTGAGATCCTGTCCCTTAAAGAATTAATTACCTTTTGTAAAAGCAATCTGACCTCTTCAAATACGTTTTTCCTAAATTCTTTAATTGTTTAGACTGTCTTTTCTACAAGCAGATATCATAAAATGTTTTTTTTTTTTTCAATTGGAGAAGTTATGATATATAGAACAATCATGCATAAAATACAGGATTTCCATAACCACTCCAGGATCCACAACTTGTAATGGGGTGCAACATTTGTTAGAATTGATGATTATGCATTTTTATAATTGTACTATTAACTAAGGTCCATGAATTAACTTAGGGTTCCCTGTTTGTGTAGTGTAGTTCCATAGATTTTTCTTTGAATTTTTATTATAATACCATAAATACAATCTAATATTTCCTCTTCTAGTCATATTCAGATATATATTTCAGTGTTGTTAATTGCATTCAAAATATTGCGGTACCATCACTACCACTGATGCCTAAATAAGCCCATCATTCCAAATAGGGACTCTGTACATTTTAAGCCCTATCCCTACCCCATCACCTGGCAACCTATATTCTAGATTGTAACTCTATGAGTTTGCTGATTCTAATTGTTTCAAATCAGTGAGATCATATAATATTTGTCTTTTGTGTCTGGCTTTCTTCATTCAACATAATGTATTCAATATTCATTCATATTGTCACATGTATCAGGTCTTCATTGCGTTTTATGACTGAATAATATTCCATTTTATGTATATACATTTTATTTATCAATTTATAGGTTGTTGAAGACTTGCAGTTGCTACCCTCCTTTGACAATTGTGAATACTGCTGCTATGATTGTTGGTAGGCAAATATGATTCTGAGTTCCTGCTTTCAATTCTTTTGGTTATATACCTAGGAGTGGAAATGCCAGGCCATATGATAGTTCTATACTTAACTTTCTGAAGAACTGCCAGACTATTCTCCACAGTGACTATGCCATTTTAGAGTGCCACCAGCAATGAATGAGTACTCCTATTTTTCCTCATCCTCTCCAACACTTGCTATTTTCCAATTTGTTGTTGTTGTTGTTGTTTTAATAACAGCCATTCTAATGGGTGAGAAATGGTATCTCATTGTGGTTTTGATTTGCATTTCCTTGATGGCTAATGATGTTGAGCATCTTTTCTCATGATTTCTGGCCATTTGTATATCTTCTTTGGAGAGATGTTTTTTCAAGTCTTTTGACTGTTTTTAAATTGAATTGTCTTTTTGTTGTTAAGTTGAAGGATTTATATACTCTGGATATTAAACCTTTACCAGATATGTGGGTTCCAAATATTTTCCCCCATTGTGTAGGTTGTCATTTTACTTTCATGATAAAGTCCATTAAGACACATGGTTTTTAATTTTGATGAAGTCCCATTTATCTACTTTTTATTTTGTTACTTGTGTTTGGGTGGAAAGTCTAAATAAACATCGCCTAACACAAGATCTTGAAGATGCTTTCCTATGTCTTATTCTAGGAGTTTGATTGTTCTAGTTCTTATATTTAGGCTTTTGATCGATTTTGAGTTGATTTTTCTATATGATGTGAGGTAGGAGTCATTTTTTTCTTCTTTGCAATTGGAGATCTAGTTTTCCCAGTCCCATTTTTTAAAAAGACTGTTCTTTCCCAATAGAGTGATCTTTGCCACTTTGTCAAAAATCAGTTGGCCATAAATATGAACATTGATTTCTGAGATGTCAATTCTATGCTATTGGTCTATATTCTGTATTTGTGCCAGTACTTGCTGTTTTTATTACTGTGGCTTTGTAATACATTTTAAGATTGGGAAGTTTCACTCTTCATTTTCAAGATGGATTTAGCTAATGGTGATCATTACCCTTTCATATAAATTTGATGATTGGCTCTTCCATTTCTACAAAGAAGGTTGTTGGAATTTTTATTGGGATTGTATTGAATCTATAATTGCTTTGAATAGTATTGACATTTCAATGATATTTGGTCTTCCAAACTATGAATACAGAATGTTCTTCCATTTATTTAGGTATTAATTCTTTTAGCAATATTTTGTAGTTTTCTGTGTACAACTCCTTTTCATCTTTGGTTAAACTTATTTCTAAACATTTGATTCTTTTAATTGCTTTTGATAATTGAATTACTTTTTTATTAATTTTTTGACTGTTCATTGATATTGTATAGAAATACTACTGATTTGGGGTGTTGGTTTTTTACCCCACCACTTTGTTGAATTCATTTTATTAGCTCTTGGAGCTTTATTGTAGGGTTTTTTTTTTTTTTTTTTTTTTTTTCAGTATTTTCTATAAATAGTATTATATTATCTGCAAATAAGGAAAATTTTTCTTCTTCCTTCTTAGAGGTTACGATTTCAGTTTTTGACCATTAAGTAGGATGTTAGCTGTGGGGTTTTCATATATGCCCAATATCATGTTGAGGAAGTTTCCTTCTACTTCTAGTGTTTTAAGTGCTTTTACCATGAAGGGGCCCTGGATTTGGTCAAATGCCTTTTATGCTTCAATTAAGAAGATCATGTGGTTTCTTCCTTTAATATGTTGAGGTGGTATATTACATTCATTGATTTTCTTATGTTGAATCAACATTGTATATCAAGGATAAATCTCATTTGATCATGGTATATAAATCTTTTAATATGCTTTAGAATTCAGTTTAGCAGTATTTTATTGATTTGCATCTATATTTGTTGATATGTAGCTTTCTTTCCTTGTGGTATCTTTACCTGGCATTGGTATGAGGGTGATGTTGGCCTCTTAGAGTATCTTAGGGAATGTTCTCTTCTCTTCAATATTTTGGAAGAGTTTGAGCAGAATTGGAATTAAGTCCTCTTGGAATGTTTAGTGAATTCCCCTCTGAAGTCATATGTCCCTGGGCTTTTTGGTTGGAAGGATTTTGATTACTGGTTCAATCTCTTTATTAGTAATTTGTTTGTTGAGATAATCTCTTTCTTCTTGTTTCAATGAAGGTAGTCTGTGTGTTTTTAAGAATTTGTTCATTTCATTTAAGTTATCTAATTTATTGGCCTACAGTTGTTCATAGTATCCTCCTCTAATATTTTTTCTTTTTTTTCCCATTTTTTAAATTTTTAATTTTTAAAGAAGCTTTAGATTACATAAATGTTATATTAAAAATATAGGGAATACCATATTTCCCATCCTCTCCCCTTCTCACACTTTTCCACATTAACATCTTTCAGTAGTGTGGTACATTTATTACAATTGATGAACACATATTGAAGCATTGCTACTATTTGTGGACTATAGTTTATGTTATAGTTTACCCTCTGCCCCTCACAATTTTATAGGTCATGACAAAATTTATATAGGCCTGTATCCATCATTGCAATGTCATGCAGGACAATTCCAATGTCCTGAAAATGCCCCCATGTACTTTTTATTTCAGTAGAGTCAGTACGATTGGCCCCTGTTTCATTTTTTACTTTCGTTGTTTATATCATTTCTCTTTTTCTCTTTTTCAGTCTAGCTAATGGTTTGTCAATTTTACTGATCTCTTCAAAGAAACAACTTGGTGTTTTGTATTTTCTCTCTGTTTTCTATTTCATTGATCTCCCTTTAATATTTGTTATTTTCTTCATTCTGCTTGCTTTGGGCTTAGTTTGATCTTCTTTCTCTAGCTCCTCTAGTTTTGAAGCTAGGTGTCTGATTTGAAGTAATTTTTCTTTCTTAATGTAAGAATTGTGAGCTCTAAATGTCCTTCTCAGCACTGCCTTCCATGTATCCTATAAATTTTGTTATGTTATATTTTCTTTTTCATTCACCTCAATATACTTCATAATTTTGCTTTGATTTTCTCTTTAACCCATTAGTTGTTTAAGAATATGTTGTTTAATTTCCATATATTTGTGAATTTTCTCCCTCTGTTATTGATTTCTAGCTTAATTACTTTGCATTTAGAGAATGTGCCGTGTATGACTTCAATATTTTAAAAACATTTCAGACTTGTTTTATGACCCAATCTGAGGTCTGTTCTGTAGAATGGTTCATGTGCACTTGAAAAGAATGTGTATTCTGTTTTTGTTTGATGAAGTCTTCTATATATGTCTGTTAGGTCTAGTTGGTTTAGCATATCATACAAGTCTTGTACTTTCTTATGACCTTCTGACTATATGTTCTATCCATTATTGAGAGTGTACAAAAGTCCTCTACTATTAATGTAGAACCATCAAATTTCCCTTCAAATCTTTCAGATATTTTTTTAAATATGTTGATGCTTTGCTACTAGATGCATATTTATTTAAAATTGTTACATCTTCCTGTTGAATTGTCCGTTTGTTAGTATGTGATTGCCTTCTTTGTCCCTCATAACTTTTTTGACATAAAGTCTCTATTTTATCTTACATTAATAGATCCATCCCAGATCTCTTTGAGTTACTACTTGCATGGAATATAAGTTTTCCATCTTTTCACCATCAACGTACTTATATATTTGAATTTAAGATGAGTCCATTTCAGAGAGTATTTTGGGAGTCATGTTTTTTACTTCATTGTGCCAATTTCTGACTTTTTACTGGAGAGTTTGTAGCAGTTTGATATTATTTATGAATTCCAAAAAGAGATATTGGTTATGTTTGTAAACTGCTCTATTCCTCTGGTCATGTCACCCTTTGATTTAAATTCAGAGGTTTCACTTTTACTTTATTAAATCAAGATTAGGGCTTTTATTCAACCACATCTTTAGAGAAGACAGGGTTGAATCCCTGCCCCTTTGATGGGCTATATAAACAGATACTCAATCAAGAACATGGCAGTAGATACACAGGAGAACACAGAGAAAGACACGGCAGAGGATAGAACTTAGTTTTGATGCTGGAATCCCAGACAGATGACACATTCATCTGATAGTTTACAGGTGACCTTGTGAAGAGAACAGAGCAGCTGAGCCCAGAAAGAAACGAGCCCCAGGAAGAGGGATGAGCCCTCCAGCCTACAGGTTAGCAGAAGAATTTGGGCCCACAGAACCTTAAGAGGAAGAGGAAGGCTGAACCCTCACAGACATTACCCGCCGTCTTGCTTCAACATGTAGCCAATGACTTTGAGTGAGAAAATACCTCTTATGGTACCTTGAGTTGGACTCTTTAGGGCCTTGTGACTGTAAGTTTCTACCTCAAATAAATAGCCTTTATAAAAGCCAACAGATCAATGGTACTTTGCACAGGCACCTCTTTGGCTGACTGATAGAAAGTTTAATCCATTTACATCCAAAGTCACTACTGATAATACATGTCTTTCTTCTGCCATTTACCTCTTGAGCATTTGGAAATCTTAAATATTTTTGTCTCTCATTTCCATTAATGCCTAATTTTATATTTATTTGCTTTTCTGTGTTATACCATATTGAGTGCCATCTCATTTCGATCTATTTTCTATATATTTTCTATGTATTTTCTTTGTGGTTACCATAGGGTTAAAATTTATCTTTCTAAATATATAACAATCATATTTGGTCTGTGTTGCAGTGTGACACTTTTGTGGACCCCACAAAATCCTATTTGTAAAGATAATTCTTTCCCGTGTATACAAACCTATTGTAGGTGGGACCTTCTGATTAAATGACTTCTATTAAGGGCCTTTGATTAGATTGTATGACCCAGGATAGGCCTTACTCCTCTTACTGGAGTCCTTTATAAATGGAGGAGTAAAAATTTGCAAACACAGAAAAAAAAACTATAGAGACAGAGAGGGACTCAAAAGCTGAAATAAATGGAACACAGAAATTGAGAGAAATTGAGACAGAGCAGCCAGAAGCTGAAAGTAATGAGGACTAGAGGAGCAGGTAGAGACAAGGTGACTCCACAATTGTGTCCTTCCGTGTGCCTGAACACCCGCAGCTGCAGCTCAGGGATAAAGTGAACATGGAGGAGAAGGCAGAGACCAGCAGAACCTGCCATTGTGCCCTGCATGTGCCTGATGACTCACAACTGCAGCTTTGATGATACCTTGATTTGGACGCTTTCCCAGCCTCAGAACTATAAACTTTTAACCTAATAAATCCCCACTGAAAAAGCCAATTCATTTCTGGTATATTGCTCCCAGCAGCTTGTAGCAAACTAAAATAGTGTGATACCAACTTAACTTCAATAACACGTACATATGCATTGCTTATACCCTGCTGTGCCCCCTCATTCTTTTTTGTACTTGTTACCACATATATCTTTGTATATTTTATGTATTGTATGTTCAAAACCATAATCATTACCCTTTATGCATTTGCATTTTAGCACCAGTAGGAAGTAAGAAATGAAGTCACATATCAAACAATACATTACAATTCTACTGGCATTTATAATTACTCAAATGGCTAACTTTATCATTGGCCTTTATTTCTTACCACTGTCTAAAGTCCTTTCCTTTGTGTCTGTAAAACTCCCCTTAGCATCACTTTGTAGTACAGCTCTAGTGGTCATGAATTCCCTCAGCTTTTGTTTATGAGAATGTCTTAATCTCTCCATCATTTTGGAAGAAAGTCTTATTGTATATAAAATTTTCATTTCAGTTATTGTGGTCTTCAACTCCAGCAAATCTGTTTAGGTCCTTTGTACCATTTCTACCTCTTTACTAAGATTATCATATTGCTTGTTCTTTGTTTTCCTGAAATTCTTTAATTATTTCTCTGTATTTTTCTTCATTTCTTTGAGCATTATTAACATAATTTTTAAGGCTTTATTTGATATGTCCGCATTTTCGTATTCTTCATTAGTGTTTTCTGTTTTTTTGTTCTTTTCCTTCGGAGGGGTCATAATTTCCTATGTCTTTGTTTGTCTTTTACTCTTGTTCCACAGTGTACAGTTTACTATTTTAAAATGTTAAGATGTCTGTTTCTTGGTTTTGTAACCAGCTAATGATAAGACAGAGATTTTCTTGAGCTTCAGCCTTCTTATCAGGAAGGTCTGCCCAAGGCAAATTCAGAGTGCACAGTTTTCCTGTCTTTCTGGGCCTGTGTCTCATCCTGGCCTTTTTCCTGTTAATTGTTTTGGAGTTCCCCTGTTTACTTGAGTTTGGTTGTCCCTTCTGTTTCCCAGGAGAAAGACCTTCTTCTCTCAGGTTTTTGAAGATGATAGGCCTTTGTCTGAAACTATATGCCTTCATAGTTTTATTTTACACTTCTTTTGTTGTCTCAAGCTGCCTTTGCCTAGATGGCAAATTCTGGGAGGAAGGCACAGCAAGAAGACTTTTTCAAGTTAGTGTTTCCCAGCCAGCACAGTTCTGGGGATCCATGAAGGGGACTCAGACTATCTATAAAATACCCTGAGAGGGGATTAGGAAGGACTCCAAGTTAGCCCTTCAGCTAACTGTCCCGGTAGCTCTGAGAAAGCGCAGTGTCTTTAAATATCCACTGCCACTGCCTCTGTCCAGGGCAAGTTGAAACAATAAGTGCTGCCACTTTTTTCTGTAGTGAGTTGAAACAATAGCACCCTCAGAGCTGGCCCACAACCATCAAATTCGCTAAACAAAAATGATCTGTCATCAGCTATGCCTACTCTTGTTCTTTTTACATCCCTTTTTGTCACCAGCAGCTAGCCTAGTGCTGGACCCAAGGGTGGCCTGCCATGCAGTTGAGGGGATGAGCACCAATAGCCTCCTCACAGAAAGAGCAGTTTACCGTCCTCTGCCATAATTTATCTTCCTCTCACTCTTCCGTGTATGTGGTATGGTGCTCTTTGGGCCTCCAGTTTCAAAATAGTTGTTACAGACAGTTCCTGGTTGTTTAATAGTTGTTTTAGTGAAAGGACTGAGTCTTGGATCTCCATACTCTTCCAACTTCCCATAATTCTTCCTTAAAATATTTTTAATGTTTTAGTATATTATATGTTGAGAAGATAAAAATGATCTCCAGTTCTGCAGAAAATATATGCTCTTAACATGTAGGTGGCTAAAGGTTTTATTTTTGGATTTAATGTATGTACAAATATTTGTGTTGAGACATTATCATTGAACATCATGATCTTTAAACTGGCTGAATGTACATCAAATTGAAAATTTCAAAATAAGATGGAGGAAATGTATTGTTTTAGTGTTTCCAGTTAAATTCTTCAATTAAGCAATATGAGAAAGTTTGTTTATTCATTGCAAGTTCTTCAGTTCTCACACAGGTAGAAATAGCCAATCTTTAGAATTAATTTCTTACTTCCAGAGGTGAATTATTTATGATGGTCTAGTAAAAATGTTGTGTTGAATGAGAATTTTCTTCCTATTCCTATAAGGTTTTTGCTGGAAAATGTGGTATAAAAATTCAAAGTGGCACAATAAGGTGACAAGGCAACAGTGAGTAATATAGTCAATTATAAGTTTAAAATAATTATATTGTACTTTGTTAGCAATTATATACATACTTATACATGTATATGAGTAATTGTATCATTTCTAACAAATAAGTGCCCCAAAATTATCTATATATTTAACATTATAAACGTATATAACAAAACATGAATGTTCTCTTATACATTTATAATATTCTGATAGAATGAACACTTCATCACCGGGGAACGTAGTAACTCATATCCCATGATAAAATATCTTTGACTGGTGGTGGCATAAAAATTGAGCTGGTGTCAATTGCTGCCAAATTATAAATTATAAAGGCCTGGCCTAATGAAAATGGTTGCTTAAATATGTTAATGAAAGTAAGAAAGGTGAGAGAGTGACTATTAGAAGTTAGGTAACTAGTGCCCTGGAAGGCTGGGAAAGGTGTAGGTGGTGCAGGAAAGTTTGATCTGAAGCAAGGATAAAGCAATTTTCCAACTGTCAAGGACAACAAATCAAAATTAGTTTTTTCCCATGAATGAGTGGTCACTGGTTTGCTTGCTTGTGTTATAAACATATTTATAATTTCATTCTTGAAAACCACTGGATTTGCCAACACATGAGAACTTCAATAATATCTGTTAAAATAATGAATATTACAAAACTGCTTATAAGGATTTAATTTAGTTTGGGCCTCTTTTTTGTATGTGCACATACTGTACATTGAGCACAATGTGACCCGAAGTCACTCTTGTCCTTTGGAGGTCTCTGACCCAGAGTCTCCTTGCTGTGCTGATTCTAAAAAATCAGCCAGACATGTAACTTCCTCCTTCCTATTTCCCCTCTCCTTCTGGACTTTTCCTGGCTCTATTTTCCCTTTCAGTGGTCTCTTACACCACAGCCTCTGGAATGTCTCATGTTTTAAGGAATTGTACCAATCACACAATTTGTCAAAACTTTTCCCCAATAAATAGCTTGCCTGTTACTGCATCTACTGGTCAAATCTTTTTCATGATCACTCTAAAATCCTCAAACTTGAATTCACCACATAGTCACATACACGCTAGAATTTTTTTTTTTTTTTTTTTTTTTTTTTTTACCATTCCCTTCAATTTATGTGACTTTTTCAGTCAATGAAATCTCACTTCCAAACTGAAGTTCCTTTAGGTACCTAGGTAAGAATTTGTGCTCCCTTCTCCCTATCATGATGATGTGCCCAATGGTGGAAACTCCAACAGCCTGAGTCAGAGAAAGAGAACACTGATTTACATTGATTTACAATGGCACACATACCCTATTCTAGTCCTATTGGACACACAGTGTGAGCAAAACTTAAACCTTCATTATTTTAAGCCACTGAGACTTTGAGACTGTTTATAATTGTAGCATAAAGCCAAAATTCTTCAAGGAAAAAATAGACAATATTAAATTCCACAAGAAAGAAAATTCTGAAGAAAGCAATTCTCTAAACTCTTTTCCTCTAACATTATTTAACTGAATTATCAAGTATCCAAAAATTATTCATTTACTCAAAAATATTCATTGAGTACCTTTTATATACTAGATATATAGGTCTCTGGAATATATAAGTTAAGCAAACAGACAGGAAAAAAGCCAAAAAATTGAGACTTCACAAATCGTATATTCTAATAGGAATAGACAGACAATCTATAGTAAAGCTAAACATATTAATAAATATGGTATATTTATTATATATTTATATATTTATTATAAATATTATATATTTATTATCTATATAAATATATATAGTATGTTTAAAGTACTAAAGTAAAAGTAGATCAGTGGGAGATTTAGTGTGATTAGACTGGAGTTAGAAAGCAGGGAGAATTAGTAAAAGATGAGATCAAAGATCTAATGATTAGGGTGGGAGAAGCTATACTTTCTAAGCAAATTTAAGGTTTTGGTTTTAATTATGAGTGAATTGGAGTATCACGGTTTATTAGTCAGCCAAAGGGGTGCTGATGCAAAATACCAGAAATCTGTTGGCTTTTATAAAGAGTATTTATTTGAGGTAGAAGCTTACAGTTACCAGGCCATAAAGCATAAGTTTCTTCCCTCACCAAAGTCTATTGCCATGTGTTAGGGCAAGATGACTGCCGACATCTGCCAAGAGTTTAGGCTTCTTGGGTTCCTCTCTTCCTGGGGCTCCATTTCTCTCCAGGCTAACCTGCTATGCTCTCGCTACAAGGCCAGCTGTAGACAATCAGGCAAATGCTCTGTCTCTATCCCCGGGGCTTCTGTTGTGTCTAAGGAGCCATCTCTATTCATCTGTGTTCTCCTGTGTGTTCACTCCCTGGGCTCTAGCTCAAAACTTCCAACTCTTTCCTTTGCCATGTCTTTTCTCTGTGAGTCCCCATCCACCAAGGGGCAGGGACTCAATGCCCTACTGACATGGTCCAATCAAAGTCCTAATCATAAATTAATCAATTAAAAGTGATACCTCTGACAGATCAATTTACAAACATAATCCAATAACTATTTTTGGAATTCATAAACAATGCCAAACAGCTACACATGGTAATTTTATAAAATTCATTTCATTCTCATCTAACTTCTGCTTAAAAAATCAATATAAGAAATAGTGGGATTCTGAGTATATTTTAAAGAAGGAGCCAAAGCAGGATATTTTGGGATTTTGGATGTGTGATAGGGGAGGCAAAAGTATGTTAAGTATTATTTTAATTTCCTAGGCCGCTTAAGCAAATACCATGAAATTGGTCAGGTTAAACAATGGGAATGTATTAACTTATAGTTTTGAGGCTAAAAGAGAGTCCAAATCAAGTCATCAAGGGGATGCTTCCTTCTTGAAAATTAGCATTCTGGGGCTGGCTGCCAGTGATTCTTGTCTCCTCTTTCATGTGGCAAGGCACATAGTGGGGTTTCCTGGACTCCCCTTCCTCCTCTTGGATCTGTTGATGTCCAGCCTCTTGATTCCTGTAGCTTTCTCTGTGAATTTCATTCTTTTATTAAGGACTCCACGAATAGGATTAAGACACATAGTGATCGTGGCGGGACACACTTCAAATGAATAACCTCATCAAAAGGCCCTAATAGTTTCAAACCCATGGGAATGTATTAAATTTAAGAACTTTTTTTTTCTTTCTTTTTTTTTTTTTTCTGGAGGTACATACAGCTTCCAAACGCCCCAGGCATAAATAATATACCTGATGAGCAATTGGGAAGTTTGAGTTGTCAACATCTCTCAGGAAGGCAACTTCATAAATTCTAAGTCTACTCAGACCTTTCTGCTCAGCAGTCCAAACTATATACTTAAAAGTGGTGAAGATGTATGCTTTCATAATCCCGCTAAAGCTTTTCCACCTTCTCTATTTCCATCTCATTAAAAGACACCATGTTGACCCAAGTGACTCCAGTTAAACACCTAGATATGATCTTTAACAACTCACTCTATTAAATTCCCACATTCACAGAGTCACTAAATTCTGATATATCTACCCTCTAAAATGCTCTATAACCTTTCAAACTATCTCAATCACAGCTGCCATCATTTTCATGCAATTTTCGTTTCACACTCCAGATAGGAATAACTATCTTTTGAATGTACTCAATCTATTTAAGCATTCCATTCTGCATGATGCATATATGGTTAAGAAAAATATGTAACAGTACATCATAAACCAGTGAACCGTTACATGTGGTTTAAACATCTAAATGCAAAAGGCAAAAGTATTTATTTACTTAAAAGAAAATAAAGGCAAATATCTTGGTGACTTATGGTAAGATAGGATTTTCAAAGCATAGAATCTGCAAATGTGAAGAAAAATAATTTTAGTTCAATATTTTTAAGTACTGCTAGGAATTAATTGTTAAAAAGAATATATTTCAGTAGAAAAGAAGAAAAGATAACTGATAAGAAAGTTTTTAGAAGTGAAAACACAAGAGGCCACTATACATTAGAAAAGATATCCCACATCATTTTTCAACAGGGACAACCAAATGTAAACAAAAATGTGATAGCTTTTCACGATCACCAGATTGTCAAATTTTGATGACACCAAAGGTTGGTGAGGAAATGGAGAAATTAGAGCTCTCATCCAATGCTGGTGGGAAGTTAAACTGTATAAAAAAAATTTCTTTGTCTGGTAAATTTGAAATATACAGTAATTCTACTACTGAATATATACCTTAAAGCAATGTTTCTCAACAGTGACATATTGAGTGGGATAATACTTCAGTATGTTTGTGCTTGTAGGTAAGTGTGGAAGTGGGGGAAGCGAGCTGCCCTGTGCATTGCAGGATATTTAACAGTATCCCTAGATGCCTATAGGTACTGTCCAGAGCTGGAGCTAAGCTAGGAGCTGAACTGAGAGTTGAGCTGAACTGCCAGGTTTAAGGTAGCCAATTAAAACAGTTAAAACCAAACTGGAAATAACAGTGAAATTTTTAACTCTTTAATGCCTCATTGCCTAGGAAGTCCCCAAACAAAAGGCTTCTGCAATTTTATGGACAGAGGGGCCAGAAAGGAGAGTGTTTAGGAGTGGAAAAGTACCTTACACTGAGTCGGAGGGAAGAAAAATGTTTTTAGCTTCTCCCCCCTACCAGTCCTCCACCCCCACCTTAAGAGGTTTCAGCAGAGGTGCCTGGATTAGTAATACAGATATTCATAAGAGCATGCCCCCCAGGGGAGCCTGAGTCCTTGGCTGTAACTCCCTTCAGAGACTGCAGTGCACTGGCTGTACACCAAGTCTGTGTGGGTGGGCAGCTTTACCACCATGAGGCCTGCCAGGGAGTCTTTGTAATTGTTGATTGTTGGGAATGAATAATAAAATATAGGGTTTTGTCCAAGAGCTGGACTCCTCACTCAACTCACTCAACTCGCTAGATGTGGTAGCACCCCCACCCCCATATTGTAACCATCTCAAAATATCTCCAGATATTGCCAAATATCTCCTGTGGGAAGTGGGAGGAGCAACTCCCCCCAACCCCCGCCAAGTTGAGAACTGCTGCCCTAGAGTTTCTCTTACACATATCATCTGTAGACATGCAAAATATGAATGTAATAGCCTTGTAATAGAAAAACATCTGGAAAGTAGCCAAATGCCAACCAAAAGCAGATTTAATAAATAAACCTTGATATATTAATGTATTGAAAAATTATGGAGTCATGAAAATGAATGATTGACAACAAACTTGGCTGAATTTCAAAATACAGTTGAGTAAAAGAACAAAACACAGAAGAAAACATACTATATTCGACCATAGTATAACATGAAAGAGCAGGTAAAACTTAAGAGTATTTTAATGGATAGCTATATATGTGATAACACACTAAAGAATAGAAGAAAAATAACAAAAAATTCAGGATAGCTGTCAGCTTTTGAGTGATGGAAGATGACAGAAAGACAAAAGGCACATTGTATGGCCTTCTAAGGAATTGGTACCATCTATCTCTTGGGTACAGTGGTGTTAATTTATTCTTCTTTTTGAAATTTCCATATCTTGTTTGCATTTTGTTGCATGTATAACATAATTTACTATGTAACAGTTTAAAAAATCAGCAAAGACTGATTACAAACTAAAAGAATTCACCCTAAAATAATTTTTGTAAGAAAAAAACTAATAGGTGATAAATAAGAAGCAGAAAATGAGAAGAGTAAAAATTTATTTATGCTGCTTTTAATTATCTAAAACAAGTACATACAGAAAAATAAATAATAAAGGAATAAAAAATGCATACCATAATAAGGTCATGAAGTAATTCTAGTAAAGCAATATTAAACAGAAGAGAAAATTGAATTTCATGCCAAAAAATTCCTAAATGAGAAAATAAAGGTAAGTAATGCACAATAATAAGAGAAAAATGCTACAAAAAAGATATAAAAACCTAAATTTATATATATTTAGGTATAGGAAATTCATATATATAAATATTGTTTCATGTATACATATATTAGGTTAAATTACAAGTTCTAATGGCATATGCATGAACAGAATGAGGTTTTAACATATCTATGACAAAAACTGATAGCTCTAGCTAGCAAAAAACTAAAAGTGATGTAAAGCATGTGAATTAAACAATAAAACTTCATTAAACCATTCCCCTTAAGTAATAGGATATGTATGTTCTTCCTTCACCTATTCCTAATCAGTTATTATCTTTTCATATAAACTTATATAAATGTTATATTTGCAACAAACATTAGCAATATAAGAAGTCATCTATATCCTTTTTCCAAAAACTGATGTTCTCTGCTGTTTGCTTCCATGTATTTTCCTACTGTTTCCATCTGCATCCATTCACAGAGCACAGGTTTATTGTGTCCTACTATGTATCAGATCTGCTATGAAGACAGATAAATAAGAAATTACCCATTCCCAAAGGTAGCTCATAGTATACATCAGAGTGTCTTTAAAGATACTATAAAATATAAGTTCTCTAAGAGAAATGCATAAACAATGTGCTAGAAAGCAAAAAGGAATACACTGCTGGTTCTGAAGATGTTATAGAGCCAAGAAAGTTTCATTTCTTACAATTACAAAGCTCATATTCCCAAAATAAACATGTTATAGATTCTGTTTTCCTATCTGTCTCCACTACTGAGAACAGGATGAAAACAATTACATTGAATTCATTTAACCAAGTGATATATTGCTATCTCTTTATTTATAGAATTATTACAAAGTATCCAAATTATCAACATAATTTAGCCTCTCTGCTCTTAACTAGTTTATTTCACATTATTTAAATTCACATCTCACAGGCACTTTATGCTCACAATCCTGCTGTCTACCACTTGGAAGATTTGTACAAGAGATATGAAGAGAACCTTTCATATCATTAATTCACTGTTCAAGGATGAAGATGTCTGCTCTTCATCAGGTTCTCTTTTATATATACTCACCTTGCAAACTGTTATTGATTGAACAAATTTTGAGTAGAGATTGTTTCAGGTTTACTTACACATAGCACCCTTAATTAGGTTTATAGATTGGCTAAACTATCCATCGTATTATTAAATTACTAAAAAATGGAATGGTAGTAGTATCTCTATGGAATAGGAAGGAACAAATATTCACAGAGCAATTAGTATGAACTAGAAGTGAAGCTAGATGTTTATGAATGTTGACTAAATTTATCTTTGAAAGTATATCATGTACCATATGGAACAGTTCAAAGTTTTCTCTATGGCATTTCATTACCTGTTGGGATTGTTTCCTATTTCACATGTGCTCAGAGAATAATGATGATAGAGGAAGGGACAGAATGGAGGGCTTTCTATGATGACATGCTGATGCCAATAGAACTTGACTACAATATATGCTGATTTCACTGCACAGGTTGGAAAAAAGAGAATATTAGGAGCAATTTAAAATCTTACGCTGACCCTATATTGCACCAACAACTATGAACTCTCAAAAGGAAATAAGTCATCTCCACTACTGCTTTTAACAGATAGTAGCTATATTAGTGTCTTAGGGCTGGTGTAACAAACTGCCACACACGTGGTATCTTAAAAAAACAGAAATTTATTTTCTCTTTGTCTTGAAGGCCAGAAATCAAAGTGCCAGCAGGGCATGTGATTCCTGCAAAGGCAAAAAAAAAAAGAAACTTTCTTTGCCTCTTCCAGGTTCTGATGGCCCCAGGAATTCCTTGGCTTGTGGCAGCATAACTCCAGTCTATGCCTCTGTCTTCCTATGACCTGCTCATCCATCTGTGCCTTCCTTTCCTCTTCTTACCAGAACACGTATCACTGGATTTAAAGCCTACCCTTGTCCAGGATGATTTCATCTCAAGATTGTTAATTATATCTGCCAAGACTTTTTTTTTTTCTAATTAAGGTCAGATTCACAGGTTCTAGGTGAACATATTTTTTTGGGACATCATTATTCAACCCACTACAATAGCTAAGGATACAGATAAAATAATCCCAGGGTAAGCAAAAATCTTATGTTTGGTATATATCTTGCTTTGAACAAATTGTTGTGATTATTTAATTTTATAATTTTTACTTTGTTTTGCTCAACTTCAGAGCAATAGACTATTAGAACTATTATGTATTTCAAATTGATTGGCATGCAGTAGTACATAGTATCCTTTTATAGTCCTCTATATTTTCATTATTTGTATCATCTATTTTATTCTTTCTCTATCTGTCTAAAGGTTTGTCAATTTTATTGACCTTTTCAAAGAACCAGACTTTGGTTTTATTTATTCTATTGTTTTCTAGTTCATTTATCTCCATTCTAATCTTTGTTATTTTCTTCCTTCTTCTTGCTTTGGGTTTAGTTTGTGCTTCTTATTCTAGTGCTTCCAGTTTTAAGGTTAGGTCTCTGACTTGAATTCTTTCTTCTTTTTTAATGTAAGCATTTGGAGCTATAAATTTCCTTATCATCACTGTTTTTATTGCACCCCATAAGTTTTGCTATTCTGCATTTTGTCTCAAGATATTTCCTAATTTTGCCTCTGATTTCTTCTTTAAACCATTGGTTAAGAGTTAATTTCCACATATTTGTGAATTTTCCATTTCTCCCTCTGTTATTAGTTCTAGTTCCATTCCATTGTGGTCAGAGAATATACATTGCATGATTTCAATATATTTTAATTTACTGAGACTTTTTTTGTGAACTAACATACGATCTACCATAAAGAATGATGCATGTTCACTTGAGAAGAGTGTGTATTATGATTTTGTTGGGTGAAGTGTTCCAGATATATCTGTTAGGTCTAGTTTGTTTAGATTATTGTTCAAATCTTATATTTTCTTATTGATCTTCTTGCTAGATGTTCTACCATTATTGAAAGTGGTGTATGAATGTCTTCTATTAATGTGGAATTGTAAATTTTCCCCTTCAAATTTGTCATATATTCTACTTCATATATTTTGGGACTCTGCTGCTGCTAGGTGCATATATATTTATAATTATTTCAGCTGCAAGTTGAATTGTGCCCTTTATCAGCATATCATGACTGTCCTTATCCCTTGTAACATTTTTTGACATAATGTCTATGTTATCTGATATTAATATAGCTATCCTAGTTCTCTTTTGGTTACTACTTGCATGGTGTATATTTTTTCCATTCTTTCACTTTCAGATACCTGCTTGTATCTTTGAATGTAAGGCGAGTCTCTAGCAGACTGCATATAGTTAGGTCATGCTTTTTTATCCATTCTGCCAATCTCTGCCTTTTGACTGCTGATTTTATTCCATTTACATTTAAAGTAACTACTGATAATATAGGATTTTCTTCTGCCATTTTGGTAATCAGACTTTGTATGTCTAAAGCTTTTATTTGTCCCTCAAGTCTTCCATTAATGCTTATTTTAATATTTATTTATTTATTTTTGTACTCTATTGAGTGTCTTCTCTTTTCCATATAGATATATTTTTTTCATCTATTTTCCTTTTGGTTGTCATATAACATCCTAAACATATAAGAATCATATTTTATTTGGTACCAACTTAACTTCAATAGCATACACATATACTTTTTCTATAACCCTTTGGCCCCTCCTTATTTTTGGACTTGTTACCATTTATATCTTTGTCCATTGTATGCCCAAAACCATAGATTTATCACTACACTTTTTTTTTTTCCTTTGGCGGTACCACCATCTTAGAATTGAACATAGGACCTCGTATGTGGGAAGCCAGCACTCAATCACTGAGCTAAATTGGTTTGCTTCCTGAGTTGTTTTTTGTTTGTTTGTTTGTTTTGCTTGCTGTTTGTTTGTTTTTTTCAGGAGGTACTGGGAACCTAACCCAGGATCTCCCAT
Source organism: Tolypeutes matacus (assembly GCA_026826555.1). Lineage (NCBI taxonomy): Eukaryota > Metazoa > Chordata > Mammalia > Cingulata > Chlamyphoridae > Tolypeutes > Tolypeutes matacus. The sequence continues at coordinate 29,552,883 of JAKSZT010054304.1, read as the reverse complement.
GTGGGAGGCAGGAGCTCAACCACTTGAGCCACATCCACTCCCTATCACTACTTTTTATGCATTTGCATTTTAACACTCATAGGAAGTAAGAAATCGAATCACATACCAAACTATACACTAAACTAATACTGGCATTTATAATTACCAAATGGTTACATCACTGTTGGTCTTTATTTCTTAATGTGCTTTTAACAACTGTCTAATGTCCTTTTCTTCCAGTCTGAAGAACTCTCTTTCACATTGTTTGTAGGGAAGGTCTAGTGGTGGTGCACTTCCTCAGCTTTTGTTTATCTGGAAATATTTTAATATCTCCCTCACTTTTGAAAGAAACTCTCACTGGATATAAAATTCTTGGTTGGCAGTAGTTTCCTTTCAGGAGCTTTAAGTATTTCAACATGTTTCCTTCTTGCCTCCATGGTTTCTAATGAGAAATTGGTACTCAATCTAATTGGGATTCCTTTGTGCATTAATGTGTTGCTTTTGTCTTGCAGCTTTTAGAACTCTCTCCTCATACTCTGCATTCGATAGTATGATCATTACATGCCGGGTATATTTTTCTTCATGTTTATCCTTTGTATTGTTCTCTGGGCTTCTTGGACATGCATATTCACATGTTTTATAAGTTCAGGAAGTTCTGTCACTATTTCTTTGAATACTCCTTCTGCCCCTTTCTCTCTTTCTCCTCCTGGGACTCCCTTAATTTAAACATTGGTATGCTTGAGGTATCTTAGGTTATTTTTGCTTTCTACAATTCTGTTTTTTTTTCTTTCTGTTCCTCAGTCTGATTTATTTCCAGTGTCTTGTATTTGAATTTTCTGATTCTTTATTCTGTGAGCTCACATCTGCTCTTGAAATCCTCCTGATAATTTTTCACTTCATTTACTGTGCTCTTCAACTCCACTAGTAGGAGAAAGATGAAAAATTTTCATTGATACAATATCATTTATTCCTCTTTAAATACATAGTTGAGATAGGATTTCTGTTCATTATTTCAGTACGGATTCTTAGTTGAAAAAAAAAAATGGAACCAATTCCAGCTACTTGGAGCAAAAATCTAATTTATTATTTTCCTCGTTAAAAGACAGGAAAATTGACATAGTCCATTAGGAGTACAACAATGGTATTGCTTTCTCTGCCAAGTGAAAGAAAGCTGCTTCTCCTCTTTCTTGCAGAAGATGTAACCCTTTCTTTGTCTTTATATCATATGCCTATTCTGGTGTTATATATCATCCTTTTTAACAAATTTAGTATCCAATCCCTCACACATTACACAGTTAACTAGCATTGCCATATAGCTAGATCATTCAGTTATCTGGTTTATAAACTATTTCCTCTTAGAATAGTCCTCAACATTCTCCATATGGGTCTCTTTCTAATTATGTGTCTGTGGTCAAAGGGAAAAGATGTAATGGTACATGAGAAAAAGACATGCCCATTGTATGGCAAAATTCTCATATATGATCATTACAAAATATTTAAGCAAGTGAAGCCTAATTTTCCATCATGTGTGAAGAGAGAATGTTTCTTCTAGCACTGGAATTTCAGATAGATTAGGGATACACACTCCCAACTCAAATCCTATTCACAATTAAGTTCTTAATCTTAATATAAATTCTGATTTTTTAATTCTGTCTCAAACTAATAGTTTAAGTTCTGAGGTTACAATTTTTTCTTCTTCTGTGATCATTTTTTCCCTGTAAATACTGCAGAGAAACAAAAACAAACACCATACCTCACAGCCCTCAAAGTCTTCATTATTGCTGTTTATAATAATTTCAGTGTTTACTTCTCTAATCTTCCCATCAAGTAACTTAATTCCTTCTAATCACAGATGAAATCATCAGAGTTAATTCACAGAAACAGAAACACTACAAATATTATTGTATAAAGGATTGTATTTGAGGAATTATAAGTTTATAAAATTAGTTCATGCAATTTTCTGAAAAGAGGAGTTGGAGGATCAGATAAAGTTAATTACCAACCCGTCTGAGTCAATGGTGTAGATGGACATTTGGTGGTTGCAGGCAAATCTGGAGCCACACAAGTTCAGCTATCAGAGAATGGGAATTGATGAATTAATCTACAGAAGATTGTTTATCTATATCTCATGGTGTGCCTGGGGTTGCAATTAAGCAGCATTCAGGAAGCAGACCTGGATGTGGAGCAAGCCAGAACAAGAGAAGGCTGGAATTGTCCAACAACTCTGGGTTTTTATCTCACCATATCAATCCATCTTGACTTTCAGATGGTATGTCCACTGCTTCAAAATCCCATGTTTCTCTTTTGTTTAGCTCTCAGCCAGATTCATTCAGGAAAGACTAGACAGCAAATAATAGACTGATAAACATAGTTCCAGTTCTGCCAAGCTGACAGAAGGCTAAACCATTTTTAACCTCTATTTTTCACTGCAAGGAATCAGAATGAAGATTATCCTCAAGCTGTTTAGTCCCAATATCCCAGCAACCCAACTTGAGAGTCTATTTCCTGAAATTGTTCCTTGAAAACTCTCTGGGTATTTTAATGCCACGAAATTTAAAACAGGGAACATATTATGTATTGTATGGAAGACATGCATAGTCAAATAGGGAGTGCTTAAGCAACTGAGATATTAAAAAGAGCAATATGCCACATATCACTTTTTAAAATCAGGGGAAGTGTATATTAATGGAGTCTCCAAGCTGAAGCCATCTTGTGGAGATAAAGTCTGTCAAGGGTTATAGGGACTGGAACGCACTGAAAGAGCAACTGTTTTATGAAAGCAGACATCATGGAGGAGAAGCAGCCACTACTGAAATACGTTAGAGATGTGAGCGAGAAGAGAGGGAAATATACTAGCTTTTTTTTTTTCATTCTCCAGCCTATCAGCAGCACCTCTTGTTGGCTAAATCTTCCTGGAAGACTTAATCAGAGGATCCTTGGAAAATAGTTTGCAGAAGGATGTGAAATAGATGGGAGCAACTGATAAACAATGATTGTTATGCATCTGAATTCTTAATAACATATGAGGGATTATAATAGAAATTGTTGAATGAATATCCTAAATTCATTTATGTATATATAGTTGAATTGCTTTAAGGGGTTGTTTACTAATATACTCTCTAACCTTTCTGAAAGTTTTTCTTGAGGTATAGCATCTTTAGACATGTATAAAAAGGCAGTCTCTTTGAGGAGCTTGATTTAAATAAAATGAATATAAAATGTTGTTAAGAAATTTAAGAAAATATTTTTGTAATCTGGTAGCCATATTTAACCATACATTGCGTCTAGGAAGCTAAGTCGGATTTCAAAATTTTAAAGCATTTTTAAGTTTATAATATGCTAAAACTGGTTATACAGTATTAGAATAGAATGGATATATAAAGGTTAATAAAACTCAGGTTGTCAGAGTAAAGCCCTAGTAGTTAGTACACATGACTGAGTTTTCAGTTAAGTCTATCTCATGCAAAAGTACTGTACCATGCATTAGACCATAGAGTTGCCCAATGAGGAAATATGGCTGAGATATGCAGCAACGTGCAAATAAATAAGCACATTTCCCTTCCTAGGATAAACAGCTGGGTGTCGTTTAGAAGAACTTACTAAAATTGCTATAACTTTTTAAGAACAGTTGATAAAGACTAAAGACTGAAGTCTAAAGACAATGCAGCCATTCTAGTTCTAGCAGTGGGCGGCGATACATGCAATCACAACAGCTGACTGCATAGATGCAGTCATGAAATAGCGATAACAGTAATAGTAACAATAACTAACATGTATTGAAAATTATTCGGACAATTTTTTTTTCTTTCACTACCTAAAAAGGGACTGGCAATTAATATTGTATGTTTACAGCTGACTGAGTTTACAGTCATATAATTTATGCTTTAATTTACTTACATGTTCATTTTTAAATACTCAGGCCTGGGTATAAGTTTAATTATTATCATATAATAATTCATTTTTCATAATGATGTTCTGATCAGAAAAACATTTTTGGTGTTAAAGAAACATCTTATTTCCTTATTTCTCATTGTATTTGAAGACAAGAACCAGACATTTAGAAATCACAAAGCAAGCAAATTGAATCTTTGTAGAATGGTTCCTTAAAAATTACAATTCTATCTGAGTGCATATCTCTTTATATATCTGTTGCAAAACTGCCCAAGACATAAAGTGTACAGTTTGGTGCACTTGACAAATTTATACGGTGATGTAACCACTAAAAAATTATTCTAAATATATGAACATTTTATCACACCCAAAAGTGATTTTTACACATATTAAATCAATCTCTTTTTATCAATCCCAGATTCCCTCTACTTGTGAATTTCCTACAATGTCCTATAAATAGGATCATTCACTGAATAGCCTTTTGTGACTGGCTTCTTTCTCTTAGCATAATTCTTTAGAGATTCATCTAGGTTGTTTCAAATATCAATATTTTGCTTCTTTATTTTTGAGTAGTATTCCATTGCATGAATATTCTTCTCTGGATTCTCTAACTGATGGTCATTGGATTGTTTTCAGTTTTGAATATTATGAATAAAGCTGGTATGAGCATTTGCATACAAATTATGTGAACACGTGTTTTCATTTTTCTTAGGTAAATACTTAGCAATGGGCTTGCTGAGTTGTATGGTAATTGTATATTAACTTTACAAAAAACCAGTCAAACTGCTTTCCAAAGAGGCTGAGCCATTTAGCATTCCCTGCACACTATATGAGATTTGCAGTTCAACATCCTCAGCAGTAGTTGCTATTGTCAGTCTCTTTAAATTTAACAATTCTAATGAGAGAGTAGTGATAGCTCATTGTAGTTTTACTTTTAATTTGTATTTTTCTAATGACTAATGATGTTGTGCACCATTCCATTGATTAATTTCCCACCCATATCTCTTTTATAAAATGACTATAAAATCTTTTGCCCATTTTTAATTGTGCAGTTTGTCATTTTATTATTGAGTCATAAAATTATTTTATATATTTTAAATAAAAGACCTTTATCAGAACTTGTTATGCAAATATTTCTGTCAGCTGAAATCTTTTAATTTCTTTAACAGTGATTTTTAAAGCGCTGAACTTTTAAATTTTGTTGAAGTAGGGTTTACTATGTTTTGTTTTTGGTTTGTGTTTTATTCTCCCATAGAAAACTGTTCAACCAAAGACTTTCTCTTATATTTTATTTTACAAGTTTTAAAATTTTAACTTTTTGGTTTATGTCTTTGATCAATTTCAAGAGAATCTCTGTGTATGGTATAAGAGAAGATGTGAGGTTCACTCGTTTGCATATGTATGTCCAACTGTTTCGGTGCAATTTGTTACAAAGACTATCCTTTCCCATTGATTTGCCTTGGCACCTTGGGTTAAATTAAATGGAAATATAGGGTTGATTTATTTCTACAATCCCTATCCTGTTCCATTAATCTTCATGTCTATTTTATGCTGATATCATAGTATAAATAAAATTTTACCTAAAATGCCATTGGCTTTATAATTATATTACTTAACATTTTATTAATCCAATACTAAAATATGACATTTTGGTTCAGGAAGAATCATTTAGCTCAGAGTGCAACCTTGATTGCAATCATTACATGGCAAAATTACAATTAAATTTACACTCACTTTCAAATGGCTCATTCAGTAATATAAATTACTTATTTGTATATAACAAAGTAATATCCCGGAAAATATTTAAATAATGTGTTTTCTAGAAGGATCTTTATACTTAAAGACAATGGGAAGTCCTCCATCTTCAAAAAATTAGCAATCTTTAGCAATCATTTCTCTTAGGTGTATTTATGTTTTAAATTTACAAATCTCCACACTGCTAGGAACTATGTTCTTAATGCAAACTTGTAAATACTACATATTCTTTTAGTTTTATTTACCATGAAATAAAGGTATTTGGCTTACTAAAATTATCTCTGACATTATTTTATTTCTTTTATTACAGTTTTGATTAACTTCATCATGTTTGGATCAGAGATGATTTATCATAATTGTCATTACACATGATTTCAGAGTTTTGTTTCCTGATGAATTTTTGATGTAACAGAGTTAACATTATGATATTTAACAGTTTCATTAAGGTAATACTTATATACAATAAAATTCACCTATTCTGTATTAACAATTCAATGATTTTAGTAGCTATATGGAGTCATGAAACTATCACCACTATTAGATTTTGAACAGTTGTATCACCTCCAAAATTTCCTTGTGCCTGTTTGCAGACAATCTCCATTTTCATTCTTGGTCCTAGCAAACACTGATCTGCTCTCTGTCATTGTAAATTTGTATTTTCTCGATAGGTCATATATATGTAATCATACAGTATGTAGATTTTGCATATGACTTTTTCATTTAGCATAATTTTCATCACTTTGAATTCCTAAATAATATTTCATTGGATGGAAACATGTTTTTCATTCAGCTTCTCAGTGTACAAATAATTCTGAAAGTAATATTTTCTTCAAAAAAAATCACAGTTAAATAGAATTGACTAAGAAATGAATTAGGGCTTGGAAAGCGAGTATATAAAATTTCTAAAGAATATTATATTTATCATATAATCTAATCTCTTTTTCTGATTTTTAATTTAAATTTTATACATAATTGCAAAAGGCTATAATGTATTTTTTAAAGTTATCTAGTTATTTACTTTATATAATCACTTTCCATAATTTACTCCCCAATTATTTAATAATAAAAAACATTTCAATGATTATTTTGCATGTGAAATTAACAGCTATTTTTTGCAAATATATACATAATTTATGCTTTAGCTAAAGTAGCTGAGCACCCATTCCACCCAAGGAGGAAATAGGCCCTACAAGCCTCTAAAAAATATCCAGCTTTTCTTGTTAAAAAAGGCATTCCAATTAAAATAATGCAATGTATTTCTGTCCAGCAGATAGAAATATAATACAAAGATCAACACTGGTGAAGAGGAAACAAAATAGACAATCATTTTCTGATTGGTAGTAAAAGTGTAAATTGGTTTAACTTTTCTGCAGGGACATTTTCAATATATCTGAAAATTGTATATCCATATATATTCACCCAGATATTAAAATTCTAAGACTATATGACAAGAAAATGAGTCTCCATCTGCTCAAATTTGTTTCTGTGGAAATGTTTATAAAATCATCATTTATTGAAAGAAAAAGAATGTCAAACAATAGATAGACTAAGTGTGCAAATTATAGAATTTCCTAAATAGGCTTAATTTGTACAGTCTCCAAAAAGAATCTATACATTTAAAGATATAAGTTAAATGTTTATAATGTATTGCTAAATCAAAAAGAAGCAATTTATGAAATAGCCTACATTTGGTACTATTTTTGAAAATAATAATCAATTATATTTATTTATATGATGATAGTATGATAGGTGGCTTTTATTAGCACTTTTGTTACTTTCTTTATGCCCAAAATTGTGTTATGATCTCTTATTACCTTTGTAGCTAAAAATAAACTACATTGACAATAAAGAATGTCATAATGTCCTGCACAGTGAGAAATTTTTAAAAAACATATATAGCATTTTAAAAGTACATTTTGTTTCTTCCCTCTTATTAATGCTTTTCAAAACAAATGAGGTTTTTTTAATATAAATAAAGTTTTTTAAAGCGTGAAAAAAAAAAGTACATTTTGTTTCAGTAGCAAGTTGCCACACTCAGGAAATTACTTCAGTTAATGGGGCTGTTTGCTTTTATTGCAATGTAAACAATTTGATTTTTTTTAGAAAACAAGTTTCTGGCTACCAGTTTACTATCAAGAATATAATAATGTCAAATATTTTATTCTAAGGCATTTTACCTTTGATGAGAATCAATGTAGAATACACCACAGTACAATGTTGAGCTTTATTTGCTATACTGATTAAATGAGAAATATGAAGAAATTTGTGTTTATGTTGTTGTTTCAAATGTTCTTTCCAATTGCAAATATTCTCATTAACAATGAGAAATATGCATAATGGGCATTTACGTATTTAAAAAGAATTCTTCAATGATAAGGGAACTCTAAATTGCTTGCCTATGTATGATAATACCTTGTTTATACACATTTTTAAGAGAAGTAATATAGATTGATGGTGGATAAATGAGACAAGACAAGACAAAAAAGAGCAGCAACAATGATAAACAAGAGCCAGTGAACAGGGACTCTTGAGGCCACTTTGCTTGTATTATGTGATTTTTTCACCTGTGTGTATATGAATAAATAAATTTGCCATTTAAAAGTTTTGTTGGCCTTATATTGACATCAAAATATTTACAATTTATGATGTCTAACTTCTCTTCCAGGCCTAATATTTCCAGATTGAAGAAATCCATGACTGATCCTTTATATGAAGCTTTACATAATAATCAAGAAATATAGCTAGCAGAAATCACCATAGAATGAAAATATATTTTTGATTGACACAATAGTAATTACTATAATTAGTGTTACCTTACAAATCAGAAGTGAAATTTAGTTTTATTTTTTCATTTCTTTCTAAATAAAGTAAGATATTTTACAAAGTAGTTTTGCTTTGAGGGCCTCTCTTATTTCTTTCTTCTGCAGTTTTTTATCAGATAGGTCTAAAATGCAAGAGATGAATGTGTTCATGTGGCAATTAAGAAGATAAAGTTAAAGGATCATTGCCAATAGTGTCTGAGCACAACCATCCTAGGGATCTGACCTACAGTCAATTGCCAATTCTTCATTTTTTCATTTTGTAGTTACTACTGGAGCACTATGGTTCTTACAATCCCAAAGTATAATTTATTGCCTTAAATGCTTAATGTATGTTTTGCATTGAAACCATTGAACAATGAAGACTGAAATAGCATCATGTGTTCATTACAAATACAGATTTTGAATAAAAATATCCTGGAGGTCTATAAAGTATGCTAACAAAAAGGGAAATGGGAGCCACTTGCTAAAAAATATAATAATGATAAGATGATGATGATTACGATAATAATTCATTAGATTAGAATCAGAATATGGAGGGAGGTGTACAGAAGAATTTTTATATTGCATTTTATTTCTGTTGTATTGCTTGATAGTTTTCATTAGGAATAAAATATTCTACTTTCTGTCTGATCTAAAATAATTCCTTCTGTATCACATAATATATATATAAGCCTGCATTTGTGTTTATGCCATTAGATGGAGATGCTGGATCATGCCACCAGAAACAACACAGGAAGGATCAGTCAAGATTTGTTCCTTGCATGGAGATTAATAATAAAGATAATTCTATTGGAAGAATCTATATATGAGTTGTCTGGTGTGGCAATGATGAGGGATATCACGGATGGATGAAACAAAAGTTTATTAGTACTAACAGGTCCTAGAACAGTGGAAGGCACACCTCACAAGTTCACGCGGAGAAACATGTCAAGTGTGTAGGCTTAACCAAGTAAGTGGGGAGCAATAGCTGTAGTGGGCCTGGGGACTATGCCTTTATAATGTTACATGGGTGGTACTGTAGTGCTTGGTCAAGCAAGCATGTATTGGGGAGTTTGTATTTCATTTTCGCTGGAGGTGCAAACCTGGGCAACATGCAGGGAGGAAAGAAGCTGTTTTTCTAGTATAAGCAGGTGTCAGGGGTGGTCACTAAGAGACCTAAAACAGGGTCTGAGATGCTGAGGCATCATGATAGTGCCTATATTATTTTAACTCAATACAATCAATCCACTGATGCCTTAGCATCTAGTGTCTTAAGATTGGATTATGTTCCCTATTTGTGTTGTGGAGTTGCTAAGGGTAAAGGGTGTTTCCTTGTTGGCTAGAGGTGATGGTCAACATCACTGTGGATTTGTAGGAGAATATATAGAATGGGCGAATTCTCCAACAAAGGGAGAGGGAGGCATCATGTGATGTTAATCCCCTGTGTGGTGTGGCTTTGTAAGCATTGTTTGGCCTTCCATAATGTTTATGTGTAACACAGGGCAGTGTTGCAATTGTGGGGTTTACCACTCACAATTTGGCAGGTGGTTTTAGCCTCGGCAGGTTTCCAGGAAAGGCAGGTAGCAATCTCAGGGAAGTGAAACTCAGGTTGGGCGGGGATTATTGGAAGATATCTCTGAGGCTGTTGTTGGATATCTGGGTTAAGGTAGGAACCAGGGTAACACAGCAAAGGAGAGGAGGGTCTCGTTAAAGCAGGTCCTGGGGGAAATAGTCTCTGTTGTTGGTAGCCCTGGGGTGAGAGGCATCATCCTCCCCAGCAAAAAAACCAAACCTCTTAGGATGATGATGTGGTCTGAGGCAAAGTTACTTCATTGTCGAGCTCTTGGGCTGGGGCCATATCTTCTATGGTGGAGTCCACTGAGAGGTGAAGGCCAGCAGGCCATGGCTAGTAGCATACTCTTGGGTGGTGACAGTTGGGATTTGTCTGCAATGGACCCTGAGGCTTTTGGACTCACAAATCTATGTTAAGGTTTTGGGATGATCAGATATACCTTTATTGAACCTCTGGGTTCTTTCTTGTTTGGGAATTTGGGATCATTCTATCCAAAAAAAGTCATATATTTCACAGCTCATTTATAAGCTGAATTGATGGTACAAGATGTATAATAATGGGTAAGACTGCGAACTATTTCCAAATGTGGAACCCCCACAAGTTCTTCCCTTGTATGAGAAAATTACCCAGTTTTTGCTGGCCTAATCACATTGCCAGCCCATTTTTCCACTACCCATGTATCAGTGAAGACTCGGAAATTGGATACCCGGAGGACCAGAGCACCCTGGAGAATTGACTGCACTGCATCCAGCTCTGCCAAGCTAGCTGTGTCGCAAACAACCATCTTGGTGCTTGAGGATAAGTGTTATGGCTTGGGTCTGCATTGTATACAACAATAACATTGCCATTAGTGAGGTACACCCACTCCCTTTCTATGTCAGTCCCAAAAGGCTCTCCATTTGGCTGGAAGAGGGAGCAATGAATACTCCATCATCAATGACTCAATGTCTGTGGGCAAGGGTCTAAGCATGGGATAAGCCACATTCTCCTGTAATATGAAAAGAACCTGTTTGTCAGGTTTAGCCCTCTCCTGCAGGAACAATTTTCATTTTCCCAGGGAGGCTTTAGGGCCTTACCAAGCCTCTGCTGGGAAATATAGTTCACTTATGTTATTATGGGAATCTGTGTATGCAGACTGACCATTTGCAGCCCTCTGTTTCTAGAAGAGCCCAATAAGCAGCCAAGATCTGCTTTTCTAATGAAATACATCAGGCAGTGGACAAGGGGAGCGTTTTAGTACCAAAACCCAGGGTTACCCATTGTTTGCCATGATTAATCTAAAGAATCCTGGAGGTATAATCAAAAGGGGACAAGACCTTAATCTAAAATTAGTTCCTAGTGTGCTAAGGGGCATGGCTTGGGCAATGGCCTGTTGTGCTAAATCTAGGGTATATTGTTGGGGCTCTCCCTTGCCCCAGTGGAAAGCTGATGATTATATGTGATTCTGTATATAGTCTGTAGTAAGAGTGAGATGTGGAATGTGTTGCCTCCAGAACATGAATAATCCTAATAGTGTGTTGTACATGTCTTAGTGTCGAAGTAGACTTTGTTGGAAGAGTTGGTGTTTAATGGTGGTGAGAATCTACCTGCCTTTAAGGATCAAATGATTCCCAAGAATTTGTCAGAGCTTCATGGTCCTGTATTTTATAGGGTTCTATTGCCCAACCTTGTTTTGCTAAGTGCTGTGTGAGTGTAGCTAGGTCTTCTTGCAGGCCCTCTTTAGATTCACTCTTTTTTTTTTTTTTTAAACAAGTTATTGAAGTATATCATTCATACATGAACATACATAAACTATAAGAGTTCAGTAAACATTGTGAAACAAACAAGCATAATATCATACAGGGCTCCCACACATCACCCCACCACAAATACCTTGCATTGTTGTGAAACATTTGTTAACAAATTATCAAAGAGCATTGTCAAAATATTACTACTAACTATAGTCCGTATCTTACTCCCCTATACATTTTTTTAAGGATTTATTTATTTACTTTTATCCATTTTTACCACCTTTCCCTCATTTTTGCTGTTTTTGTGTCTATTCGCTGGGCAACTCTCTGTGTCTGTTTCCTGCCCTCTTTTCTCATCCTTCTCCTCCTGTCTTCACTGGGATTTGATCCTCAGGACCTCTGATGTGGGAGAGAGGTGTCCTGTACCACCTTAGTTCCTGGTTTTTCGGCACATCTCATCTTGGCTCTCCCTTGTGTCACTCTCCTGTTACGACATCATCTTGCTGCGTGACGCATGGAGCCTGGTGGCTCACCTGTGTGTGGGGCCTGGTGGGCTTACCTGCTTGCAGGACCTGGGGTCTCACCCATGCACGGGGCCTGATGGCTCACCCACTCATGGGGCCTGGTGGTGCACCCACGTGCAGGGCCAGGGGTCTCACCCACTCACAGGGCCTGAAAGTCCATGTACCTTTTATATTTTTCTTTTTTTAATTTTTACCAGGAAAAGCTGGGGATTGAACCCAGGTCCCTCCATATGGGAGACAGATGCCCAACCATTTGTGCCACATCGGTCCCCCTGCTATATCTCTTAAGGTTGGCCAAGATAATTAGAGTTACAATCTTTTCCCATCCAGGATGGTCATATAATAAATCAGGCTTAGTTTATTACCAGCATTCTAAAAACCAGATCTAGGGAGAAAAACTAGGTCTGGGGACACATGCATGGTTCCTAATATAGCAAATGTTTAGCTTACCCTGACTATTACAAAATCAGGACAGTGAGAATATTCACAAAGATTCACTCTTTAATAAGATGTCGTCTATATAGTGTCAGTACTTAGTGGTCTTTAATGACAATAGGTCTTGGCAGCAGAGGTTGTGAGCAATGGCAAAACTGTTAAGGTATCCCATAGTAATCCAGCGAATGTATATTGAGCCCCCTCAAAGGTGAAAGCAATTTGAGGTGGGATCCTTTAGATATTGGTACTTAGTAAAACAAGTTGGCCAAGTCAATCACAGTAAAGAAATTACCTTGCTACTTTTTGTATATCTTTTATTAATTTGACTATGTTAGAAATAGAGCTCTGATGGGCAGGACATGTGTATGAAGGTATCTATAATTGATGGTTAATCACCCTTCATTGCTAGAAGCTTTAAGAACTAGCCAAAGAGCACTATTCTATGGAGATAAGGTAGGTATAATGACAAAGGACTCCCTTTTTTAAGAGATCTTGGATCACAGGCTGGAGCCCCACAGTACCTTGTTTCAGGCAATATTGTGGTGTGTTTATTACCTTCATTGGCAGGGGCAGTTACAAGCATTCTTATTTGACATGACCCTTCACAATAGCTTAGGACTTGATCTTATTCCAGGTGACACATTAAAACATCAATACCTATAGTGGGGAAAGCAAGAGCAAAAAGTGTCACCACGAGGGGTAGCTGGTGGTGGGGCTGGGCTTTTGATATGTAGCAGGAGGTGGTGTGTGGGAAACCTGTATGACCCAGGGTAGGCTGGCCTGGCCTGATAAGCCAGGGTCTGTGACTCTGGGTGTGAATCCCTGTAAGTTGTGTTAATAGCTCCACCCTGTCCTTTCATAGCTTCCTGGATAGTATGAACCATGTTGATAAAGTTGAACATAACTGCCAGGTAATTTGGGGGGGGGGGGAAGGAGGAGGGTTTCCTCATAAGAAAAGTTCCTAAGACTCTGTGTCAAAGGGGGCCTCAGGGTTGGGGATAAACTCCAGATCTATTTTGTCTGAATGCTCAAAGAAATGATGCACCCATTGCAACATCCCAAGTTTTCTAAGTAAGAATCACTGGACTCTGTCAAATGCTTGCCAATGGATGGCTGCCTTAGTGGTAATAACCCCTTTGGGCAGCTGCACCTTTTTTCATGCCATAAATATTCAGGTCAGTAGGGGAAGGGGCCCAGAGTCTTTAATGATACCAGCTAATTCTTTCATTTCCTTCAATAAGAATAGCAACTCGGACCCCATATTAAAGAATCTCATAGTTTATTTGCCCCTTTTTCCTCATCTATTTACAAAAATAACTTTGAACAGTTTGCACCTCCATCTCATAAAATTTCATGTTTTGGTTTCAAGTTCCTCCTTGTCGTCTGTGATTTTCACCTGCTGCTTGCTCTGTAATTGGAAGCCCTCCTGAAGTGTCTCCCCATGTGCTCTGTTGACAGGAAGTTACCTCTTATTCTAGGTTGTCATTCAATCCCAGAGGAGTCTGGATCAGCATCACAGAAAACTATGGTGGCCCGGTCCCTTAGCTGGGGCCTCAGTTCCTGGGATCTGAGAAGGACTGCCTTTGCATGTTGGTAATACAGTTGTGCTTAATAAAGACTGAGCCCAATATGAGGGCACTTTGCATTTCTTTAGCAATTGGCCAACCTCCTTTAGAGGTGCAGGTAAGTAGCGGTCCTGTCATCTGATCCCAAGAATAAGTCTTGTGCCACCAATCACTGTGGTGGGACCTGGGATAACTCATAGGGTCTGAGGATGAAGAGTGACAAAAGTAAGGTTTGCAGCAAAAATGAGGCATCACTGACCCCAGAAGCATCTCTCCTTTCCAGGTACTATAATAGTTCCAGTGGAAGGGATGTTCCCTCACCAATAAAGCCTCTGGAGAGGGGGAAGTAGGGTTAAGAGGAAAGCATAACGTGAAGTCCCAGGCCTCAGACACAGAGGGCAGCAAGCAAAAGATCCCCCAGCCCTCCTCTCTCACTAGGAACATGACCTGACACCTGTCCCAGTTCCACTTGGCTAATGGGGGGTGGGGAAGGGTGAGTGGTATAATCCCCTTTCTACCCATCTAGTGGTGATGAACTCCACCTACTAGCTGGGGTACTTTTTGGAGTAAATAGCCAAACAGCCTAGGCTTAGGAGCTCTAGAGGGGAGCAATAGACTTATGGCTCCCCTCCTGGGTAGCCAGAAATACTGCTAAGCAAGGGTATGGGATCCCAGGGAGTTTTCAGAATGGGACATGCATGACCCACAAAGTAGTATGGGAAGTCATGGCAACACTGACAACGGCAATACAGAGGGATTCAAAGCAGCACTCATGACAAAATCCAGCACGACAGAGAGCCTTACAAATAATTCCACGTAGTCAAGAAAGACAATAAGTTAATCAGAAGCAGCATGAGACATGTCTGCAATCTCTTTTCCACTGTGACTAACAATCTTCTGCCCACTGTTTAATTACTATCTAAACAAGAAGAAATCTAATTATTGGATCAGAAAGAACAAAACATTCAATAAACATCCTACCATCAAATAGATAAAGGATAATTTTGGAAACATGAAACAAGAGAAAGGACTTATAAAAAGTAATCAGCTATAGAAAATTTGTGTTGGTGGCAAGACATGGTTCTCATCTTATCTTTTAGTGTAATATTATTGATCTCTCTACAACAGGGGTTCTTAACCTTTATTGTTCCATGGACCCCTGTGCCAGTCAGGTGAAATGAACACTATTATAATTTATTTATAGCATACATTCATAAGTGAAGGAAATACTAGATTTCAGTTAGAGATCAGAGAAAATAAAGATAAGTTGATTTTTTTCAAGTCAAGTTCACAGATGCCCTAAAATCTTCCCAAGAATCCCTTGGGAGTCCGTGGACCCCTGGTTAAGAATCCCTGCTCTACAACCTCTTTCTTAACTGATTGGTGAATTTGGAGTAAAGTTTCTTAACCTGTATAACTCTGTTCTTTCTTAGGACTAAAATATTCACACTGAGAAAACATTCTTTTCTACACAACCTAAAATAAGTTGCACAGGTGCAGGAAACCACAGGCCTATAACAAGTGGTCAAGTTTGTCTAATTCTGGGGTTAGGCAAACCTACTCGCCTGCACATATAAACCAACATTTACTTTAGTTAAGGCTTTTAGCATTGTGAAAGCACATGCCTTTGGTCTTGGTCTTTAGCTATGGGCAGAGCATTTTGACCTTGGCAATTTGTAAAGGTTTATAGGAGACCATTTGCATTTTCAATTCTGCAGTTCTATTTTATCAGCTGTAGCCTAAAGCAGATAAGACTTAGGCCACTTAAGTTCTTAAATTTGGCAAGGATGTGCAGCCTTCTCCAGGAAAACAACTGTTTCTTATAAAGGCAGAGATGCATGTGAAGGGATTTAACAAAGAAGCAGTATCTGCAAAGCTTTCAGAAAAGTTTTGGGGACTGAGAAGAACTCAGGTGAAGCAGAAATGGTAGATGGCTGGAAATGTGTGGAGATATTGCTCAGCCAAATGCCTGATCCAAGGGTTCCATAAGGAGACAAAGGAGGCAAGAATCTGAGCAGACAAATCCTGGCCATATATGCATCTGAAAGAATGTGGCTCTGATAAGACAATTGTCAATGAAGTGAAATTCTGCAAAAGCATGAGCTACAGGACCTCAGTGAAACCTATTATATGCTCAGGTAACTCCAGGGTGGATCTTGCTATACCTTGACCTTGAAGTATGCAGGGAGTGGACTTGGCACACAAATTTGGGGTGCATGAGAATCTCAGCATATGTTAGGTTGACTATCGCAGCCTTAGGAATTTGACTGAGACAAAAATATAACCATTGATAAAAAAAGAGTGTCTTCATAAATAGACTTTTAGATATTAAGGGAATGAAAAATATTTATTGTTAGATTTTACTGGTTACCACATCAGGTGGTATGATAGGGCCCAGAAAGAAATTACAGAAAAATAAAGAGAAAATCTTCAGAAGTCTGTAGTAACTCCCTGAGGAAGGTAGGAATCAGGAAACTATTGATTAGTATGTACCCTCTTGAGCTGCAGATAGTCAACAGTAATAGCAGCTGAAGAACCATTCCATCAAGACTATGGTAGCTGGAAGCTGCAATGGTATTTATGTAAGATTCAGATAGGTGTAGTAGGGGAAGACCCAAGGGTAGAGTACACAGCAGTACTCAAACATTGTTGGGTGAGCTTCAAGATGGCTTGATTTTTGTAGGCTTAGATGCAGACTTTGCCTGTGCTGTGGTGAAATATGCCTGAAATTAGGACGTGCTAGGATGGTAATATGAATGTATACTAAACTGGGTAGGATAAAGGCAGAACCAAAAATAGGTAAAACCCAGGGCTGGGATAAATATTATTCTAAGGAAATAATACATATATCATTTATGAATCATTCCATTCAAGAATTCTGAATAACAAACACATTCAAATAAGAGAAGCACCAAGGAATAGTTTTAGGGCAATATACAGACTAAAGGGACAGAGTAAGGGAGATTGGTACACATTTAGCGAACTCAGAACTGAAGGCAACCAGGTATGATTGGACAAGAGCAGAACACTATTTTTTATTTATTTATTTTCCCAGCAGGATCATCTGCTTTCAAATAAGGTACCCTGCTCTTCTAAGAAATCAGAGGCTGTAGAACTGGTAAGACACAGGTTAGAGTTAGCAAACTTGATAATAAGAAGAACACTTAAACTGACACCATAAAATACTTCAAAGCTCTGACTGAACTAAAAAGGCATGGACTTTTTGGCTCTGGCATTCTTCTTGCATCATGGCAGCCAGCAAGTACTACTGCACATGAAAGGATGTTCAACAATTAGTTCAAGGAGCATGATATGTACAACCTACTCTCAAATGTTTAGAAAATAGATTAAAAGATAGATAGATAGATGATAGATAGATACATAGATAGATACATAGATAGATACATAGATAGTCAGATAATACATAAAATGATAGAGCAAATGTAGCAAAACATTAAAAGTTGGTGGATCTGGGCATCTGGGTCGAGAGTTTGTTGGAGTTCTCTATATGGAGTTTGTATTATTTTTGCAACTGTCCTGTGAGTTTTAAATTATTTCAAAAGTTAAATTTCAAAATACAACAACAACAACAACAACAACAAAGAACAAAAAAATAAATACCATGTCTTTAAGAAGAAATTGTAAATGTCAATCTGACTTGCTTTGGTGAGGGGGAAGCTCATGGGCTAATTCTTTCAAAAAGAACCTTTTTAAAAAATTTCCTTGAATGGGACTAACTGAGGAAACATGATCTCCTCTAAAGGACACTTCTGCTATAGCATACAGGAGTCCTGTTCTGGTTACTTGAACCCTGTGGCCCTTCCTGGCTACCATTGTGGATGACCTCAGTGGCTCTGAGACCAAAGCATGCAAAGTCATGGGAAAAAGAAAGGCAAGAGAAAGAGGAAAATCAGTAATGAGCAACATTCCTCAGGAGTGTAATCAAAGAAAAATAAAATGAAAATAAGGTAATATGGGATAGTTGTGAGTTATGAAGCCTATTTAACATATCTTTAACTCAACATTCACAGCAAAACTGAACATCACCCTACCCACCCATCATTCTTCCCTTCTCTTGTGCCTTGACATTTAAAGATATTTATTTAAGTATGCTAAGGATTATATTACCAAATTCTGCTTGTCTATGTCATCTCTTTGACATATTTTCAACTGACATTAAAAAGTCACTTAGCAATTTTAAATATAAATGAGAGGATGAATCCCTGAAGTCTATGGATGAGAGAAGTGGGAAAGTATATGTCATTAGTCTTTGAATAATCAGAATCACATACTACATTTCATTCAGGATTTATAATTGAAATGTCTGATATAACTTTAATTTCAGTGAAAGAAGAGAAAACACCGTTTAAGAAGGTGACTATGGATCTATAACAATTCTGATAGCTTAAGATTCATAAAATTGTGTGATGTTTGTAACACTATTTTTTATATAAGATAAGACAACGATGTTAGTTTTTAACATTTATCAGATGTGATGCAAAAACAATATAGCATGGGTCATTGCTTTAAAACTAATGATCCATCTTCACCTCTACCCCCTGCTATTTGTTGTGGCTTTTTTAAACCCTGAAATACCCATGTTATTAGTAATAATAGGCTATATTATCAACATATTGACGATTGGGAAAAGGATATTATCAGGGTGTTCTGTTAGATAAAAAGGATAAAGGTTATGGAAAGATAGTCCTGGGACAAAATTAACTTAGTCAAACTATGTGTTCTGGATATTTTCAATCTTGCTTCTCTGTCTGTTGCTCTGAGTCGAGAAGATGGTCTTTAGGGATTGCAACAACTGTTCTTTTGCCGTCTAGTTCCTTGAAGTTTCTTGAAAGGGAAGAGCCTTCAAGAAATCAGAGGAAGATGGATGAATGAGGGCTTGTGCCCCTTTAAGACTGACTATCTTTTTATAAATAGATCCCTTTTAATAAATAGATCCTTATCCACAGTTACCTCATATGAAGATACCATCTATTTCCTGTTGTAACTTTATGAGAAGATAAAACTTGAAACACTTTTAAAATCTTGATTAAAATATCCCTTTTTTCCAAAGCTGGATATGAATGAAAAGAGTTTAAAAAGCCAGTGGAAAGGAAAGCTGTGTTTGGCAGAAATTAGATTGAGAGATTTTAAAAATTGGAATACATGAAAAAATTGATAAGAATATATTTTGTTTTCTTTCCTTTTAAATTCTATTCTTGTAATTAATATTAAGGAAACTAAGTAATTTATTTAATTTCAAAACATGTCTAGGATTTTGGAACTATTACAAGTCAGCAACAAATGAATAGAGATATTTTATTTTAGCTATATTCACTGTTCAATTTGTGTCACAAAATTATATATCACTAAATATCCTACATTCAACACTGGGTAGTTGAATTCCAAACATGGGACATATTCTTTCTGCTTTTTGGAGAGCAACAAATCATCACCTCATTCAGCAAATGAAGTCTTATATAGATTCATATGGCTAACATATAATATGTTTTTAAACATTCTTGTAGCAGTTTTTAAAAATCCATTTTCTCTGAGATAAAAATCCTCAAGTGTGGCTTCTTTAAATTTAGGAGATCTAATAAGTATTTTAAGGAAGTTTTACAAACCCATTGCCTGATTAGAATTTTACATGAATTAAAAACCTGTGAAAACTTAATTTCAGGTATTAAAGAATTATCTAAAATAAAGATAGATTCCTAAGTGTTATATTAAACATTTCTTGCTCAATATCTATGTCTCACATGCTGATTTGAAAACAAAAGAGATATGCATGCAAGAAAAATGCTACTAGTATCAATTGTAAACAGATTGTTTAGTTCATAAAATGCATTTATGAACTAAAAAGAGATATGAGTGTATAATAAAGCACAATTTTACCAGTATTCAGTA
This sequence comes from Tolypeutes matacus, assembly GCA_026826555.1. NCBI lineage: Eukaryota > Metazoa > Chordata > Mammalia > Cingulata > Chlamyphoridae > Tolypeutes > Tolypeutes matacus. The sequence continues at coordinate 29,532,723 of JAKSZT010054304.1, read as the reverse complement.
AAAGTAAAAACTGAAATTGCATTTACTACATAACCACTATCATGCCTCAAGTTTTCTTTCTGGAGTTTCCATTATTCAGTTTCCTGGGATATTTCTTCTATTTTGAATAGGTGCTTGCTGATTTACATAAATGCTTTATTTATTTGGTAATCATACAGTGTTTTCAAAATGCAAACTGAGGTATCCCCTGGGGAAAATACTGCTTACACTTAGTTCACATGAGATGAAAATATTCTATCATCTAATGTCAAAAAGTGGCAAGGTGTGAATTTTTTTCGGTTGTAAGAGTGAAGAATGATGCAATGCCTACGGCAGCACATTTAATGATAATTCATTGTTACAGAGAAGGGGAAAAATAGGTCAGATCTGTAGATAGTTTCAAAAGACATTGAGTTTCCTCCCTTTTCCTCAGTGTTCAGATTTTCTTGAGACTATGAAGAAGAAAAATGAAATATAATTCATTTTTAATGTTGCCAGGAGCCAATAATACTTTCAAATTGGTATTCATGTTTTATTATATCTTACATTATGAAACCTTAAAGAAATAATAAAGAAAATTGCATTTTTACAAAGAATCTTGCTTCAGGTTAAGACCAGCAATTTGATTATTTTTTCTTGTGCTGTTTTGACCATTATTATGAGATTTTTTAAAATCTTCTAATAACTTTGTCAACTTAGTAAGCAAAAAAATGCAGGCAAATATTAATAAGTGAAGGTTAATTGGAGGGAAACAAAAAAATGGCAAGTAAAACTATGATAATCACTGATAGATACACATTACATTTTCTGCAATATATCTAATTTTAAATATGTATTGGGGACAAAATAAAAAACTGATATTTAAAATTAATATTTGAAAATATACTTAGCATATCTCATCAATATTAAACTACAAATGACAGGTGACCTTTATGAAGACGAACACTACCATTATGGCCATAAAAGTTCTAAAAAATTCGACTGTATTTATTCTTTTCTGTATTTTTCAAGTGAAAGACTGTAAATAATATAGAAAGTAAAACAGACAAGATGGAACATTTTGTCTAACTATATTGTCAGTTTAAAATGCCATTTTGCTTGGTTTCTAATTTGAACTCTGAAAAGCATGACATGTGAGTTAAGGTGTACATTAACTGATTAAGCATGTAGTCTGTTCTTATACTGAATTATATGACCACTTGTCTCCTATTTCACTGAAACATCCCAACATATTCTTCTTGAAAAAAGTGCTTAAATTTCTTTAGAAATCAGTAGTAACATATTTCTAAAAACTCAAAAACTATTTTATTTTATTCTGCATACTAATGGTATGAAATGATTGTATCCAATTGGTAGTGCAAAACAGAATTCAAGCGAGTTAAAAGGATATTAAGTCAATTGTATGATCAAACACTATTTTTTTAAAATTTTCATTCATCTTTTACTCTGCTCAACACTGTATAAGTGAACGCTAAATAAAACATATGGAATAACTGACAGGAAAATGATTCTGAGCTACCAGAGTCATCTCTCACTCTCTTTTCCATTTTAGATGATTCTATGTAGGGGTCTATGTACTGTGGAGAAGAAAGTCAGAATTCAGAATAGATTTATGAAGAAGATCAACAAATAGATGGAAGAGAGGACAACCACAATTATAATATATGCACCTGTCTATCATACTTGTATAATACCAAATTATTTTATAACTTACAACAAAATGTGTAGGCATTTCAGATTCCTATTGCCTTGGAAATCAGAAGGAATTAATCTTATTTACCCACTCCTATGGTCTGCCATTATCGTATAAAATTTTACTTAAGAGGAAAAAATAATCAAATCATCATGTCCTTTCCCTTCATTCTCTCTCCTTTTTTGCATTGTTTTGTGAATAAAAAATATGATGTCTTCACAGATAATTTTCTTTTTCAATTACTGGCTTTCCTTATTAAAAAATATATTGAGAATTTCAGTTCTGGTCATGAGGTAATAAAAGGTCTGGATGAATTCTCCCACTATAAGCAATTAGAAAAATGAACAAAATATATGAAACAACTGTTTTTGATATTGAGAAATAGCATAAAGTATAATTTTCTCTGGACTTCTATGGATGGGGAAGATGAACATAGTATGACAATTTTCTTGAAGTAAAGAGGAAGATAAGGAATTAACATCTTTCATTAGTGTGGTACATTTGTTACAGTTGAACAAATATTGAAGCATTGCTGCTAAACATGCTCTGTAGTTTATATTATGGTTTACACTCTGCACTGCACAATTTTATAATTTTTGACAAAACACATAATGGTCTGTATCCATCATTGCAATATCATGCAGAACGATTCCAATGTCTTCAAAATGCCCCATGTTAAACCTATTCTTCCCTCTCTCTCCCATCAGAACTTCTGGTGACCACTGCCTTTATATCAATGTTACAAGTTCTTCCATTACTAGAATAATAATATGTCTACTTTGAGACATAGTTGCATTCCCCCCTTATGTATGTTCTTCCTTTTGTTAGTTGTCCTGGGCAAGTCCAAAAAACTGAAGAGTAGGTGTTGACAGCAACTCTGCTTGACAGCCTGTCAAAAATCACTTGACCCTCTACAACTGTAAGCAAGAGAGTCCCATCCATCAGCAGTATGGGATTGAAGTGCCCTCTCAATTCATCAGCATACCAGAATCCTCAGGATTGGGAAATAAAATATGGACTAGAGTGGACTTACTGGTATTCTACTATAGACTTATTGTGATTTTAGCAATGGAAGAAATTATAATATTGATGTGGAGGCAGTGGCCATTGGAGGTGCTGAAGGCAAGGAGAGGGAAAAAGAGGTGTAATATGGGGGCACTCTCAGGACTTGGAATTGTCCTGAATGACATTGCAACAGCAGATACAGGCCATTATATATCCTGTCATAACCTACAGAATTGAGTGGGAGAGAGTGTAAACTACAATGTACACTATAATCCATCCTTAGTGGCAATGCTCCAAAATGTGTTCATCAATTGCAATGAATGTACCACACTAATGAAAGAAGTTGTTAATGTGGGGAAAAGTGGGAGGTGTGGGGAGTAGGACATATGGGAATCCCTAATATTTTTTAATGTAACATTTTGTGTAATCTAAGTATCTTTTAGGAAAAATAAAAAAGATATTTTTAAAAAGTAACTTGACCCTAGATGTGAGGGTCTATTTGTGAGTTCTCAATTCTGTTCCACTGGTCAATCTGTCTGTCATTATGCCAGTGCCATGTTGTTTGTACTACTGTAGCTAAGTAATATGCTTTAAAGTCAGGAAGTAAGAGGCTTCCAACTTTGTTCTTCGTTTTTAAGACAATTTTAGCTATTTGAGACTGCTTAACCTTCCAAATCAATTTGGTAATTTGGCTTTTCCATTTCTGCAAAAAAGGCTGTTGGAATATTTATTGAGATTGCATTGATCTGTAAATAAGTTTGCGTAGAATTGACATCTAAACTATATTTAGTCTTCCAATCCATGAACACAGAATGTCCTTCCATTTATGTTGGTCTTCTTTGGTTTCTTTTAGCAATGTTGTTTTTGTTTTTGTTTAGATTTCTTCATATAGGTCCTTTATGTCCTAGGTTAAGATTTTTCTTAAATGTTTGATTCTTTCAGTCACTATTATAAAGGGAACTTTTTTTTCTGGCTTCCTCCATGGATTTCTCATCAGTAGTATATACAAATGCTACTAATTTTTGTGCATTAAACTTGTATCCTACCCTACCAATTTGATGAACTCATCCATTTGTTCTGGTAGCTTTGTTGGGGACTTTTTGGGATTTTCTAGGTATGGGATCATATCAGTGAATAGTGAAAGTATTACTTCTTCCTTTCCTGTTTGGGTATCTTTTATTTCTTTATCTTTTATACTTGCTCTAGCTATACTTTCTCACAAAATATTGAATAACAGTGGTGAAAGTGGGCATCCTTGTCTTAGTCCCAATCTCAGTGGAAAATCTTTTAGTATTTCATCATTGAGTAAAATGCTACATGTAGGTTTTTCATATATGCAACTACCGTGTTGAGAAATCTTCCTTCTAGTCCTATCTTTTGGGCTGTTTTTAACAAGAAATGATGCTCTATTTTTTCAAATGCCTTTTCAGCATCAATTGAGAGGATCATGTGATTTTCTTCTTCAACTTATTAATGTAGATTATTACACTAAATGATTTCTTTTGTGTTGAACCACCCTTGAATATGTGGTATAAAACCCATTTGATCATGGTCTATAATTATTTTAATGTGCATTGGGATTCATTTTGCAAGTATTTTGAGGATTCTTGCATCTATATACATTAGAGAAACTGGTCTGTAATTTTATTTCTTCATAGTATCATTATCTGATTTTAGTATTAGGGTGATGTCAGCTTCATTGAATGAGTTTGGTAGCATTCCCTCCTGTTCAATTTTTTTGGAAGAACTTGAGCAAGATTGGTAGTAGATCATCTTTGAATAATTGGTAGAATTAAACTGTGAAGCCATCTGGTCCTAGGATTTTTATCTTTGTGAGGTTTTTGATAACAATTTAAATCTCTTTAATGTGACTAGTTTTTTGAGGTCTTCTCTTTCCTCTAATGTCATATTTTTAATCCATTCCGTCAGTCTATGTCTTTTAATTGGTGAATTCAATTCATTATCTTTCAATGTTATTACTATAAAAGCATTTTATCCTTGGTTTTCCATTGTCATATCTTAATATTGCCTGTCTTTTTCATCCTTTAAGTTCCCTTTACTAATAGTCTTCATTTCTATGCTCTTTTCCAAGTCTTTTGCCCTTATATTTTCCTTTCAGGCTGTAGCACTCACTTTAGTATCACTTGTAAATATGGTCTTATGGTACTACTCTCTTTTTTTTTTTGTCTGTGATTACTTTAAACTCACCCTCATTTTTGAAGGACAGTTGTACTGAATAAAGATTTCTTGGCTGGAGGTTTTTCTCTTTCAGTACCTTAAATATATCATACCACTGCCTTCTCACCTCCTTGGTGAGAGATTGGCTCTTTGTCTTATTGAGACTCCTTTTTATGTGATGCATTGCTTTTCTTTCGCTGTTTTCAGAATCCTCTCTTCTCTCTGGTATTTGTCATTCTGAATAATAGGTGTCTCAGAGTAGGTCTTTTCTGATTTATTCTGTTTGGGATGCATTGTATTTCTTGGATATTGATATTTAGGTCTTTCATAAAGGTTGGGAAGTTTTCAGTCATTACTTTCTCAAATATTCTTTCTGCTCCTTTTCCATTCTATTCCCCTTCTGGGACACTGATAAAGTGAATGTGCATTTGACTTTTTCATTCAATTCCCTGAGACCTTATTCCATTTTAACCTATTTTTTCTCATTTTATTATCCTGTCTTTTCAAGTTCAGAGGTTCTGTCTTCAATTTCACTAATTCTATACTCCATCAAATCAAATCTGCTGTTATTTGCTTCTAATGTACTTTGTAATCTCATCCATTGTGTCTGTCATTCCCATAAGCCCTGTTACTTTTCTTTGCAGTCTTTCAAATTGTTCTTTATGCTCACCCAGTGTCTTCTTAATATCCTTTATCATTTTAGTCATATTTTTCTTCAACTCATTGGATTCATTTAGGAGATTTTTGTGATTATCATTCATTAGTTGTCTTAAATTCTTTGTCTTTTCAGAATTTTGGTTTGTTCCTTTGGCTGGGTCATATCTTTCTGTTTCTAAATATGACTTGTAATTTTTTTGCTGATGTCTCAGCATCTGAATATGATGGTGAATTTACTTTGATAGTCATTTTTTCTCTTTTGCTTAGTGCTTTTGTTTCACAGCTCTTCTATTTATTTATTTATTTATTTATTTATTTATTGGTTGAACATATTCTAAGTCTTTAAAATTGCCCACACCAGCTTCTCGTATACAAGATCCTGGATTTGACCCCTGGTACCTCCTATCTCCTAAAAAATTTTTGAAAAATTTTTTAAAAAGCCAAAAACCAGCTCTCATTTGAGAGTGAATATAGCTCAGTGGTTGAACACTTGCTTCCTATGTACGAGGTCCTGGATTCAATTCCTTGCACCTCCTAAAAATTTTGCTCAATTTAAGTTACCAATAGGGCCAAGGACTCACTAATGGGGCACAAATCCAACCCCAGAAATTTGTAACAAGAGAAGCCTAAAAGTAGTTTTTCTTCTTGAAATTTCCTGGCTGGCTAGCAGATGACAATCATTGGCAAGTCTTTCCACGGAGGTGGCTTTTTTAACCTTCACTTGCTTGTGATTCTGGTCTGGTCAGAGCCAAGATTCAAAGCAAGCTCTGCTGGCCAAATTCACTGAAGAGAAACCACTCTCTGCCCTCTATTGCACCCTCTGTCTTCCCAGGGAGGAAGATGTCTGTTCCTCTCTCAGTTGGCTGCAGTTAGTCACGGGTTTTATCCACACTATTCACCTTGAGGGTTGGAGATGGGTGCTATTACTGCTCATGGGGATTTGCAACTCACAGTTTCCATTTTGGCTTCTTCTTTTCCCTGTCTCTTGCCCTCCTGGGGGATGTGTGGTATTCCCCTGGTCTGCAGAGCCCTATAGCATCACCTTGAACAACATTTTGCCCTTCTTCTGTTGTTTTTGTGAAAGAATTGTGCATTGCCCACCTATTCTGATGCTATCTTCCTGCAAATCTCCAAATAGTATAGATTTTTAATTCAGCAACATTTATTAAAAGAATGTTATAATAAGCATTCCTTCTGGCTTAAAGTTAGCATATTGATTTGGAATTTTTTCTTAAGTATCATATATATTTGGAAATGTACTAGCCTCCCAATCTATAAGAGCTATCATCTATGTTTTGGTTCCCAAAGGAAAGCAGAGTAGTCTTCAAAAATTGACTGATATTTTTTTTCTTTAAGCTCAGTCATTTGATATAAAATTTTTCTGGGAAGCAGAGACATATATATTATTAGTTTGATAATTAATGATATCTAAATTTTATATAACTGATCATAGAAGTCAATGTTAATCTCAATTATTTATGTTAAAAGCAATGTTTTTTTACCAATGATCCTAAAAGAAATTATGAAGTCAAAATATATCAAAATATAAGCAAATATAATAAACTATATTATGTAATCCATTTTAAATATACTAGAAAAAATATTGCAAAATATTCTTAGAATTTTACATCAACTAACAATATTCCAAAATGGGATATTTAAAATAGGAGAACAATTTTTTTAAAAAAAGAATATGTAAAGTGAGAATTTGTGCAAAAGGTATCTTACTGTGTGTGCCTTTGGTTATTACCCATTATTCAGTCTCTAATGTTTGTCAGTTTCTGTTCTTATTACCAGATGTACAGTTGTGAGGCAAAAGAAAAAATTTTCCTTGTCTCAGTGGTTTTGCATTTTAGTGGGGTGTGGAGGATAGCTGGAATGAAAAGAACATGAACTTTCAGAACTATATTCCCCTAGATAAGATCTATCAATAATTACCCTTTGTCATTTAGAAATTTTTAAATTTACAATAAATGAATCCTTTTAAGTGCTATGAACATCTCCATGTGGCTTCGTTTTTGAGCTGGGGTCTAAGAGGAAGAAACCAAAAAATGAGAGTCTGGAAAGTGACCACTCCAAGAGAATCAGGTAAAGCTGCATGACCTTTTCCAACAAAAAATATCAGAAGTCACATAGTGAAGTTCCAGCCATATTCTATTGATCTAACATTTCACAATCCTGCCCAAATTCAAGGAGAGGAAACATAAACCCCTTTATCTCCATGGAAGGAAAGTAAAATAATATGCAGCTTGCTGGGAAAGCCATAGGACCCACCTGGCAGCCATTTCCCAGCCCTTGCCTACCTCCCCTCTCTTTCTATTGTGTTCAGATATTTTGATATGTTTCTTTGCTGCAGCCATGGAGAGAGGTTAGGTCTAATGGAAAGGTCTGACAATACCTTAAACATGAAGCCAAGAATAAGCAGCCTCACCTGCTTATCCAGGTGGGATTAATGTTTGATAACATGTTTTTTGCAACCTACTGGGATTGTGTAAATATTCAAGCTTCAAAGAGCACAGGGTCTCCTCTTGCCAATGAAAAAGGGGAAGTGGGGAGCTGTCATCCACACAATCAGTTGGCTTTCCTGGGAGACCTGACATAATGGGATTTCTTACCCTGCTCTGTTGGTCGCTTTGTACTGTGTAAGAAATAAAGCAATCACTTGCTGAAAGTTTCTGTTGTGCCTGAGCCTGTGTCCCCAAGATACACCATATAGCAATTTGCTCCAAACAGCTATGTTTCCTTTTGTTTATCTTTAACTACCACAGTATTATTAAAAAGAGAGAAGGTATAAAATTACAAGATTGGAACGATTTAGAAAATTTTAGAAAGGCAGATTCATGATTGGACCCCAAATCTGAAAATGACTTTTTTCTCTGCAATTGTTTTCCTTGTTTTCTACTTTAGGAAAACAAAAACAAAAAACAAAAAACAAAAGAAAACAAAAAACCCAAACACTGTAAAAATAGTTGGACAGGATGATCTACAACGATAGTATTAATATTTTCCTGCCCAAGTTAGCCCCAGGCTTGCCTGGGGGTCTCATTAACAAAGCTGCATTTTAGCTTTATATAGATTATTGGTAGAGAAATAAGGCAGATTCAATCTCACTTTAAAACTTTGATGTTTTGTGTATCTTTATAAACACAAAGTTTTAAAGTGTTTCAATTAAACCTTTTAGTGGAGAACACCTTTTAAAAAGCCATGTACAAACTTAAATTGAAGGTGTTTTCTATGCTGTTCAAGACATAACCTATTAGGATAAGCTTTTCTTTGTATAAAAGACTGATTTTTAATAAAATGCTTAACATTTCTAGACCTTTTTCTCTAAATGAGCAAAGTGCATCCCAGCATTCTAATTGCGTTCTTAATTCTATAATCGCACTTTTCCTGCCTGTTTGAATAAAAAATTCTAATCTCTTCTTTGATTTTTATACTATGTGCATACTGATATATACATATATACACACACACATAAATACACATATCCATACTCCTTATTAAATAACATGTAGAATTGGATGGCAGTTTTAGAAATCATCTATTAACACTTCCTTCAAGCAGCATATAAAAACTATCCAGTAGAGATGATTTTCTGTGTTATTTGTGTTTTTTTAAATCTATAATAGATCTACAGAATCTATGACCAAAGTTGCCTCATTTGATGGTAAAATAGTCATTATTTCTAATTGAATTTTTTGTTTTATTTAAACACTTTACCATAAGATTTCATAACTTAAATTATATGACTGGATATACATTTTACCAAATCATTATATTTAGTAAGTATTTTGGATTAGTAACCAACTTAGCATTATGGTGTTATATTATATTCTCATCACAAAATGATGCATTATGGGGAAAGTTATTTATAAATTATTGCTATAATTTATTCTAGTCACAGCTACAGTAGAAACATAATATTTATAAGCTTATTTTTACCTTTGAAGATATAATTTTCTGATATTAATATTCTACATGTTATAAATAAATACATTTCATGATATATGTCAGAAGGTGAAAGAACCAGTACTAAGTATAAAACATTTCTAATTTCAGGTTTATTTGCATAAAGAGTTAAGGTTATTTGCAAGTCATTCCTTTATGAAGTACTATATTCTAATTTTATTACTAATCCCCCCCCTGCATCAAATTAAACACTGCATATGGTTACAAGATTGATTTTTTTTTTTTAATTTTATGAAAATTGTCCTACCAACAGCTGGTCTTTTAAACAAATGAATATGTCAGTGACTGATTACAGATTAATGATAGTTATTCTTCAAAAATGCAACAATTTGCATTCAAATTTACCTCACAGTAGTTTAGAATGCTTAGTTAAAACTAATTTAGACATTTAAATATTTTTATTGATATGCAATTGAATCCTTTTGAAAACACAAGATCCAAGGTTTAAAAGAAAAATAAATGCACTGAAAAAATTTAAATTTAAGGATATTGAAAAGTTCATCTGCTTTGAATGTGATGATTCATCATGACCAGCATGAAAACTGGGCTAATTAAAGTTGCCTCAAGGCATTAGGCAATACTGTATTATGAGACAAGCTTATTTAAGGTCAAATTTTAAAATATTCATTTAACTGGCACAAATTTAAAAGTTGAGCTTAAAAATCAGAAAATTCTCTGAAATCCTCTCTACCAAGTACATTCTGAAAAAAAAGTAACTAAAATGTTAGAGAATTCTAATTATGGCAATATTTTCTTAAATTTTAGAATATTAGAACAATAATGCTATGAAAATTATTCCTTTCTCTTCTCTACCAGTTTACTGACATAGCCTATCTACATATCCATTATCTATATTTTTGAAAAATGTCTTTTAGATCCAGTCCTAATTGTTAGGTAACCAATGAGGAAAACATTAGATAGACTAAAATTAACAAAATTATTTGTATTTTTACACTTTTAGTGAACATATCAGAATGGCTTTTCCAAATTTTGAATAGTTTTGCCTTTATATCTTATAATTGACATCTTGAAGCTGAGATTCATTTGAAATTCACATCTCTTGATACTAAGTTTACAAAAATTTATGCTGATACTAAACACATAAAGGCATGTATGCATATTGTCTTAGTTTGCCAAGCTGCTATATAGCAAATACTGAAAAATTGGTTGGCTTAAACAATGAGAACTTATTGTCTTATGGTTTCTGAGGCAAGAATACTTCCTTTGCCCCCAGTGGCATGCAAGATTTCTGGTGCAGGCTTGCCACAATCCTTGGGTTCCTTGGCTTGAATTCCTGTCTTATGTTATTTAGCATTTTCCTCTCCCTTCTCCTTTGGATTTCTGCTAACTTCCTGCTTATTCCTTCCTGTGGCTTTCTCTTTGATCCAAATTAAGACCAAGCCTCATTCAGTTGGTCCAGAACTTACCCAAAACTAAGATCTTCAAGAGGTCCTAGTTACATTAGGTACAGACCCACAAGGATGTGGCTTAAGATGAAGAACCTGTCTAAATTGGGGTACATAATTCAACCTATCATACATATGGATAAATAAAAGCCCTCCAGAAATGAAAACTCTCCAAAAAATGTAAATAGTTGAATGTTCTCCAATAAATCTATCTTTTCATAAAATTACTACTTTCATTTTAAGAGATTTTTATCTCCTTTTAAGTAACTCAGTGTGTTTGGTTACTTTAGCATGTGTACATTCTGACACATGGCTTTTGTAAATTCTAACCATGAAAGGAGCAAAAGTGCTTCCTGAGAGCACAAGAGCATTTCAAGGAACTTAATATAAACAAACAAATAAACATGCCAAAAAAAATAAAATAACAAAAAATAACTAGGTATTACATGACTTGCTGTGTATAAGATAAACTCTTTGAAATATATTTTAGGGAAGTCTGTACAAAGTATGCAAATTTCCCAAATTACTGAATAACTTCCACACATGAATTCTCTCTTTCTCTCTCACACATACACACTGAAATTAGTGAGGCTACCTACATAGCAGTCAGGCTCCAGAGCCCAACCTCTTAAACTCTGAAGTTGGCCTGAAATTTTATCCAGATAAGGCAAGCAACTGAGAAGCAGGAAACATGTCTTGTCCAAGGTCCCATATAACTAAGTGGTGGATCCAGAAAGATAAATAATTAAATAGAGGCAATGCTTAAAGTTGAATGAGTTACTGATTCTATATTGGAGACGTTAAAGCAGTATTGTTTTTCAACAGCCTTATTCTATATATTCCGATTCATTTTGGGAACATGAGAGGAGAAAAATTATTTTAATTACATTTTTCTTGTAAAATTAGATAGAGAAAAATCTATAATTAATGTGATTCAAGCATTAGACTGTTTCAATGCTTAGAACATAAGCTAAAATATCTTTGTTCCTTTTTATGTTAATTTTAAAAAGGAATTGCTGGGCTTATATTTCATAATCTTTTGGTTATCTTAAAATATTTTAGAACACCAGAAAATTTCTTTAGAAAACATAAGTTAAAAAGAAACTCACATTTATTATTAAATTTTGTTTCTATGCACAGGTGGTATAAACTTATTTAATACTTCCCATTAGGACTAAAAATAGTCATAACATTCTTGCACAGCTGTACTTAATACTTTCCAGTGATGTTTTCACATTCTTATTTTCTTTATATTTATGCAAATATAATTAATAAAATGGAATAAGCTAATGCTATACAATACTTAGCATCCTAAAATATTTATATATTTTTATCAAAGTAGAGATTATCACTACTTACTTTATTCTAATAAGAAATATTCTAAATTGTAGAAGGTGCGAGAAACATGATATTCAAGGGAAAATATGTATTCAGGGGGAAATTATGAGGTATAAAAAGCAGATGGAGATACCAGGGCAAGATGACATCAGTTTAGGAGGGCACTCACTAACTCACTCTTGGAGGACAGCTGATTAGGGACAGGATCCTGCCTGAGTGGTCTGTGCTGGGGGCGCATGGATTGAGGACCTTGGGGACATTGATCTGGAGGGAGCTGGATGGCGAGGTGGATTACTCAGGAAAGATTTGTGAGTTTTTCCCATGGCTGTGGTAGTTGACACAGAAGGCTGAGCCCCACCCACAGGGGAAAAGGCTGGAACGAGCCATGACTCCTGCTGGCAGCCCAGTGAAATGGAGTGCTCTCCGAGAGTGGGAGGGTTCTGGCGGAGGGTCAAGAGGGATTTCCTTTCTGTGGATTTGGTTGCCTGGAACCCCTTGCAGCTTTGGGTAACAAAATAGCTGGCTTGAAGCATCACTAGGCTGAGGGGAGTGGCAAATCTGCTGAGGAAGGTTGATCTATCTAGCTGCCAAGGGATACGCATGACTCCTGCTGGCAACCTGGTGAGAGGGAGCATTCTCCGAGAATGGGAGGGTTCTGACAGAAGGTAGAGAGGGGTTTCTTTTCTGTGGATTTGGTTGCCTGGACCCTCACAGATCTGGGAAACAAATAAGCCAGCTTGAAGCAGCACCAGGCTGAGGGGAGAGGTGAATCTTCTGAGGGAGCCTGATTTACCTAACAGCCCAGTGATACTGAGGCTTGGCTCCAGAGGGGTCGTAGTCACCCAATTTTATCATTTTGCACTGACAAGCATCAGAGCTTCAGCTCCCCTAGGGAGGCCAGGAAGTGGGAAGTGCTTGAATAGTTTCCATGAGCCTATTTTGGGTCCCCTCAGTGAAGGGGATAGTCTAGAAGAAGCCTTATTTTGGGTCCCTTATTTCTCCAAAAAAAAAAAAAAGAAGAAGAAGAAGAAGAAGAAGAAGTCACTTTAAAAAAAAAAGAAAATTATTTTAACTTAGTTTGATTGCTAAAATCTGCCTCAAAACCTGCAGATAGAACCTTGCAGGGCAATTGATTGATAAACAAAAGCAGGCTAAGAGGTTCCACAAGATCCCAAGAAGGAACACTGTTCTTCCTTAGCTTTGTTTGATTGATTGCTTGTGTTGTTGTTTGGTTTTTCTTTGTTTATTTGTTATCTCTTGCTTTTCTTTCCTCCTCCCCTTTTTTTTTTCTTTTTTTATTTTTCATTTTAAGTTAGGTGCTGCTAGCTTGTCTCTTCTTTGCTGTGCTTCTTTTTCCATGATTTCCTATTCTCTGTCTATATTGATTTTGTCTCCCAGCGCTATCTCCTTTTTTTCCTTCATCTTTCTGCCTTCTGCTTTCTGTTGCGCTTCTTACATACCACCTTTTTTCTATAGCCCACAACTTCAAGGGTGTCAATTTCTATTCTACCTATTCTGTTTTATTCTTTATTATTATTATTATTAACTTTTTCCTTTCAGCCCTTTCTTTACTCTTTCTCTCTCTCCTCATCATTCTGGCCTGCTAAATTGTTATATATATTTTCCTCTATTTGGTTTCCCAGTCCATTGTAGGTACTTCACTTTTTTTCCATTACTCTACACTGCCTACATGAGTTAAATATTCATTTTACTAAGTCTTATAAGGCCCCTGTCCTAACTTATACCAATATTACTATTATCCATCTTCCTTTCTCACATCTTTCAATTCCTCTGGTCCTAATCTTTTGCCTTCAAGGAAACATAGAAAGAATTAAGGAAATAAAATAAGAAGAACAAAGTGTCAAAGAGAAAACTTAACACACACACAGAACCACCAGCTAAATAAAACTCTAAAGCAGAGAGAGAAGCTAATCAACTGAATAAACCCATTAAGATAAAATGATGACTAGAGGGCAACAAAAAATTACAAAACACACTGAGAAACAGGAAGACATGGATCAGTCCAATAAACAAACTAAAAACCAGGAAGAGATGCAGAACATCGAACAACTAATCAAAGCTTTCCAAACAAATATCATGGACCAACTTAATGAAGTGAAGGAAGAGATTAAGGATATTAAGAGTACACTGGGAGAACATATTGAAGAAACTGTAAACATACATAAAAAGATAATGGATAGATGCTGGAGTCACATAACAGCAGATTGGAACAGGCAGAAGAAAGAATTAGTGATGTGGAAGAAAATACATATGAAATCAAACAGATAGTAGAACAGATAGAAAAAAAAGATAGAAAAAAATCCAGCAGGGACTCAGGGATTTAACCAACAACACAAAACGCATAAACATACACATTATAGGAATCCCAGAAGGAGAAGAGAAAGGAAAAGGAGCAGAAGGAATCTTGAAGGAATTAATGGCTGAAAACTTCCCAACCCTATTGAGAGAGATGGATGTACATGTCCAGGAAGCACAGTGTACCACCATCAGTATAAATTGCAATAGGCCAACTCCAAGACATATACTTGCCAAAATGTCCAATGCTCAAAACAAAGAGAAAATACTCAAGGCATCAAGAGAAAAGAGAACCATCACTTACAAAGGAAGCAGAATAAGATTAAGTGCTGATTTTTCATCTGAAACCATGGAAACAAGAAGAAAGTGGTATGACATAGTCAAAGTATTAAAAGAAAAAAATCTTCCAGCCACGAATTCTCTATCTAGCAAAACTGTCGTTAAAAAATGATGGACAGTTCACAATATTCACAGATAAACAGAAATTAAGAGAGTATGCCAATAAGAAACCTGCACTTCAAGAAATACTTAAGGAACTTGCACAAGTTGAAAGAAAAAAACAGGGGAGAGAGAGTTTGAGGAGAGTGTAAGAACAACTAAAAAGACAAAAAGAGAAATAAAAACAACATATGACATACATTAACCCAAAGAAAATATGGCTGATGTAAGAAATTCATTGAGAGTAATAACACTGAGTGTTAATGGATTAAACTCACCATCCAAGAGACACAGATTGGCAGAATGGATAAGGAAATATGATCCATCTATATGCTGTCTACAAGAAACCCACCTTAAACACAGGGATTCAAGGAGGTTGAAAGTGAATGGCTGGAAAAAATTTTACAATTTTACCAGCAAACAATAGCCAAAAAAGAGCAGGAGTAGCCATCCTAATATCAGACAAAATAGACTTTAAATGCAAAACTATCGTAAGAGACAAAGATGGACACTATATATGAGTAAAAGGGGGTACCTCTCAAGAAAAAAGAACAATTGTAAACATTTATGCACCTAATCAGGGTGCCTCAAAATACATGAGCCAAACTCTGGAAAACCTATGTGGAGAAATAAATGCCTCTATAATTATAGTGGGGGAATTTAATACACCATTGTCTCCATTAGACAGAACATCTAGACAGACAATCAATAAAGAAACAAAGACTCTGAATAATACATTAGAGGACCTGGACCTAATAGACATATACAGAATGCTACACACAAATACAGCAGGATTTACATTCTTCTCAAGTGCACATGGATCATCATATCATGGATCATGGATAGACAACATGCTAGGCTACAGAAACACTCTCAAAGAATTCAGAAAGATTAAGATTATACAAAGTAATTTCTCCAACCACAATGGAATGAAATTGGAAATCACTAAGGGCCAGAGAAACAGATTAGGCACAAAGATATGGGAGTTAAACAACACACTCTTAGACAAACAGTGAATCAAGGAGGAAATCTCAAAAGAAATCAGTAACTACCTTGAAACTAATGAAAATGACAACACAACATATCAAAACATATGGGATGAAGCCAAAGCTGTCCTGAGAGGGAAGTTCATAACCATAATTACATATATTAATAAAGAAGAAAGAGCTAAAATTGAAGACCTAACTGCACACCTGGAGGAACTGGAAAAACAACAACAAACTAAGCCTAAAGGAAGTAGAAAGAAGGAAATAACAAAGATTAGAGCAGAACTAAATGAAATAGAGAATAAGAAAGCACTAGAAAAAGTAAACAAAAATAAAAGCTGGTTCTTCAAGAAGATCAATAAAATTGACAAACCCTTAGCCAGACTAACAAAGAAAAAGAGAGAACAGATGCAAATACACAAAATAAGGAATGAGCAAGAGGATATCACTACTGATCCCACAGAAATAGAGTATCATAAGATGATACTTTGAAAAATTATATGTCAACAAGAATGATAATTTAGAGGAAATGGACAAATTTCTAGAAACTCACAAACAGCCTACGTTGATGAAAGAAGAAACTGATGAACTCGACAGTCCAATTACAAGTAAAGAGATAGACTCAGTCATCAAAAACGTCCCAACTAAGAAGCACCTTGGAACAGATGGATTCATAGCTGAATTTTACCAAACATTTCAGAAAGAGCTAACACCAATCCTGCTTAAGCTCTTCCAAAAAATAGAAGTAGAAGGAATATTGCCTATCTCATTCTATGATGCCAACATTACCCTAATACCAAAGCCAAACAAAGATACCACAAGAAAGGAAAATTACAGACCAATTTCTCTAAAGAACCTAGATGATAAAATCCTTAACAGAATACTTGCTAATCACATTCAACAACATGTCAAAAGAATTATACATGATGGCCAAGTGGGTTTCATCCCAGCTCTGCAAGGATTGTTCAATATAAGAAAATCATTCAATGTAACACACCACATAAACAGATTAAAAGAAAAAATCACATGATCAGCTCTATAGATGCAGAAAAAGCATTTGACAAAATACAGCATCCTTTCTTGATAAAAACACTGCAAAAGATAGGAATAGAAGGAAAGTTTCTGAACATGATAAAGGATATATATGGAAAACCCAAAGCTAACATCATCTTCAATGGTGAAATCATAAAGCCTTCCCTCAGAGAGTGGGAACAAGACAAGGATACCCACTATCACCACTCCAGTTTAACATTGTCTTAGAAGTACTTGCTTGAGCACTGAAGCAAGAAAAAGATATAAAAGGCAGCCAAGTGGAAAAGAAAAAGCAAAAATTACATTATTTGCAGATGACATGATCCTATATGTAGGAAGCCCTGTGAAATCTACAACAAAGCTTCTAGAACTTATAAAGGAGTTCAGTAATGTCGCAGGCTATAAGATCAATGCTCAAAAATCAGTAGCCTTTCTTTACACCAATAACAAGCGATCTGAGGATGAAATCAAGAAAAAAATACCATTTACAATAGTAACTAAAAGAATCAAATACCTAGGAATAAATTTAACTAAAGATGCAAAGGACTTATATACAGAAATCTACACAACACTGCTAAGGGAAATCAAAGAAGATTTAAATAAATTGAAGAATATTCCCTGTTCATGGATAGGAAGAGTAAACATCATCAAGATGTCTATCCTACCCAAACTAATATACAGATTTAATGCAATCCCAATAAAAATCAACACTGTATTTTTTAAGGAACTGGAAAAACTAACTACAAAATATATTTGGAAAGGTAAGAGGCCCTGAATCCCCAAAGACATATTGAAAAATAAAAATGAATTTGGAGGCATCACACTACCTGACTTTAAAACATACTACAAAACTACAGTGGTCAAAACTGCATGGTATTGGCACAAGGATAGGCATACTGAACAATGGAACCGAATTGAGAGTTCTGATATAGATCCTCGCATATACAGTCATCTGACATTCGACAAGGCCACCAAGTCACTCAATTGGGAGAGAATGGCCTATTCAACAAGTGGTGCTTGGAGAACTGGATATCCACATCCAAAAGAATGATACAGGAACACCATCTCACACCTTATACAAAAATCAACTCAAGATGGATCAAAGATCTAAATATAAGATCCAAAACCATAAAGACCTTGGAAGATAATACATGGAAGCATCTAAAAGACCTTGTACTAGGAAATGGTTTCATGAACTTCACACCCAAAGCATGAGCAGAAAAAGAAAAAAATTGATTAATGGTATCGCCTCAAAATTAAAAACTTCTGCACCTCAAAGGACATTATCAAGAAAATAAAAAGGCATCCTACCCAATGAGAGAAAATATTTGGCAACCATTTATCTGATAGGAGCCTAATATACACAGAATAACATGGATGAATCTTGAAGACCTTATGTTGAGTGAAGCAAGCCGGGCATTGAAGGATGAACAGTACATGACCTCACTGATATGAATTGAGGAAAGCGAGCAGTCTCAGAGTGCTATTGTCTGAAAGATAGGTTAACAAGAGAAAGAGAAGAGAAGGTTATGAGCCATCACCCATACGGACATAATCTATGGTAATGTGATAGAGTATAGTTGCGTATTAAAGGATAGGAACGTGGGTAGTGATATTACTGGGTTTGGTGGTGCAGGGTCGACAGGTGGGTAGATTAGGAAAGGTGGGTTAGAATACCCAGGATACTAGGGGGAGAGATGGGAGAGGGACCAGGTGAACACGGGATTTGTTGGTATGAGGTTGAAAGTGCAAAGGTGGGAATGCTCTTATGGCAATAAAACAAGGGAGTTTCACTGGAGTGTACATCCAGTCTTAATGTGTTGTCTCGGTGGGTGGAGACCCACATGGTGAGTGGGAAGGAGATGGACCCCCATCTTTGGGAGGACTGATTCACCCAGAAACAGACAGGTGGGCATCTCTTATAAGCAAGGTTGGATCCTAATAGAGGAGGACAATCAGCGTGTCAAGACCTCTTGTTGCATGTAACTATAAATCTTGTCATCCAGTGAGTCAAGACAGGGGGTATCGTGTGCCACAGGGGGATGGGGAGGGTGTAACAGAATACATCAAACAGGGGGTATTTACTGGTCAGGGGAAATGTTTTTCATTACCTTACAGTGATGGACACAGGACATGGTAAATAGCATAAAAAATTATTAAATTGTACCATCTAAAATGTAAAGTATACTGTAAACCATTGACAATGTTTAGTAGCTATGTTTCATTATCTGTATAACACTTGTAACAATGCTACCATCTACATACAAAAAGGTTTTAATATGGGGTGAGGAAAGGGGGAGGAGGTTGTGTATATGAGAGTCTCTAGTATTCTGTGTGTGACTTTGCTGTAACATGAATCTTCTTTGAAAATTAAATGAAAATTTGGGAGACACTGGGGAATGAGAGGGGAAGGTGCCACAGTACAGACTGGACAGCCGATAATGCAGTGACAAAAGGAAAAATGTTAAAAATGTTTTTCCCAGTTTTTGAATATCCCAATCCTTTAATTTAATTTTATTTTTAGTGTTTTTTTTTAAGTTTTCATGTATTTTATCACTTATATTTAAACTTATCATTATTATTTCATTTTCCTATTAATTGTATTTGGCTATTATATGGTCTTCATCTTTAAGGAAGTCTTGGATCACAGAAGGGTTACAACAGGGCAGGAGAGGATCATTGGTGGGGGGTGTCAGGGATGGTACTTTCATGAGAGGAAGTTCACCTGAATATACATAAAACATATATAAAATTGTTCAAATGATCAAGGGGTGGGGCATGGTCACAGTGGGTGGAGAATCACTCAATAAATGAAAGAATACTGAATTCCCAGCCTGGAGAGCTCTGCCACATTCTCCAAAGGAGCAGCAATAGTCCCCCTAGCACAGGGACAGTGTCTGGCAAAGGAGGATGGTCCACTAATGGGTTCTTATTATTGTTGACTAGTCTTACGAGTCTTTGCTCTTGTAATTGAAACTTAGCCCATTCTTATGGGGTGCCTAAGGTTTGCCTCCTGAGAGCCTCCTTGTTGCTCAAATGTGGCCTTTCTCTAAGCCAAACTCAGTATATGAATGCATTAAATTCCCCCCAGCGTGGGACATGAATCCTGGCGTGAACCTCCCTAGCAACGAAGGATTAATACCAAGTGCCAACTGTCAATACAACTGGAAAAAGCCCTTGAATAAAAGGGGGAAAATGTAAAGACAAATGAGTTCATATGGCTAAGAGACTTCAAAGAGAATCGGGAGGTCATCCCAGAGGTAATGCTTACACACACCTCAGTAAGATCTCTTAGAACACCAAAGTGGATATCACCCCACACAGAGGGGCTCCTGAGGGCTCTGGAGACACCCAGGTCCTATATAAGGGGGTATAGCTCCAGAGATTGATGCCTTATCAGTGGGCTATAGTTTGGAATCTGTGCTCCTGAGAGTGACAGAGTTGGACTCAAATAAGTCCTCCCTGCACATGGTCAATCAGTCCATTCTATTCAAACCTATATGTGGTGCTTGGGTTTGTAGGTGTACTTCCAGAGACTGGAGCCTTTGGCCTGCCCATGTGCTAGCTGGAATCTCAGTGGAGCTGCAATTCCTACTCTACAGCTCAATGGACTCACCCAAGACACCTGGTGAGGAGATGATGATGGACAACAGCCATCCCAGGGAATGGAGAGAGTCTTCAGCTGCAGGCAGGATAATCCCATCCATCTTATCCATGGGATATAAGCCTCCTCTCAACTGAAGGTGGAGTGGACATCACCAACCCAGACTCCTCAGGATTGGGGGAAGAGCTATGGACTAGAGTGGACTTACTGGTATTCTTTTGTAGACATATTGTGATTCAAGCAAAATGGAAGAAATTACTATATTGATGTGGAGCCAGTGGCCACTGGACATTTTCGGGGCAGAGAGAGGGAAAAGCAGTTGTAATACAGGTGCTTTTTCAGGACTTGGGACTTATCCTGAGTGACATTACAACGACAGATATAGGCCATTTTACATCAGCATATAACATGCAGAACTGTGTGGGAGAGAGTGTGGTCTACAATGTGAACTATGGTCCATGCTTAGTGGCAAAGCCCCAGGATGTGTATATCCATTGCAGGTGATGTGCCACACTAATGAAAGATGTTTATGTGGGAGGTTGAGGAAGGTGTGGGAGGTGGGGAACATGGGAATCCCTGTAATTTTTGTGTAACATTTATGAAATCTAAGCATCTTTTAAAATATTAAAAAAAAAAAAAAGCAGATGGAGAGAATTAGAAAAATCATTCAGCAGGTCTAGCATGTGTGGTTCCATTAAGAGTCAATAACAGAGGTGTTTTATTATGAAATATATGCTCCATTTTTTTTTCATGTCATTACTTTACAGAAAAGCTATATTAATAAATCTTAGGGACAAAATTACCCTAAAAACATTTTAGCAAATTATTTTATTTTTCTCCTACTACAGAATATGGCTGTAGCATTATATTTCTTACAGAGAATAGTGATACTATTTCCAAAAACAAAATCAACAAGGTTGTTTGCAAACATATGATCATAAATAAGTGATTTTTTTTTCTATTACAATAATTACATTACTATTTTTTCGGTCACAGTATGAGTTGAAAATTTTATTATGTCATTTTATATCTTCTTCAAAGTTATACTCATGCTGCTAGTCATTGCTGCCTATAATATTTAAAGTAACTTGTTTATGTGGTGTAGTATGAGCTAGTTAGGAATGGAAAACATTGTACCCTAAAGTTAAGAATGCCTATAAATGTGTATGTATACAGCCTTAATTAATATTGAAAAGATTATGAGACAAATTTTACACAATTTTACTGTTTTCAGAAACCTCACACCTATACCATTTATTTAATGTTAAGAAGGACTACTATGCATAATATTTTTTGGCTGAGGAATTTCATAAACTGTTTGCATAAGTAAAGAAGAATTATGTAAGCATGTAGAGATGAATTATGTATTGTTCATAATGATTAGTCTTGGTGCTTTAATTTCAGTGTAAAAGCGCTGTGTAGAGTCAAATGCATTGCTTTCATCTGTTGTGTTTCTTTCTTACTTTCAAAGTGTTCAGTCTCCTCCTCTCATGTCTAAAGAAACATCTGAAGTAATCATCCTTCTGAACTAGTCTAAGCAGCCCAGAATTTCAAATAGGGAAGCCTTGACAAAAACAACAGAAATAAAATATACAGAATTTTTTATAGTGCTCCCTACAAAATAAACAACAGCAACACAATGAAGGGAGGTTATAATTTCTGAGAATATAATAGAGCTTGAAGTGTCAATAAAAATCTTTTTACTTGATTGAGCAGAAAACAAAGCTTTTATTGTTTGTTTGAGTGGAAAAATATATATTGGTCGTACACACTGGCAGCCATGTAGTTCACATCCACGTAGAGAGATGACTCTTCAACTGTTAAAGGATAAAACTAAATCGTATATATTCATAATAGAATGACAAGTCTCCCTTCTGGATATCCACTATCTAACAGTTATTCCAAGCATAGGGTGACATAATTCAATGTATCTGGATGACATTTGGCTTCTCTAAATAAGCTATACCATGTGTTGCTATATTTGCTTTATTTATTAATGGATAAGTATGAAAATTATCCATTTGCTCGATTCTAACTGGATGTCTTTGAAGCAACCTAAAGATTGCCACTGTAACTGGCTTTTAAGACTGCTAGGCATGAAGATATGTTCATAGTCATGAAGAGGGGCCGGGGTGGTCCTTAGCTGGATTTGTTCGCTGGGCATGGCAGAATAGACAGGCACACTGAAGGAAGCTAGGAAGGAAGTGGCTTTATTCACCAGAAGGAGATAGGATATATACAATCTCAAATCAGCCTCCCCATTAAGGGTTTTTCTCACAATATTTAAACTGGTGAAAACAAAGAAAGTTAATCATTAGGGTGATATTTCTAAGAAAGGTCCAGAAAAATTAGTTTTTGCTTTCTCAGTTAATATGCATGGTAACTAGGGTCCAGCAATCTTGGGGTAATAAGGATTGGGGGGTGGTATGGATGTGAAGATACAGAAAATGAGTGAGGAAGTATATAGTTATACATTTTTGGTGGAACGAAATCTAGCTAATGCTGTAACTATAGATCTGTGTGCCTCCTGATATGTGAGCAAGGGTTACATTGAATTTTTCTAATATTATAAGGTACAGTAAAATGCCTTAATATTTAAGTTATACTGGGTTTTTCTAGTACTAAAGTTATATCTGCAATCTTAATATTGGTGTGGGAAAAGATTGCAGAGTTTATCAAGTCCATGTTTATGTAAAAATATGACCTGAGAGGCATTATCTAATTGATCAGTTCACAAATCTAATGCTCTGCCTGAATTTATTTTTCACATTTTTCTACTCTGTTTCTTGTGCTACTTCAGAGTTATCCATTGCCCTTTTCAGATCGGCTCTTTGCCCAAGGAGACCAATCTGAACACACTACCTCATTTAAGTACCCATGACTAATGAATGGTTTCTTCCTTGTTTTGTCCAATAGAAAGTACTAGCAAGATATTTTGGGACAAAAGAGAGAGATCAAGGAATTCATTCCCTTGTTTTCTTCCTGCCTTGCCACAGTTCTGAAAGTAGCAATAATATATGTTCCAGCTCCTCTCATTTTTTATCTCTTTCACAGATCCATCTCTCTCTGGAATTTGGAAAGATTCCTTTCCATTTTATCTTCAGCGGTATGGGTTTAAATGACTTTTTAATACTCTAAGCAAAGGAATGAAATAATGAATAAATTGATACTTGGATGAGGAGTATCTTCTGAGGCATGTTTGAACTTCAACTGTTAAGAGAAAAAAAATTGAAAAGCATTATTTCAAATCCAGGAGAGAAAACAACACAACTCCATCATTCAAAATGATGGTAGGAAAGCCAGTATATTTTGATAAAAAAAGGATTTACTGACTGGCATTTGTTTTCATAGTTTGCATATTAATTTTAATTGGTCCGTGTCTGTACCTTAATAATTGATAAATAACGTTTGGATTAGCTTTGGTTAGAACCACTAAGTGTGTTCTCCCTTCAAGACATGTTGATCCCACAGCGTATAGATGTCATCAAAAATCCTGGTTCTTCCCAACTCACCTGGCTAAGGTCAAAACACAGAATCTCCACCATGTTCAAATATTAGGATAGGCAACAACTTGAACTCATCTTAAGTTGTTTTCACTTCAACCTATTACTAACAGAGCCAATAAGGAATGTAAAGGATAAAGAACCTTAAGGTGCAAACAGGTAGATATAATTTTCCTAAGCTTATTTCCTCATGTGGATGCAAAGAAGTTTGATGCAAACCTGGCAAAAAGGCGTGAGAAACCTTCTTTACTGGTGATCTCAGAGCGAGGAGACTGCTGCCTTTTATTATATTAAGTTAGAAAGAGGTCATGGCAGCACTCATGTGTTGCATAATATTACATAAATCAATTACTTGAGGAGTTGCAGCAGCATATTTTGTTGTTTAACGCTTTGTAAATCTCTAACTTTTATTCTTGGTGTTGACTTTATTCCCAGGCCTGTAGGTTGATGGCTATGGCAGTACTATTTATCATATGCAGAAATCTGTTTCAATGATGAAGAGGGTACAATTCTTCCTGTATCTGTCATTTAGGAGCAACAAACTGTTTTCTTTCTCTACAAAGGAGGAAAAGATGAACCTTCACATCTTAACTACCATAAATTTATAAGGCTAAATTTTTTAAAAATATTATTAAGATATATTTCATATGCTACGCAATTCACATATTTAAGTTATGCAATTTTAAGTTTTTCAGTATATTAACAGAGTTCTAAAACCATTATCAAAATCAATTTTTATAATGTTTCCATAGTTTCAAAAGAAATCCTATATCCACCAGCAGTCACTTCTTATTTCCCACCAAACCTCCAGGCCTAGGAAAATACTTTCTGTCTCTGTAAATTTACTTATTCTGGGTATTTCTAATGAATAGAATCATGAAACATAGGGTCTTTTGTGACTGGATTCTTTCACTTAGTATAATGTTTTCAAATTTCATCCATGTTGCAGCATGTATAGTACTTCATTTAATTTTTTTTGCCAAATAACATTCCATTGTATATGAATATATGAATTTTATTTATCCTTTCATCAGTTGCTGAACATTTGGGTAGTTACCATATTTTGGCTATTATGAATAGTGATTCTTTGACCATCTGTATAAAGTCTTTTGCATGGACACATGTTTTCATTTTTCTTGGATATACTCCTAAGAATAAAATTGTTAGATCATAAGGTAACTCTGTGTTTAACATTTTGAGGACCTGCCAACCTGTTTTTCAAAGCTGATGCACAGTTTTACATTCACATTAGCAATGCATGAGTGTTCAAATTTCTCTGTATCTTCACCAACATTTGTTATTAGCTCAATTTTTTAAAAAAGTCTTCCTAAGGGTGTGAATTATTATCTTATTGTGGTTTTGTTTTGAATTTCCCTGATGGATAATGATTAGAGAATGTTTTCAGATACTTACTGGCCATTCATATAATTTTCAAATATTTTCTCCCATTCCATGAGTTGTATGTTAACTTCTTTTCACTTAATTCTTTTATTTTGAAAAGTTTAAAAAGTACATACTCAGAGGGTAATTTAATACATATTAATCTGCCAAAGAACAGATTAATATTGTGTAACTATTATGTAACTATTGTTTTTAAACATCACTTTTATAGAAGTTTTACTTCCCTATAATTTTGGTGTAATTTTTCTGTAAATGTAAAAATAAACGTTTCTTTTAACTTTTTGATGGTTATCTTAGAAGCACAAAAGATTTAAATTTGAAGGAATCTAATGTATCTATTGTTTTTCTTTTGTCACTTGTGCCTTTGTATGATATCTAAAATTGCTTTGCTTAACTCCTGGTCCAGAAGGTTGACTCCAATATTTTCTTCTAAGAGTTTTATATTTTAGCTCCTACATTTAGTTGTATGATAAATTTTTGGTTATTTTTCTATGATATGATGTAAGGGTCCAACTCATTATTTCGAATAAGGATAGCCATCTGTCCCAGCACCATTTGTTGGAAAGACTGTCCTTTCCTAGTTGAATAGTCTTAGAATCTTGTTGAAAATTGATTGGTCATAAATGTTAGGATTTATTTCAGTACTATTAATTATATCCTGCTGATACATTTGGTATTTACATTTATGCCAGGCCAATGCTGTCTTGATTTCTTTTGAAAATGAGAAATGTGCATCTTCCAACTTTGTTTTTCTCTCAAGACTTTTAGGCTATTTTGTATTCCTTGAATTTTGATATGAATTTTAGGATCCATTTAATAACTTCTGCAAAAATACAGGTGGAATTTTGATATGGATTGAGTCCAATTTGTATTTCAATTTGAGGAGTGTTGTTATATTAATAATATTAACATTGTCTTCTGCTCAATGAACATTTGGTATCTTTCCATTTATTAGGGTCTTCCTTCTTTAATATCTTCCAACAATGTTTTTTTAGTTTTCAGTGTGGATTTCTTGCACTTATTTTATTAAATTTATTCATAAATGCTTATTTTCTTGACACTATTATAAATAGTATTGTTTATTTCATTTTATTTTCAGATTATTCATTGGCAGTGTATATTGATCTTGTATCCTACAACCTTGCTGAATTCATGTATTAGTTCTAACAAGTTTCATGGATTCCCTAGGATATTCAATATACAATGCCATAGCAACTGCAAATAGACATAGTTTTACTATTTCCTATATGGCTGTATTTTAATTTATTTTCTTGCCTAATTGCACTGGCTAGAATCTCCAATTAAAATGTTTAATGAAAGTGGGCATCCTTGTTTCCTTTCTGATCTTAGGTATAAAAATTTCAGTATTTAGCCATTATGTATAATATTTACTAAGGGTTTTTCCAGAAGTCTCTTACCAGATTGAAGAGGTCCCCTTATAGTCCTAGTTTGTTGAGTATTTTCATCATGAAAAGTTGCTAGATTTTGTCAAATGCTTTCTTTAATCTATTGAAATGATCATGGAGTTTTTGTCTTTTAATTTGCTGATATGATGTATTACATTGAATGCATTGCAGTCCTGTGATAACCCTCACTTGATCACAGCACATAATACATTGTATATGCTGTTATATTTGTCTTGCTAGTATGTTTTTGAGGAATTTTCATCTGTATTCATAAGGGATATTGAGCTATAGTTTTTTTTATGGTTGATGTCAGATTTTTGGTATCAGATAATTCAGACCTTATAGAATCAAGTAGGAAGTTTTACCTCCTCTTCTATGTTTTGAAATATTTTGTGAAGTATAGGTGTTACTTCTTTAAAAATAGATAGAATTTTCCATAGAAACCTTTTGGTCTTGGGCTTTTTTGTTAGAAGTTTTTATTACTGATTCAATCTTTTACTTGTTATAGTTCTACTCAGATATTCTATTTCTTCTTGAGTCAGTTTTGGTAATTTGTATATTTTTAGTAATGTGTCTATTTCACCTAAGATGTCTAATTTGTTGGCATATGGTTGTTTGTAGTATTCCCTTATAATCCTTTTTATTTAATGAAGGTCAGTAATAATTCCTCCTGTTTCATTCTTGATTTCAGTAATTTGTTTTGTGGGTTTTTTTTTTTTTTTTTTCCCCTTACTAAAACCCTTGGCTCACTTGAGGGCCAGTGGAAATTTCCTGATTTTTCTGTCCTTTTCCATCATCCCCCAAGTGGCTTTTCCTTTCAAAATGCCTAACATGACCTCAAAGAGGAACTGGGGTGTGTATATACCCCAAGGCACAGGCCAAGAACTTAAGTACAAGCTGGAGGACAGGGCACAAGTGAGACTGGCAAGAGACAGCATAAGGGACATGGATTCTTTAGAGACCAAAGGTTTGCTTTTCTGTAGGAAGATGTGCCAGATGGCAAGGGACTAGGATCCTGGGTGGAACCTTTTATTTGTTTAGTATGTTGGTTGGACTACTTCAGTGTTGTCTTCTCCTGCAATGTGTATCTTCTGAAGTTGCTTCTTGGAAGACAAAGCCTTGGACACATTCACAGTCACCTGGGATGACAATGTTTTAAACAGGGATCTCTCAGACTGTATCTTTCCTTGATCTCTCTATTAAGATGTTTTCTCCTGATGGTAATTCACCCAGTTCTTAGCATCCAGTAAATACAGTTGATTACTCTATAGGTTTCAACAATATCTTGTGTCATAAATTGCTCCAAAATCTGATCCAGTTAAATTTGGGCTTTTGGGAAGAGTAGACTTTTGGCCATTCTTTGAGGCTAGCTCTTTTTGGTTGATTTTTCACTTTGTTCTCTCTGTCAAACTTCTAGGTAGCTTGAAGTTTATTTTGCAATTCTCATGGATCTATCAGCTTTTGCTTAATTTCTTATTACCAAAATCCCCCTTGCTTTCAACAGTGTTCTTAGGCTTTAACTTTCCAATCCTCTTTTCCAGAGAGCTTTGAAGCAATTTGTTCTGTCTACCCCTCTTCATGAGTAAAACTTATGCCTCATTACTCTGCAGTGTGGTCAGGGACAGATGCCTGGTCCTCTCAGAGTGATATCCTGCTTTACAAGTGTGGCACTGGATATGGGGAGAGGTCTGTAGTCTTCTTGGCTTGTCTCTTTCAGCATGAAACTTCCTCTCTATGAGGGAGCTTAACTGAGGGTGATTGGGGCTTGGTATTACCATTATGAGTGTGATAGCTAACGGAAGAGAGCTAAAGATCTCTCATCCACTTTTGCCTAAAGTAGATCTTCTCCAACACTGAGATGGGGAGGATTAGACATGTTGATAGTCTGCCCCTCTTGAAGAAATACTGTAGCTCGGGAATGGGATTTGTGGAGAGAGAGATACTTGTTCTCCAGGGTTTCGATCATACAGAACTAGGTGGCTGGAAATGGATATTATCTGGTGGCTCAAGGGCCACAGCCTTTCACTGTTCTTACCATGATTTACTGCATATTATTGAATAAATGTTTCTTCAGTTGCTGTATGCCCTTAGGACAATTTTCAGAGACTTTAAATGTTTGCTTTTTAAATAATTTTTACCACTTGTATTTATTTTTCTGGGGAGAGAGACCTCTGCCATAGCAAGTGTCATTCAAGTTATCTAAAACTACCATTGGAATATAAATCCTTATTTTAATTGACTAACCATGTATGAAGTGAGTATTGGGGAATGAGCCAATGTTCCCTACACTATATCATAATATTTTGCATATATTGCATAATGAAATATATGTGAAATTAGCTAGTGCAGAAGCTGGCATATAAGTGGTTCTCCATAAATTAACACTCTTTCTGAGAAATCATCTTGTCTTCAACATAGGTTTGAAAAGGCTATTTTTTAGCTAATTATCCTGCCAAAAGAGGACAGATATTAATAAAGAAATTTTCCAGAAAGTTTAATTTTTCATATTTAATTTACCAAAGTATGAATTAAGTTTAAAAGTGTATACCAATACTTATTTTTATGTTAAAGTTTATATATGCATATTCTTCTTAAATCTACTCCTGGAGAAATGCATCCAATTAGATTCAGTACTTTTAATCCTTATTGATCCTTCAAAGAAATAAATGGATGAGAGCAATAAAAACATTTAATATCACAAGTGTGCCAGTCTCCTCCAAGATTCACTCCTATACTTGATCTAGTTTCATCAAGTTCTATCTTCTTCCTGACATTTGTTATCGCCTGCAATTTTACTCTGTCTTTTAGATTTGTACACTGATTTGGTATTTTCTGCTTTATCCTTGGATCTTACTAAGTGTGTGATTGAGATTCACTCATTTGACTCTTCTCAATGTCGCCCATTTATGAGATTTGATACTAATTCTGGTTTCCCCTAACCCTCCATGAGAGGTGCTTGAAAAATTAGATTCATAACTTAGCCCTCTCTGCAAGCCAATACACCACTTTTCATTTATTACAAACTGTTATAAACCAGTAGAATTTTAAAAATATATATTTGTTTCCTCATTTCAATGTCATTTGGTTTATAATTGTTTGAATCTGACATATATACTTTAAGAATTAACCTGGACTATCATTTGTATTTTTAAGACAGCTATAGAGGTTTTAAAGAAACCCTTCCTCAGAGTTTAGGTAGTAAGGGCAGAGAAGAGGAAGGAGGTGGGGTTTAAGCCAAACCTTCAAGGACTCCAATAACCAAAGAGTATCCTTAGTGAGGGAATTAATGAACATTTGTAGAAGTGAAAATCTTTAAATTAATAAAGTATCCCAGAGGTCTCCTTAGTGGCTAAAGGTTTATTGATAGTTGCATTGGAAGATATTTTTTGACAAATCAAATCAAATTTGGATTGCAGATGGTCTGAGTTTTAAGAGCTTAAAAGTGTCTCTTCTTTAGGAAGTAAAGAGCTGTACATATTTGTTTTGTTTATTCTGAAGAAAAGAGGAAATTAATAAGGGGATGTAAGTGGATATTTTGAATCATAAATTCAAGAGACTTGGGAAAGAACCACAAGTTAAGGGCCAGTTTCTGTTACCTACCTGTGAGATGATAAGTAGCTGAATTAGGGGAGTAGTTGTGGGAATGGAAAGAAAGGAACCAGATGTGAGAAAAGTCAGGAAGAAAGGATCATCAGACTTTCAGAAGGGAGGAAAAAGCATCAAGTATGACCAAAGCTTTAAAAAATAATAATAATAAAAAATACAGAGACTTTCTATGCAATCTATGCACAACTATTTATTGCCTGAAGGTAATATTCTGCACTACAAGATCAAAGATCTGAAGTAATAAGCAGAAAATGTGGTATATTATATCCAGAGACAATAAAACTGCATAGCCTCAAGTGTCTGCTGTGAAATTTCCTTTATAAAACATTAATTATATAAATGTGTCACATTAAGCAGTTCTTGGAAAGAATTCTTACATTCTGCTTGAAAAACTGGATTGATTTTTTTCTACTCATGAATAGTGCAACTTTAATTAAAATATTGCTTCTCAAGGATTTTACTTTCATGTGTAAAGGGTTATTTAATATCAGCTATCAATTCAGGTAACAATTATTTCCAGTGGACAATCTGTTCTTAAGAAATATGGAGGCTATTAGAAATTCCCTGTAGGTTGAACATTTACATATGAACAGTATAATTAATATAGTTTCCCCTATTATTTGTAGTCACTGAAATTTTGCGGAAGGTAAAAAGATATATATATATATATATATATAATTTTTCCATTCAGGACACTTGATTTATCAAAATTGCTCAGTGTGGAAAAATATTATTATTCCCTCTATTCTGAAAGTTTATACATTTGGTAAAAAGTAATTGTGCTTGTTATTTAGCTTACTTAAAATTTATTAATTTTTATTGTTAAAGTTATTTATGGCCATTTATATGTACTCTTTCCCTCATTAGGAAGGTATCTCAAGTGCATGTCTTCAGTCAATTAATTACTCATTTCTTTCAGCATCTTATCTACTAAGTTATAACTCCATAGATAGTGGAGGGTTTAGATATTTAGAAAATTTTGATTATTTTTATTCATTGGGAAAAGAGAAACTAAAAAAGGAATAAGATCTGTATCATACCTAGGTTTCCATAGGCCTGAGGTTTACCTATTTTTAGTAAGAGAAATATAATAATAAACACATAAATAAAAATTAGGAAGAGGACCTTGGAAAGGGTCCATATAAGTGAGGAGCCCTAAAATATATTCATTGTGGTAAATCTGCTTCTGAAAAAAGACAGTTTCCACTATTATGCTTAAAGAATGAGGCAAATTAATTTAAGTGAAGGAGAAAATCCTAATAATATGGCATACTAGAAAAATTAGGTGGAATAATGAACCTCCTTTTTGTTTTGCTTTAACAGATCTTGTGACTAGAAAATGCTGTTTCACTGTCCTTTGATTTTGTATTACCAAGTAGGCTTACAGAATGTTTAAAAATAATAATAATTCAAAAAGTCTCACCCTTAACACATAGAAAATGATGCTTTAACCAAAAATGCACCTTTAAATTAGTTTCATTCATAATTGAGCACATTTTTTTTCTTTGATAACCGCCTAAAGTAGTTATGGATGTATTCTTGCTAAGCTTTTGAGTGAAGAAATGCCTCCACATGGCAATTTGTTCTATTAAGTATTTAAAAATTGTCTCTTGTTTAACACTTAAGATCATACAAGAGTGACTCCTTATTCTGTTCAGACTACTTTGAAGGCAGCTAATTTGCTCTTAATTTTCTAAATAACTTCATGAGGTTGATGTTCTTTGAGCTTATGTTTTCAACTCTTTGCTTCAATTTCCTCTTTGAAGATTTGCCTTCACAACATTGACAGTATACACCTGTATTTATAGTTGTTAGACCTTAAACACCTTGCTATATTTATTCATTCTAGTAGTGTGCACAGACATCTCTGTTTTCTTTTGTAGCTCCTAAACTCTTATTATTTTACCTCACATAGTACATAGGGATTTTTTAAAGTATCTGTTTCAGTTTTAAGAATACATTGTTAAAGATACACTTTTAAGCACAATACAAGGACATATTATAGTTTTCACTTTCTTTTGCTTTTAAACTGTTAAAATATTGTAATTAATTTTTCCAAAATGCTGGAAAATTTTATAAAATTATATGCAATCGAAGTAGATAAAATATGATGTTAAAGGAAAATGGTATTGAAACTTTTAAAAGAAATTACACAAGCACAACCAACTCTTGGTTATATTAGAAAAAGAGACAAAGCTGATTTTTAAAAGTAATTCTTCATTTTCTGTAAAGCAGAGCAAGCCCTTAAGCAAAATCATGCTGCCAGGAAATTGATGATGTACAGAAGTAAGATATTCTTTCCAGCTAGGATGTATAATGGATAAATATACTTGAGTGAAAAATAGAGATGATCTAAGGGTCAATGGTGTGGGAAGAACTCAGGAATTAAGAAGGTATACATATAATATCAGATATCTTGCTTATATGCTATCCCTGGAGTCAATTGGTCAAACTAAAATCAAAGATGCTGTTGTCTTTTCTCCCTTGATAGATTCTGGATATGGAATTAAATGAACAATACGGAATAATTGCTTCTCTCTTTCTGAAATTCTAAACAGAATTAAAGGTTGTGATTCTTTTATACCTAGGAAAAAACCATAAACATTAAAGCATTTTCATGTGTATAATGAACATAAACAAATTATAAAGGACCACAAGTAAAGGGAAAATTCTAAAATTTGATAAAATCACAGAGAAACAGCTATTTGTAAAAACATCTTAGCAAAGAGAAAAATAGCCTCCCAGTGTGAAAAAAACAGTTCTTATTCTTAATTTTTAATATTTTATTAAAGTCTTTATATATATTTTTTCTTTATTAGAGAGCTTATGGGTTTAAACAACCCATGCATTAAATACAGGATTCCCATATACCACCCTTTTATTAACACCTTGCATTGGTGTGGAATATTTGTTAAAATTGATGATAGCACATTTTAATAAGTGTACTATTAATTAAAGTCCATGGTTTCACTTAGGGTTCACTATTTGTATAGTACAGTTCCCTGGATTTTTTAAAAAATTGTATTCTGTTACTATATATATAATCTAACAGGTCCCTTTTTAAACAAATTCTGAGATATATTTCAATCCTGTTAATTGCCTTTAAAATATTGTGCTACCATCACCCCCATCCATTACAAAAACATTTCCATCATTCTAAATAGGAATGCTGTACTTTTCAAACCTTAACTTCCCATTCCCTATACCAACCCCCTGCTCAGGGAACCTATATTCAATACTCTGACTCTATGAGTTTGCTTATTCTAATTATTTCAAATCAATGAGATCTTACAATATTTGTCCTTTTGTATCTGGCTTATTTCACTCAACATAATGTTTTCAAGGTTGTCACATATAGCAGGACTTTATTCCATTTACAGCTGAATAATTCATCATTGTATTTAAATGCATTTTATTCATACATTCAGTGGTTGATGGACACCTGGCTTGTTTCACTCTTTGGTCATTTGTGTGCTATGGGTATTGGTTTGCAATTCTGTGTTCGAGTCCTTGCTTTCAATTCTTATGGGTGTATACTAGTAGGGGGATTGATGGGTCTTAAGGTAGTTCTATACTTAGCTTTCTGAGGAACCACCAAACTGTCTTGCACAGCAGCTGGTCCATTTTACATTGCCATCAGCAATGAATGAGTGTTCCTATTAATCCACATCCTCTCCAGCACTTGTTATTTTTTTGATTAGCAGCCATTCTAAGGGGAGTGCTTCTAATGCATTGGTGCCACTCTAATGGGTATCATTTTGGTTTTGATTGCATTTCCCTGATGGCTAGTGATGTTAAACATATTTTCATGTGCTATTTTGCCATTTTTATATCCTCTTTGGAGAGATTTCTATTCAAGTCATCTATCTACTTTTTAAGTAGATCACTTGTCTTTTGGTTGTTATGTTGAAGGATTTCTTTATATTTTCTGATTAATAAACCTTTATTTGATCTGTGGTTTCCAAATATTTTTTCCCATTTGTAAGTTGTTGGTTTACTTTCATGACAAAGTCCTTTGAGGAACAAAATTTTTAAATTTTGATGTGGTCCCATTCATCTATTTTTTTTTCTTGTGTTGCTTGTGCTGTGGATATAAAGTCTAAGAGACCATTGCATAACAGAATGTACTGAATATGCTTCTCAGTGTTTTCTTCTAGGAGTCTGATAGTTCTGGCTCTTATGTTTAGGTCTTTGGTCTATTTTGATGTTTGAATAAGGTGTGAGTTAAGAGTCCTTTTTTTCTTTGCAAATAGAGATACTGTTTTCCCAACATCTTTTGTTGAAGAGACTATTTCCCAGTTGAGTGGCCTTTGCTCCATTGTTAAAAATCTTGGGTAGGATTAACATGTTAATGATACTTAGTCCTCCAAACCATGAACAAAGGATGTCCTTCCATTTATTTAGATCTTTTTTGTTTTCCTTTAACAATGTTCTATAGTTTTCTATGTACAAATCCTTTACATTCTTGTTTAGATTTATTCCTAGATATTTGATTCTTTTAGTTGCTATTGTGGTTGAAATTTTTTTTTTTATTTCTTCTTCTGATTGTTCATTGCTTGTATATATAAACACCACTGATTTTTGAGTGTTGATTTTCTACCTCACTACTTTGCTGAGTTTATTTATTAGCTCTAGGAGCTTTGATGTGTATTTTTCAGGTATTTTTTGTATATAGGATCATGTCATCTTCAGATAGGCAAAGTTTTATTTTTCCTTTCCAATTTGGGTGCCTTTTATTTCTTTTTGTTGCTCTTGAATTGCTCTGTCAAGAACTTCCAGTACAATAACATTACTGACAGTGGTATCTTGTCTTTTTCCTGATTTTAGAGTGAACGTTTTCAGTCTTTCACCATTAAGTAGGATGTTATCTGTGGGCTTTTCATATATGTCTTTGATCATGTTAGGTAAGTTTATTTCTTTTTTTAAAAAAATTATTTATTTTTATTTTTAGTTTTTTTATTTTTAAAAAAATTATTGAAGTATATCATTGATACATAAATGATAAGTGTTCAGTAAACATTGTGATCTTACAAAACAAGCATGCATAACATCATACAGGGTTTCCATACATCAGACCCCCCCCCACAAACTTCCTGCACTGTTGTGAAACATTTGTTAACAAATCTTGAAAGAGCATACTCAAAATATTACTACTAACTACAGTTTGAATCTTCCTCCCCTACACATTTTTTAAAGGATTGATTTATCCATTTACTTAGTTTTATCCATTTTTACCCCCCCCCATTTTTTGCTGTTTCTGTGTCCATTCGCTGAGCAACTCTCTGTGTCCATTTTCTGCCCTCTCTTCTCATCCTTCTCCTCCTGTCTTTACTGGGATTCGATCCTCGGAATCTCCGATGTGGGAGAGAGGCGTCCTACTACCTCCTATGCCACTTTAGTTCTTGGTTTTTCAGTGAGTCTTGTCTTGGCTCTCCCTTGGGTCACTCTCCTGTTACATCATCATCTTGCTGCATAGCTTGCGGGTCCTGGTGGCTCACCTGCTTGCAGGTCCTGGCGGTGCACCCGCACAAAGGGCCTGGCAGCTCACCCACTCAGGGGGCCTAGCATTTCACCCGCGGATGGGGCCTGGTGGCACACCCACACACAGGGCCTGGCGGCTCACCTACTCATGGGGCCTGATGGTGCACACACTCATGGGGCCTGGCAGCTCACCTGCGGACGCGGCCTGACGGGTCACCCGCTCGCGGGGCCTGGCGGCTCGTGCACTTTCTATATTTTATTTTTACTGGGAGGTCCCAGGGGTTGAACCCAGGTTCCTCCATATGGGAGATGGACACCCAACCACCCAAGCCACATCTGTCCCCCTGCTCTATCTCTTAAGGTCAACCAAAGATACCCAAAGTTACAGTCTTTTTCCATAAAGGATGGTCATATAATAAATCAGGCTTAGTTTATCACCAGCATTCTAAAAACCAGACCCAACGAGAAAAACTAGATCTGGGGACACATGCATGGTTTCTAATATAGCGAATGTTTAGCCTATCCTGATTATCACAAAATCAGGACAGCGAGAATATTCGCAAAGGAAAGTTTATTTCTATTGCTAGTGTCATGGGTGTTTTTATCAAGAAGGGGTGCTAGATTTTGTCAAATATGTTTTATGCATCAATTGGTATGGTCATGTGGTTTCTTCTTTCATTGTGTTAAAGTGGTGTATTACATTAATTGACTT
The DNA here is from genome assembly GCA_026826555.1 of Tolypeutes matacus. Classification (NCBI taxonomy): domain Eukaryota; kingdom Metazoa; phylum Chordata; class Mammalia; order Cingulata; family Chlamyphoridae; genus Tolypeutes; species Tolypeutes matacus. Next base: position 29,496,013 of record JAKSZT010054304.1, on the reverse strand, counting down.
TCTTATTTTGAATCAACATTGTATGCCAGGGATAGATTTGAACTGATTATGGCATATAATTCCTTTAATATGATGCTGGATTTGGATTGCTATTATTTTCTTGAGGATATTTGCATTTATATTTCATAAAACAAATTGCTCTCTAGCTTTCTTTTCTTGTCATATCTTTATCTGGCTTTGTTATGAAGTTGATGGACTAGTGCAATGAATTTGGGAGTGTTCTCTTCTCTTCTATTTTTTGGAAGAGTTTGAGCAGACTTGGAGTTAAGTCTTCTTGGACTGTTTGGTAGAATTGCCCTGTTAAATCATCTGGACCTGGGCTTTTGTGGTCCAGATGAAGTTTATGATCACTGATTCAGTCTTGTTACTAGTAATTGGTTTGTTGAGCTCTTCTATTTCTTCTTGACTCAATATAGGTTATTTATGTCCTGTAAGAATTTGTCCAATTCATGTAGTATACAATTTTATTGCTGTGCAATTGTTCATAGTGTCCTATTATATTCCTTTTTTATTTCAGTGGGGTCATTAGTAATTTCCCCATTTTCATTTCAGATTTTCTCTTATTTGTATCCTTTCTCTCTTTTTGTCAGTTTAGCTAAAGGTTAGTTGATTTTATTGATTTTTCAAAGAAACAACTTTTGGTTTTGTTGATTCTTTCCATTTGTTTTTCCATTCTTTATTTCTTTTATCTCCACCTTGATCTATTTTATCTCCTTCCTTCTTCTGGATTTAGATTTGGTTTTCTCTTTTTTTCTTGTTCTTCCAGTTTTGAGGCTAAGTCTCTGATTTGAATTCTTTCTTGTTTTTTAATTTAAGCATTTAGAGCTTTGTGTCCTCTCAGCACTGCCTTTGCTGCATCCCATAAGTTCTGCTATGTTGTATTTTCATTTTCATTCACTTAAAGATATTTTCCAATTTCACTTGTGATCTCCTCTTTAACCTATTGGTTGTTTAGGAGTATGCTGTTTAATTTCTACATATTTATGAGTTTTCCATTTCTCTCTTTGTTATTGATTTCCAAATTTATTAATTGTGGCTGGAGAATATACATTATTTGATTTCAGTATATTTGAACTTATTGAGGTTTATTTTTCATCCTAACATATGGTTTATCTTGGAGAATGATCCTTGTGCACTTGAGAAGAACATGTTTTTACTGTTTTTGTTGGGTGAAGTGTTCTGTTAGGTCTAGATGGCTTAGAATATTGCACAAGTCTTGAACTTCATTATTGATCCTCTGACTAGAGTTCTATCCACTATTGAAAGAGGTGCATTAAAGGAAGTTCCTGCTATTAATGTAGAAGTATTGATTTCTCCCTTCAAATCTCTCATATATTTTGGGGCTCTGCTTTTAGATGCATGTATAAACAATTGTTATATCTGCTTGTTGAATTGCTCCTTTACCTGTATAAAATGATTGTCTTTGTCTATCACAACTGTTTTTGATTTAAAGTCATTTTTTCTGATAGCTACCCCAGCTCTCTTTTGGTTATTACTTGCATGGCATATTTTTTTTCCCATTTCTTCACATTCTACTTCCTTGTATCTTTGAATATAAGGAAAGTCTCTTGCAGACAGCATATAACTGGTTCATGCTTTTTACCTCTTCTGCCACTTTCTGCCTTTGGATTTGGGGAATTTAATCCATGTCCATTTAAAGTCACTACTGAAAGGCAGGAATGTCTTCTGATATTTTTCTATTTAGTTTTTGTGTGTTTTGTACCTTTTTTATGCCTCAGCTGTTAACACCTGCCTTTATATTTATTTGATTTTTTTGTAATATATGGTGTTCTTTTTTTTTTTTTCCTATCTGGATCTATTTTTCATCTATTTTCCTTGTGGTTGTCATGGGGTTAAAATTTAATATCTTAAATATATAAAAATCATATTTGGATTTATATGAAACTAACTTCAATAGCATATACATATAATTTTCCTATATTTCCTCACCACCCCATCTTTTTTTGTGACTGTTATCACTTATATCTTTGTACATTTTATGTCCAAAATCATAGATTTATCACTACTCTTCATGCATTCGCATTTTAGCACCTGTAAGAAGTAAGAAGTAAAGTTACCTTCCAAGCAATACCTGCAGTAATATTGGCATTTATAATTACCCTAATGGTTACCTTTACAACAGGCCTTTATTTATTTATGCCACTTTGAACTACTGTATAGTCTTCTTTCCTTTCAGTCTGCAGAATTCCCTTTAGTATTGTTGTAGGGCCAGTCTAGTGGTGATGAACTTCCTCAGCTTTTGTTTACTGTGGAAGGTGTTAATCTCTCCTTCTTTTTTGAAAGGAAGTATCACCAGATATAAAATTCTTGGTTGGCATTTTTTTTCTTTCAGCACCATATTTTCCTTCATCACCTTGGGCATTTTTAAGACCATTATTTTGAAAGTCCTCATTCAGTATGTCCACATTTTGGTCTTCTTTATTGGTGTTTTCTGGGTTATTATCCTCTTCCTTTATATGAGCCATCATCATTCCCTGTATCTTTGGTTGTCTTTTACTCTTTTGTTGCTCACTATACATTTTAATGTTTTAAAATATTAACTCTGGGATTTATTCCTTGAGATTTCTGTTTCTTGATGTTATAACCAGCTGGTGATAAGACTGAGATTCTCTTGAGCTTCAGCCCTCCTACCAGGAAGGTCTGCCCAAGGCAAATGCGGGTTGCAGGGTTTTCCCTGTCTTTTGGGGCTTGTGATTTTTCCTGGGCCTTTCCATATTAGTTGTTGTCGAGTTCCTCTGTTTATAGGTGTTTTGTTGTCCCCTCTGTTTCTCAGGATATGGACCTCCACTCTTGGGTATTTGAAGCAGGCAAGCCTTTGCGCCAGATTGTCATCCTCTATAGTTTCTTACACTGCTTTCATCTTCTTAAGTTGACTTTGCATGGAGGGCAAATTCGATGAGGAGTGGCTTGCCAGAGAGGACTTTCCAAATTAGTCATTCTCAGCCAAAACATGGTTAGGGTCCCATGCAATGGGGACAGATCAGCTTCAAGGTCCACTGAGGAGAGGCTCAGGAAGAACACCAAGAGCTTCTTTCAAGGCTCACCAAAGCTGAGCTTTTTGGTCTACCCAGCAAATGCAGCCCTTCAATGAACTGTTTCCTACAACCCTGAGGAAGTAACACATCTTTAAGTTTCCTTTACTGCTGCCTTTGTTTGGAGTGAGTTCAAAGAATGGCCACCCTCAGAGCCAGGCCCTAGTGATCTGAATTTGCTAATCAAAAGACATGATCAGTGATAGGCCATTCCCACCCCTCATCCTGGGGAAGAGGATTTAATTGTCCCTTTCTGCCATCAGTGAGCTAGCCAGGGGCTGGGGTCCAAGGTGGCCTGTCATGAGAGTGGCTGATTGGTACTGGTAGTTACTGCATGGAGAGAGCAATTAACTGTTCTTTTCTGTAATTTATCAGCCTCTTCCTTCTGTTCTTCTCTGGATGTTGTAAATTGTTCTTCTGGCCTCCAGAGTTTCAAAATAGTTGTTTCAGATAGTTCCTGCCTGTTTAATAGTTGTTTTGGCAGTAGGACAAAGTTATGGAAGTCCCTACTCTGCCATCGTCCTACAATCATCTCTTATATTTTAACAATCCATTATTTTAACTAAGATTTTCTGTGCACCATAAATATGGCTATATTTATTTTATTATTCTCATATTGATATCCATCTTAGAAAGAAAAGAGCAATCATCAAAAAACAAAAGAAAATGCCATCATATTTTATTTACTATGATGGCCATTTAATGAGGAAATATATGCCCAGCCAGTTGACACTTATCATTGTTACACAGTCCAAGGAATTATTTGCTCTGAAAGAGTTGCAGTTTATATTTAAATTTTAAAATGCTTTTATTATTTTCCATATGTATTCCCTTTTAATTGGACAGGCAGCCACTACAATCTCAAACTAATTTTCAATGCCTTCTAAAAGTGGCTTATAAATATTCTGTTGTTTCTACTCTATAGTAGAAACAATAGGGATCTATTATTCTGCTATACATAAGTAAGCTGAAATGATAATTTATCTAATAAACTGTAATTTATCTTTATGAAAATGTTATTTTTTATTTGTCACATTTAACACATCATTATCAATTCCTAAAAAATTCATTTTGCTGATCAGTAATGTAGCAGCTCGGTATTATTTGTGAATTCCAAAAATAGATATTGGATTATGTTTGCAAACTGGTCTATTTCTCTGGGCATGATTAAATTATGATTAAGGCTTTGATTGGGCCATATCAATAGGATGTTGAGTCCCTGCCCCTTGGTGGGCAGGGACTCACAGAGAAACTGCACTGCAGAGAAGATATGTTGGAGTTTTGAGCTGGAGCCTGGGAAGTAAAAACATGGGAGAGAGCAGAGCAGCTGAGCCTGGAGAAAATCGAGCACCAGGGAGAGAGACAAGGCCTAGAGAGACCGGTAGACTATAGCTGACCTTGTGGAGAGAACAGAGCAGCTGAACCTGGATAGAAACAAGCCCTGGGAGAGAGACAAGACTTATTCCAGCCTACAGCCATATTGGAAGAAACTGGGACCATGGAGCCTAAAGAGGAAGAGGAAAGCTGAACATCGACAGCCATCTTACATCAACATGTGGCAATATAATTTGGTGAGGGAAGTGACTTACGCTTTATGGCCTGGTAACTGTAAGCTTCTACCCCAAATAAATATCCTTTATAAAAGCCAACAGATTTCTGGTATTTTGCATCACCACCCGTTTGGCTGACTAATACAAGTAATTACTGTTAAAGATGTTTAATTGGCAACTTATTTTCAGCTGGAGAAATCAAAGTTTCTTACCTCAAAATTCCATTTAAAAATAATTTTACTAACACATTTTTCTCATGTTTCTTGGTAAAAACATCTTGAGTTTGGACACCTGAATTTTAGACCACAGAAAGATTATTTTAAGACAAACTTATCAGCAATCTATTTAGGAAACCAATGGACTTGTGAGGAAAGTAGTTCAACTGATAAACTTATTATTTTCTAATTTTTTCTTATCTATTTCCTCATTTGGCTTTCATCAGAATTTACATTGTGTTGATTTCTTTTATTATTTGATCAAGTCAAACCAAAATTCTGTTATCTTTCATTTAATAATTTGTTAATACTCCTTGTAATTCAACTTATTTTTTTAATACTTAAAGAATTTAGTAAAATGTAAAGGTAGAGCTTCTTAATTAAGATAGACTGAATTTGTTCAAAATTGCATTTACTGTAATGTGGCACAAGCAGTATAGGAAAGTAGTCAATGACTTGGTTTGTTTCTTGACTTCTTCAATTACTAGCTTTGTGAACTTGGAAAAATTGCTAAACCATTTATAACTAAATTTCCTTTTCTGTAAAATGGGGATAATAGTTACATAAATTTCTTAGGGTCATTGTGAGATTTCAATGAGATTACTACAAATAAATCTCAAAGAATAGTGTTTTGCTCTTGTTACATTCCATAAACACGAACTTTTAATATTAGTGTTGAAATTTTGATCCTGATTTTCATAATTGAAATTGCCCCATAACTGGCAGTTTAGACTTTCTAGTGAATGAGAAGAAGCAGGGAATGTATTCTTTTCATGTGTTCATTTGACTTTTTAGGTCAAGCAAGTTTTGGGAAGCTCTGGTATCAAATATTTACTTAAGTGAGAAACTCAGCCAAGCTTTTCACATATGTGTATACATAAAATGGAGATATATGTGTGAGTGATGAATTCATTTTGTTATTTGGATGTTGAGGTAATATATGCAAATAATGCATATATATGCAATATATGCAAATAACATTAATTAAGTGTTCAACCCTTTTCACCATAACAATGTGAAAGATGTAGAAAGATAATGCAGTAAGATGTAATAGGGAGCAGTTCCACTCTAGACTGCCTTAGGTTTAACTGAGCACCCTCGTTGCCCATATTTAAAGTGGACAGTATGCTGAGAGGAACTGAAATATTTTCAAGGGGGCATTATTTTTATCAACATAAGAAATATCTTTTTAAATATCAGAGGTGTCTGAAAATGAATGGTGCATGTGGTGGAGACAGAGAGTGTCTCCCTATTAGATTGTCCACAACAAGGTTAATGATCTTGTGTTGTACAATTTGTACATTGTATTTAAACACTACTTCAGGTTTTGACTCTATGAAATCTGCTTCCTTCTAGTACAATTATTGTATGAGGTTATAAGTATATGAGGTCATTTTAAAAGCATTCTTATGAGAAAAGATTACATAAATAATATAAAGGTAGATTTTTGGCAGCTATCCAAAAGAGGTTGTCTTCTGTTCCCAATGTTCACAGATGTAGAAGTGAAAAAGAACATAAAAGATAAAGTAACTATAATTTATCATTTAACCTGAGTCACTTTTGAGAGTGAAAAAAGATACATGCTTATTATGTTCCAACAACTGGAATAAACCGGTATTGTCCTGTGCAAACTAAAGCAGGTGGTCATTGTAATCACAATTTCTTCTCAACTCCTCTATGATTTGTAAAAAGACATAAAGTCATACATAATTGTTATATTACAGATGTTTAGCGATTCATAGAGCTTGGCCCAGAATATTTCTCTTAGGATAGTTTGAAGATGCCCTGTCCACATTTCTGAAGGTTAGGACTGAGGAGGATAAGAAAGAAAAGCAATTGCAAGAGGAAATACAGAGTCACCAGAATGAGATAAGAAAAGTTGTGTAGCAACATTAATTCAAAAACACAAAGAACTATACCAGGACACTGTTTTTCCCCATTCACATCTTTGTGTGCCTCTGATGTCCTTTGTCTCCTGGTGTAACTGATTCAATATATCAATTTATAAGGTGTTAAAATTTCCACCTTACTGAGAGTTGGATATGTTCTTATAAGGTAAAATGGAGGTAGTAAAAATTTTTCACTCCAATCACCACACCCTAGAGTCTCACTTATGTCCCAAACCAATTTACTAGAAAAAGAAACAGAAGAAGAAATGAGTTGGGGAAAAGGTTGAAATCATGCTTTCTGGGGAAGTATGTAAGAATCTTAAAGAGCTGTGTATAATTTGGAAATGAAGCAATAATATTTACTATTGATTTGATTTCTTAATCATAGTGTTGCACTTATTTCAATCACACATAAAAATCGTCTTATACTTTTTACCTATCACACTAGTAATTGGGAAACATAAATTGATAAAAAAATGAGCTAGGGGTTTTGGAATCAAGCTTTAATTCTTTACAAAGAATTTCTTTGCTGGAGTGACGATGGGGAAAAACCTCACAATTAGTAACAGAAGCCATGGCAAATAGAATTTGGAAGAATCAATTACCAATAAATTCATAATACAAGCTAAATATACTCTAAGTGAAAATATACATTTCCTCATTAGGTCTCCAATATTACTTTTCTTTTTAACAGTGAAAATTTTTTTAATGCTAAATGAAAGCAATAAAGTTTAAAAAGGGAAACCAGTTTTTACAACAAAAATATTTATTTGAGTGAGCACATTGTAAATCTGTATCATTTTAGTAGCTATAGTATTCATTATAGAAATTGTGCATGCCTATATTAAAATTTTTATCTAATTATATTAGTTACCTAGAACCCTCTCACTCCTTCTTTCTTTTGCTAATGATTTATTCCCAATTGCCCTATTCATAAAAAGTATAAAGGGAAGACTGCCTGTGCAAATAGTAGATGTGCTTGCTCTGTACAGTCTCTGCAGGGATCTTGGCTTTAGTTCATGGAATACCAAGAATAGATTAGGCCCTCCATACTAATGTTAATAAACATTTTTTTTTAAATTTATTTATTTTTTATTGTGGGTAAAAATCAAAATTTTCACAATACATACCACTATTTGTAAAATGATATATAAATATATATGCATATATGTGCATTTGCTTACAAAAATGTTATTTATATATATATAAATATATTTTAAGAGGTGCTTAGATTACCGAAAATATTACACAGAACCCCCTGGGATTCCCATGTTGCCCACCTCCCACATCTCCCACCACATCCCATGCCAGGTGTGCGTGGAATCTCGGTGGAGCTGCAACTCCTACCCTACAGCTTAATTAAAAAATTTTTAACTACCATTTTTATTTCCTTGATTTATCTCTTTTTCCTCCAGTTTTTTTTTATTTGCCCAATGTCTCCTGAAACTACTAACATTTATTTATTTTTTTCATAGGATAAATTTTATTTTTAAGGAAATTTTAGATTACATAAAAGTATCATCAAAAGGATAAGGGATTTCCATATACCCCAACCCTCCACCCCTCACATTTTCCCAAGTAATAACATCTTACATTAGTGTGGTTGTCCATCATCATCATTTTGTTATTAGTCCTGGGTGATTCCAAAGAACTGCAGAGTAGGTGTTAATCGCAACTCTGGTGAGATTCAGGGTTCAACTGGCAAATGAACAGATTGCAGATTTAAGTCTCGGGGACATATATTTAATGGATTTAATGCTAATTATAGGCTCAAATAAAAGGCGTAGAAGAATCATGTGTAGGAATTTTATAAATGAGTCTAATTCTGTTACATTGGGGAAATAGGTTATCATATATTCCAAGGTAAGGCTCACTGACTAGTTGCTGAATTCATGGGGTTGTATGCCTTGCCTATCATGTCTGATGTCTCTAGAGCCCTCAGGATCACCTGTGTTAAGGCTTAGTTTACTGTGGCAGTTAGTGAGAGCTGCCTGAGACATGCATAATGGTAAATTCTGGAATGATCTCCTAACTCACTTTAAAATCTCTTAGCCATAAAATCTCTTTTGTATTTAATTTTCTCCCTTTTAGTTAAGGTCTTTTTTCAAATGCCTTGTTGCTTAGCACTTGGTGTTAATCCCTCAGTGCCAGGGAGGTTAATTTCCAGGAATCATACCCTATGCCAGAGGCAGGGGCAGGTAATGATTTTATTTGCTGAGTTTGGCTTAGAGAGAGTCTACATTTGAGTAACAAGGAGGTTTTTAGGAGGTAACTCTTAGGCAATAGATATTATTAGGCAAAGTTTCAATTTTCCAAGAATAAAGTTTATAAGTGCTAGCAGTAATATCAAGGGCTTGGCATATTGGTATGTTTTATTTTACTAGCCACTGCTTATGTACTCTAGAGATTCTTGTTACTCTGTCTGAGAATGTAGCAGAACTCCCAGAATGAGAATTTAATATCTTGTTGGCTATTGTATAGGTCTCCACCTACTGAGATCAGACCCTATGGCTACATGAACACATTCATATTCCATAAAGGCAAACCTCAGGTGCATCCTTCCCCACACATCCCTCCATCTATGATACCCTGTACCAGTGACCCTCCCCTGCCATAGTTGCTAAAAGAATACTGCCACACTTATATTCTTAATTATTTTATTCTCTTAATTGATAACACTTGATAGTATTTTTTCCTTCAATACCTATCCTTTTTTGTTAGTTCTGGTTATCCATAAGACAAATTCAAAGATCTTTGGAAATTCTTAATATAGAATAAAATGCCATTTTCTTATTTTTATACTTTTCTATTGCTTGCTGTTGTATTACTTTATATCTGCAATCCAATAACAGTAAAAGAGCAACAATAATCACTAATATTGTAATTAATAACAATTCTAAACTGCTAATATATTAAATGTCCAAGTCTTTCTTCTAAAAGATTTGACCCTGTTTAGTAGGGTCAGTATTTGCACTTGGAAGCAATATTTGTTGACATCCATAGAATGATTTAACAACTTCATTATTATCAATAATATCATGTCATTACCTCTCATTCCCATATTTACCCACGTGGTAATTTCATAACAGAGAAGTTTAATTGTCATGTCACTCACACCAGGTTTAAATTTTCTTGACATAAATTTTCCACCAGGATATTGCAAAGTAAATTTCTTTGCCATTTTTCATTTCCATAAACTACAGAATGTTTAGGGGTTTTCTGATCAGTTTAATTAAAAACAGCTTTCCTACCTGGTATGAGGAAAAACAGAGCTCACTCTGTAAATTTTTTGTTTTATTGCCTTTTTAAATTATGATTGATCATATTTCGTGATTATCACATGCTCAACTATCTTTTATATGAATATTACTTTATTTACTCTCCTTTAGTTTCTCATAAGTGGGCAACCATCCATCTCAAATTTATCTTACCAGAGTTTTTTAATGGTATTTTATAACTGATTACTTTCCAAGTATAAGTATGAAAACCCCATAGAAGTTGCCATTGAAGATTCTTCTTGGTTTCTATTAACATTAAATAAAAGTTGAAATACAACATTTTCTGAAAAACATCATGAATTTTGATGAATGTGGTAAAGAATAATAGTCTAAAATTTAGATGGAAAATGATTCATATTGAATCAATTTTGGGTACAAAATAAACTTAATATAAACAGTTAAAATGAATAAGGATGTTAGAGTTAACCATTTACTAGTTCCACAAAATTTAAAAAATGTAGAGACCAAACATTAAAACTGCACTAAATTGAAGGCAAAAAAAAGATTAATAGATACAAAGACACTTAGCTTATGAATAATTAGTTCTTTCCCCAAAAACTATTACTCCTTAGTAATAATTTAGCAGAGTACCCCTTTCAAGGCAAACAAGAATACTATGATTTGTAAACAAGAATACAATGCTTTTTGTAACTATTTGTAAATAAGTATACTATAATTTGCATTTTCTATTTGTAAACAAGTATACTATGATTTGTAATAATGATGAATAACAATACATTTATATTAAAAATGTGATGATCTTATCATTAGTATGTAATAATGTTTTAAAAATTTTAAAACAGCTAATGCCTAATTTACCAAAGTTAGATTTCCCCAAAATTCTATAGTCAATGATTTTTTTTATTTCTTTAAACACATATTTGTTAAAGCTATTCCTTTGTGTTTTTTTGGGCAAATCTGCCTCAGCTCATTCCCAATAAATTATTACTCTCAATAGCTTATCTTCTGGGGGGAACAGTGGGGCAGCGTCTTACAAGCTAAGACCAAGCAGTGGTCCCCCATCCTCTTGTGCTGAGCAGGAATAGCTGGCAGAGGTTCCTCAAGTGGCAGTTGTGTGGTGGGCATAAATTTGTGCTCTGCCACAGATTGAGGAGAAATCTCCAGTATATAGCTTTACATCTATAGTAAAAGCATCAATCATTTAATAGTTCATTTATTTCTGGTGAGTATTTTGATGCTATTTTTAAAAGATGATAACTGTTTCAAATTAGATAAGTTAGATTGTAAATTTGGCTCTGAGTAGAGGTCAGGTGTGACATAATTTGAAACCAAGACCATAATACATGAGAAAAGATAGTTTGTTGCTCACAAGTCGTAGAGAGAGAAGGCTGCCATGAGGGATCAATGGGAAATGTGACTATCTCAGGTGATTCAACCAGCAGGTGGGTAGTACACAAGCAGAGAGAGAGGAATTTCTGGGTTTCTGCCTTTATTACGGTCCCGGGGTGGAGGTTAGTAGATTTCCATTGGAGTCAAGGATAGGTTAGTTTAAAGCAAATGCATGGAAGGGTGAAAGGACTGGAGGTCCAAAAGCAGTGAGGATGGTTAGATTATGATTTAGCTCAGCTATGCGGTTTGGATGAGTAGTGTGGGTGTGACCACAGATGCAGGTTTAGAATATATGGAAGTTTATGCCCTAGGTTAGAAAACTGCTTATTAACTAGGTCAAAGGCCAATGTTGAAGCAAATGTCTTAGTCAAAGTAATATGGATGCCAAGGTAGAACACAAAACTTTTGACAGTTATGAAATTCCTTTTTTTGGAAACAAAAATCTTTCATAATTGTTTTCTAGTTATGGAGATATTTACATGCTTTATAAGTGAGCTGTATATTATTGAATGGTTTGTGAATCAAATAGTATGCTTTTTTTTCTTAATGTGATGGTTAGTTTTATATACCAACTTGGGTTAGGACATAGTACACAGTTATTCCATCAAACGCTAATCTCGGTGTTATCCTGAAGGTAAAATATAGACCAAAAGATGGCCTACACTAAATTAATAATGCCAGTATTTCCTTGGCATACTGTAGAGAAGGGTATCTAAAAACTTAGGGAGAATGGGATGGTAAACTGAATTTTTCATATTAGAACTGCTCACTCACCCTAGGAATGCCCAGTGGATACTCTTTTCACTATGTGAGAGGAGCGTAAGTATCCTTGAAGAGCTCTGTGGTTGCTCTTCTCCATAGGTCAGAAGTTACTGTGGCTACTAATCTGGGATCCTTAAAAACAATGGGAATAATTGGAACCTTGAGAGGCAGAGGCCAAGAGGTGGCACTTAATCACCCATGATAAGATTGTTGTGGTTACTTTAATGGACAGCAGAGTAAATGTAGTAATCAGAATAATTTGACTTTCAGAGATGTATGACATTTTGTAGTTGATTATGGTGTCCCTAGAGGAGAAATAGATGGGCAGACTACTAAAAACTAACTTGATCTGTATAAGCCAAAGAGTTCTAAATTGACTAAAGCTAGCAAGGCCAGAAATATACCTCCACTGTTTTATCTCAACTTTCCATTCCTATGTCATAATTTTATCTGCAGGGACCTTGATTTTCTTTCCCTTTCTAAGATATCACACCAGTCCATTATATCGATGATATTATGCTGATTTGATGTAAGGAGCAAGAAGTAGCAACTACTCAAGAACTCTTGGTAAAAATATTTGTGTGTCAGAAAGTAGGAAATAAATACAACAAAATTCAGAGCCTCCCACATCACTGAAATATCTGGGATTCACGTGATGAGGGGAATGTTGAGATATTCCTTCTAACATGAAGTATAAATTGTTTCATCTGGTCACCCCTATAATCACAAAATAAGCACAATATCTCCTGGGCTTTTTTGGAATTTGGAAGAAACAAATTCTTCTTCGGGATATGTTACTTTTCCCATATTCTGAATGACCAAAAAAACTGCTAGTTTTGACCGGAGACTAGGACAATAGAAGAGTCTGCAGCAGGTCCAGATGCTGTGCAAGCTGCTCTGCCACTTGGGCATATAATCCAGCAGATCTAATAGTGCCTGATGTATCCATGCCAGATAGAAATGCTATTTGGTGCCTCTGGCAGGCAGTTGATCATAACACAGATTTTTAAGGTTTTAAGAGCAAAGTGTTGCTATTTTCTGATGATAAATACCCTCCTTTTGAGAGACAGTTTTTGGCTTGCTACTGAGCTGAAGTAGAGAATGAATGGTCAACCATGAACCACCAATTTACAATGTCACCTGAATTGTCCATCATGAATTGTGTACCCGACTCACCAAGCCATAAATTTCAGCATGCGGTGCAGCAGTCCATAATCAAAGGAAAGTGATATATATGAGACCAGGCTGGAGCAGGGCCTAAAGGTACAAAGAAGTGGCCCAAATACCCATAGCCTGTATTCTTGCTGCATTAGCTTCTCTCTACCAGCCCTCACCTATGATTAAGTTGTCCATGAAAGAGAATATTCGGCTTGGTTTACAGATGTATCTAAATGATATGCAGACATTTCCCAACAGTGGATATCTGCAGCACCATGATCCATCCTGGTATAATTCTGAAGAATAGTTATGAAAGGGAATCCTCCCAGTCAGCTGAACTTTTTTTTTTTTTTTTTTTTTTTTTTTTTCTTCCGCACTTTGGTGTTTTATTTATCATTTCCAAATCTCGGGCTTATGTACAGAAAATAAGGGCACTGTTAAAATTAAAAAAAAAAAAAAAAAAAAGCTAAAACGGCAGGCAAATGTGGCCAGCAGGCCTGGCCCACCAACCCCCTGCCCCTCAGGGGGGTCCCTGGACCTCGCTTGACACTAGGGAGCCTGTGTGCCCCTGCCAGCCTGCCCACCAGCCCCCAGAGCATCATGGAAAGCTGAACTTTGATTAATGCACCTGGTTGTTCATTTTGTTTGGAAGGAAAAATGGTCAGAGATATGAGTCTATACTGATCCATAGCATGAGTACGATGATTTAGCAGAATGGTCAAGGATTTGGAAGGAACATGATTGGAAATTGGTGACAAAGAGGTTTTGGGGAGAGATATTTAGATAGACCTTTCTGAACTGGCAAAAAATTGAAGATATTGGTGTTCCATATGAATACTAGAGTGACTTCAACAGAGAAGGGTATTAATAATAAAGTGGATAGGATAACATGTTCTATGGATATTATACCTCTTTCCCCAGTCACTCCTGTCATTAGCCATTGGGCTTATGAACAGAGTGAGCCATGGTAGTAGGGACTACCATGTCTTGTGATTAAAGTCAGTGCAAAACTATAATAACCCAATTCAGGTAGAACTACTAATGGCCAAGACCACTTATTAATGAAGGTTTGTTCCACCCAACCAAGCAAAGAACTGTGATCAGCTGATGTGCTTTCTAAAGCCAAAGGGGATATGTAAGGGATAGTGCAAGAATGTATAAACACCAGCTTTGACCATGTGACCAGTTGCAGAATAAAAACTATAATTAGTATGAGTATGTCTTCCTCAGTTTGTTATGAATACATATATTCATACTGATACTAAGTAAATATCTTTTGTTTTATTTTCTTCCCTATTTTATCCTTTATCATACAGGCAACAGTTACAGGATATCAAGGAAAATAGTGAATAGTGAATATCACCCAAGTAATTTGCAACCTCTTGTGAAGAAAGTGTTAGCATATTTTTAGTTGTACACAGAGTACTGTATCATGTTAGATAAAAGTTTGACTTTGTTATTGCCTTAATTGGGAAATTAAGTACGATTTAAGGAAATGTGCATGGGTGTCACTTTAGCAAGTGGTGGACTATGATGGTTAGTTTCATATGTCAACGTGGCGAGGCTGTACTATTCAGTTATTCAATAAATCAGTGTTGCTTTTAAGGTATTTTGTGAATGTGCTTAACCATGTACAGACACTTGATTTTAAGGAATGTATAGTATCTTCAATAATGTGGGTGGTTATCACCCTATCTGTTAAAAGGCCTAAAGAGCAAAACTGATATTTCCCTGTGGAAAAATAAATTCTACCTCAGAATGGCAGCATCAGGTCCAGAATGAAGGTTTTGAGCCTGGTGGTCTACCTCACAGATTTTGAACCTGCCATCTGCCACAATTATGTAAGTCAATTCTTTGAAATAAATATTTATATATATATATATTTATTATTGTTTTTATTTCTCCATAGAACCCTGACTGATACAGATGTGTCATTTAAGTTATCAATATATGACCATAATTTAAAAGACAGTTTATATTGAAAATTTTTGCATGATATATTCATTCAATAACATAAACAAAATTAAGAACTAACATTTTGTCATTTTGGGCAAGAAAAATGTTAGAAATCACAGAAAAGATATGCACAAGTGAATCAAGGTAAAATAATCTATGTCCATTTATTTATAATCTAAAGCTGTTTAGAATGGGCTATCCACCTTATTGCTACAATTAACTCTTCAATATTGAAATATTCTAGGAGGTCTTGTAATGATGAACTCATAAATAAAATTTCTTAGGGTGACTATATTCCACATGCTGGACTGTCACTGTAGGCTAATGCTAGCATACAAAGATATTTAAAATGTGCATGTGGCTGGATGAGAACTCATAAGCATTTCATGAAAAACATTGCTATTAATATTTCAACCACATCTAAACTGTATCTTAAGGCTTTCTGAGTATATTTCTTTTATGTTATTAATAAAAGGATAATCATAAAGACTCCCAAAACTATCCTTACGTATTCAGGATCTTGGGGACAAAAGAGCAGAAGAAGAGAATACAAGGGTCTTAAATTGAAGAAAGAACAGGAATAAATTACATTAGGTAAAAGGTGAAGGTTGAAATTAGAACTTGAAAAATAGGAATGGTTGAAACTTTTGAAGGGAAGTAGTAAATATTTAAATCCATAAATAAGTAATTTTGGTTTAATGAAGAATGCTTAAATCATTCCAATTACTTAAAAATATCACTGGAAATGTAAAGATTCCATAAAGATATTCCTGAGAATATATGATTCATGAAAACATGGAAATAATCATTTTTTTTCTTCCACTCTATCTTAAAATGTTAAAGACTTAAATTATTCGGGTATAGAAAATTCAGGTTTCAAGACAAGGAGAGGAGAGGAGAGGTTTTGGAGCAAATTGCATTTATTGGTTATTCACAGTCCCCAAAGAAGTACAAACCTGGCATGCAGAGCCATTAGGAGCACAACAGGCTTCTGGGGAACAACAACAGGGATGCAGAGAAAAACGGGTAACTGTGAGCTACAGACTTTATTGGATTCTGGGCTTGGGAGTTAGAACTTGGACAGTTAAGCAAGCCTTTGGTGGGTATTTGTTTGAATTCAGAGACCCCCTGAAACCAGACAGGATCCTCTGGCCATGAGGATGAGGGATACATGGGGAAACTTAGCTCATGCGAGGAGCTGGACGGTGAGCCCTGATGGTTGGCAACACTTCAAAATGGTGTTTGGAAATTGAGAATAGCAATATGCATTCAAATAACATTTTAGAAAATCCAGATTAAATTTTTAAGTTACTTTTGAAAATGATGACTATAAAAAAATCATTTCAAATAAATAAAGATTTCATTTTAGTTTTCATTTTTGGAGATTTTTAAAAATAATAGTATTTTATCTTATTTTTGGTCTACTGAGATGTCTTTGAAAATGTTATTTGCCAAAAATCAATATATGTATATGTTTTTTGCTTTTTGTCACCACAAATAATTCCGTCATCTGTTGCCACATAATTCAGACTTGGAAATATACAAGGCCGGGATCCTTAGCACCAGATGACTTATTGAATTTTGAATTACACTTTCAGCATCAGCAACATATTTGTTTCTAGTAAACAGGTAATATTTCTTTAGAATCTAAATATATATCATCTGTTACTTCTAGTTTAATTTTAATATAAATATTGTATCAATTAACAACTAAAAAAACTGTTAGTTACTAAAGGCTCTCATTTCGAAGTTCTAAAACCTTGGTGACTTAAAACAACCAAAATTTAGTCTCTCACAGTTCTGGAGACTAGAAGTCTGAAATCAAGTTATTGGCAGGGCTGTGCTCCCTCTGATGCGATGCAGAAGAATCCTTCCTTGACTATTCCTAGCTTCTGGTGGTAGCTGGTAATCCTTGCATTCCACACCTGGTAGCTTCATATCTCCAGTCTCCGACTCCATTTTCACATGGCCTTTTCCCCTATATGTCTCTGTTTGGCTCTTCTCTTCTTGTAAGAGCATCAGTTATATTACTGGATTAGGTCCACCATAATTCTGTCTGATCTTATTGTAATTGATACATTTGTAAAGACACTATTTCCAATAAAGGTCACATTCCCAGTTACTGAGGGTTAAGGTTTCAGCATATATTTTTGTGGAGTACAATTTGACCCATAACCCCTTAACAGCCTGCCCTCTGTCCTCGTAATTCATGACATTTCCAAGTGCAAAATAAATTCATTCCATCCCCACATTGCCAAACATCTTAACCCATTACAGCATCAACTTTAAGTCCAAAATTTTATCTAAATATAATAAACTCAGAGTCCCAACTCTCATCTTCAAAATCATCTAAACCAGTTATACGCAAGACACTGGGTATGATCCATACAAGGACACAATGCCTCTCCAGTTGTGTACCCCTGTGAAACTATAAACTACTTATCTACTTCAGAATACAATGGTGGGGCAGGCATCAGATAGGCATTCCTATTCTAAATGTAAGAAAATGGGAGAAATAAAAGGATCACTGGTCTAAAGCTAGTTTACAACCCAGCAGGACAAATTTCATCAGGTTTCAGGGCTCTTGGGCCTGCCTTTTCTGCCTATCCTCTGCAAACAAGAGGCAGTGGCCCTGTCCCCTGGGCTCACCTCCCCTGATCCTGTGGTGGCAAAGGCAGCCCACTGGCCTCTGAGCTGCCTACAAGTCATTCTTCCCCTTCCTTGAAGTTAATACATGTTCACAGCTGAGTGGCTCTACGAGCTTAAACGGATGTTTAAAATGAGCTAGCATCAATTTGTGGCATGTCCAAATTCTTTTTTTTTCCACTCACCACCCTCTCCTTATTCCACATTTAGTTCCATATCATAGACAAAAAACTCCATTTCTATACTCTTCCATTTTTACTCTTGCTTACTTTAAGTTCACGCTATCTCTGATGTTGTTACTCTGAAGTATCTGGAGGATCTAATTCTATTTGAAAATAATAAATTGATATCTGATAAATCACTTTTTCCCAGTGGTGTCTTTATTTTAAGAGATGATAATCTCCTTAACTCACAGGTATTAATTTCTAATAATATAGATATTAGGCACAGAAAATAAATATTTTGTATCAAGGTCTTGAGTTCATGTGTCTTATTACACTATTACAATAAGAAATGTATTTAAACTAGCTGAAAAGTGATAATGATGATAAAATAGGGCATTCTTGAAATATATTGAGCTAATTAACTCTTAGGTTGAAAGGTCTATATTGATGTACAAGAGCTGGTGGATTGTATATATTCCAATAGTTAGCAAACTCTTAAAATATACTTTCATTCCTTTATGCCTTTTTTCTTTGATCTAGGTTGCTTTAATACCTAAAAATCTAAGACAAATAAACATTCAAATACCCAAGAAGGTAAGTTTTGTAAATGTAGAAAAATTTGTTTTCATACATATGTAAATTATACTAACTTTTCAGTATGAGAGTGGCAGTGTGGGACACATTTCTTCCTTTTCTCTTAACATTGGAGCTTCTTATAAGATCTTAAAACAGGCCAAATGATCAGAAATGAAATTCCAAATAATTTGTGTTTAGACTGTTTTAAATTCACAGTTTAAAGCATTTCTATCTTATTTAGTTACTGCTTTTGGTATTGTGTATTACTTTGTACATGACTCCACTGGTTTTCTTACTATAATTCTTTCAGATTGTACATAGAGTAGTTTTACTAATTTTGATATTCAAAGCACTAGTTCTTAGAAATGTTCCGTGTTTAAATGGCTTTGCCATAGCTATCCCTGTCACGAAGATTCACAATGCACATATGCATTTAATAGTGGTTCTCTCCAAAAATGTATCACACACAAAAAATTAACAGGAAATAACTTTTTAGTAATTCATTATGACAAGTATTCCTCAGAAGACAGTTTTGGAAATAGATTTAGTAGGTGTTCTTAGAGAAAGCTCATATAATAGTATGCTCTATTTTTCACAGTAAGTCTGCTAGACACCTAAATTAACATTTTCCTTGCGATCACACTTTAAAAATCTCATTCTAAACTAATTGAGTCAGAAGAGCACACTGGCACATTTAATAAATTCTGCCCATCTCATTTTCAGTAATGCCTACTAGCACAAAAATAATTATGTTAAAATCAGGATTCGAAATTTTTTGTACAATGTGTAACTGGTTTCTTATTTGACTCTGCTCAAGTCTTTAGATTTGTCCCATCCAAAAGTAAATAAAGTTATATTGCTTTTTAAGTCTCCTATGGTTTCTTACATGATTCTAAGAGTGTTGGGAAAGTTTAGAAAAGTGAGGAACCATTTGTGTTTCCTGAAAATATTTCTTAAGATATATGTTAAGCAATTATATGAATTGATATATTCAACAAATATTTATTGAGAACGCATTGCAAAACAAGCACTGTGTTAAGCAAAATAGAAATATGCACTGCTCTCTACAAACTTAAAAGAATGCAACTCATAACAATCAATAGTAGAAAGCTTGGTGGTGTAATTTTAAGCCTAATTGATTGGGGAAAATGTTTTTAAGTTATAGAGACAAAATGAAATAAAACGAGGCACTTGTTTGATATGAAAATGCAATAGTTTTCCAGGATTAGTAAAATATAAGTAAAATTCTGAAATGATTTTTTTAAATGAAGAAAGCCAACAGCTGATATATGTTTGCTTTAAATGCTGAAGGATTACATAGTATAAAATCAGTATAGGCATGTTTGAAAAACAAAAATCCCTTGACAAAATATTAATAAAGAAATAGAGTTCTTGAAAAATACATTAGAGGAAACAGACCTAATAGACATGTACAGAACATTACACAAAAATACAGAAGGATATATATTCTGCTCATGAGCACATGGATCCTTCTCCAGTCTAGACCACATACAAGGTCACAGAACAAGTCTCAATAAATTTAGAAAGATTGAAATTCTAAATAGTAATTTCTCTGACCACAATAGAAAGAAGGTGGAAATTAATAAGAGACAGAGAACCAGAATAGACACAAATATGTGGATGTTAACCAACACACTTTTAATCAATCAATGGGTCAAGGAGAAAATTGCAGAAGAAATAACTAATGAATGAAAATGAGAATACAGCATATCAAAACTTATAGGAAACAGCTAAAGCAGTGTTGAGAGGAAACTTCTAGCCATAAAAGCCTATATTTAATAAGAACATAGAGATACAATCAAAGACCTAACTGCACAGTGGGACGAAGTAAAAAAAAAAAAAAAAAAAAAAATCTCAAAGCAAGAAGAAGGAAGGAAATAACACAAATTAGAATGGAATTAAATGAAACAGAATAAAAAACACTAGAAAAATTAACAAAATTAAAAGCTGGCTCTTTGAGAAGATTAATAAAATTGACAAATCCTTAGCTAGACTAACAAAGAAAAAAAGAGAGAAGATACAATTAAATAAAATGAAAACATGAGAGGGCCTATCACCACTAATCCTACAGAAATAAAGAGTATCATGAGAGGATATCTTGAAAAGTGTTTACCAAGAAGATGGATAAGTTAGATGAAATGGACAAATTTCTAGAAACACACAAGCAAACTAAATTGATGAAAGAAGAAAAAGAAGAACTCAACAGACCAATCACAAGTAGTGAGATTGAATTAGTCATCAAAAAACTCCCAACCAAGAAAACCCAGGACCAGATAACTTCACAGGTGATTTCTACCAAACATTCTGGAATGAACTAACACCAGTCCTGCATAAACTCTTCTAAAAAAATAGAAATGGATGGAACATTACCTAACTCATTCTATGATACCAACATCACCCTAACACCAAAGTCACATAAAGACGCCACAAGAAAACTACAGACCAATCTCTCTAATGAACATAGATGCTAAAATCCTCCACAAAATACTTGCTAATCATGTTCAACAACATATCAAATGAATTATACATCATGGTCAAATGGGTATTAACTCAGGTATGAAATGATGGTTCAACATAAGAAAGTCAATCAATGTAATACACCACATTAAGATCAAAAGAAAAAAAATCACATGGTCATCTTTATCGACACAAAAAGAGCATTTGACAAGATACAGCATCCTTTCTTCATAAAAACACTCTGAAAAATAGGAGTAGAAGGAAATTTCCTCAACATGATAAAGAATATATATGAAACCACACATCAGACTCAATGGTGAAATACTAAAGGCCTTGAAGCAAGGCAAGAATGCCCAATGTCACCACTCTTGTTCTACATTGTATTAGAAAAACTTGCTTGAGAACTTAGGCAAAAAAAAAAAAGAAAAGAAATTAAAGGATCCAAATTGGAAAGGAAGAAGTAAAACTTTCACTATTTGCAGATGATATGATTCTATGCATAGAAAGACCCAAGAAATTTACAACAAAGCTTCTAGAGGTGAAAAATGAGTTCACTAAAGTGACAGGATATAAGATCAACATGCAAATATCCAGAGTATTTCTGTACACCAATAATTAGCAACCTGAGCAGGAAATCAAGAAAAAATTCAATTTACAATACCAAATAAAAGAACCTAATATCTAGGAATAAATTTTAATGAGGGCATAAAGGAATTTTGCATAGTAAACTATGCAAGATATTTAAAGGAAATCAAAGAAAATCTAAATAAATGTGAGAAAATTCCATGTTCATGGATTGGAAGACTAAATATCATTAATATGCCTCTCCTACCCAAATTGATTTACAAATTTAAGGAAATCCCAATAAAAATTGCAACAACATATTTAGTGAACTGGAAAAGCCAATTCTGAAATTTATTTGGAATGGCAAGTGGTTCCTGAGCAGCCAAAAACATATTGAAAAAGAAAAATGAAATTGGAGGAATCACACTACCTGATATTAAAGCATACTATAAAGCTACACTTGTCAAAACTACATGATACTGGAAAAAAAGATAGATACTAACCAATGGAACTGAATTGATAGTTCTTTAAATATATATAATTTATTTTTAACAGATACTTCGATTACATAAAATGCTAAGTATGGATTCCCATATGCCCCACTCTCCATATCTCTCACTTTTCCCCACATTAACAACTTCTTTCATTAATGTGGTACATTCATTGCAATTGAAGAACACATTTTGGAGCATTGCCACTAAGCATGAATTATAGTTCACATTGTAGTCTACACTCTCTCCCACACAGTTCTGCATGTTTTGTGACAATATAAAATGGCCTATATCTGTTATTGCAATGTCATCCAGGATGATTCCCAAGTCCCAAAAAAAGGCCCTATATTAAAACTGTTTTTCCCTCTCCCTGCCCCCAGAGCCTCCAGTGCTCACTGACTCCACATCAATGTTGTAATTTCTTCCAATGCTAGAATCATAATATGTATATAGTAGAATACCAGTAAGTCCACTCTAGTCTATAGTTCATTCCCCAAACCTGAGGATTCTGGGTTGGTAATGTCCACTCCACCTCTAATTGAGAGGAGGCTTCAATCCCATATAGCAGGTGGATGAGACTTTCTTGATTGTAGTTGTTGGCTCTCTTATTTCCTTGGTATGGTGGTTGTCAATCCTCACCACCTTGTTAGTTGTCCTGGGTGATTCCAATGAGCTGGAGAGTAGGTGCTGCAACTCCGCTGAGGTTCCAGGTCCAGCTGGCACATGGATAGCCCAAAGACTCCAGTTTCTTGGATGTACACCTACAAACTCTGGCACCAAATATAGGTTTAAATAGGACAGATGAGCAATGTGTAGGGAAACCATAATTGAGTCCATCTCTGTCACTCTTAGGAGCACAAACTCCAAGTAGGGCTCACTGGCAAGGCACCGAACTATGGAGCTATCTGCTCTGACCATAGGACCTGGGTGTCTCCAGATCCCTCAGGAGCCCCACTATTTGGGGTAGTATCCACTTTGGTAGTCAATGAGATCCTGCTGAGATGTGTATAAGTGTTACCTCTGGGACGATCTCCCAACTCACTTTGAAGTCTCTTAGCCATATAAACTAACTTGTCTTTACCTTCCCCCCTTTTACTTGAGATCTTTTTCCAGTTGCATTGCTAGTTGGTGCTTGATAGTAATCCCTTGGTGCCAAGGAGGATCATACCTGGAAGACATGTCCCACGCTGGGGGGAATGCAATGCATTTATATGCTGAGTTTGACTTAGAGAGAGTTCACATTTGAGCAAAAAGGAGGCTCTTAGAAGGCAAGTGTTAGGCACTCCACAACACTAGGCTAAGTTTCAATTTCAGAACAAAGGCTCACAAGCATAGTCATCAATATCAAGGGCCTATCAACAGATCATCCTTCTTTGCCAGTCATTGCCCTGCACTTGGGACACTGTTGCTGCTCCTTTCACTCACTTTGACAATGCCCAATGAACATTTGAACATATTTATATATCTTATATGTATGCCCAGGTGAATTTCCTCCCATGTATCCCCCATCACTGACACCCCACACCAATGATCCTCCACTGCCCCAGATGTGTAACCCTTCTGTGATCCAAAGCCTCTTAAAAAATAAAGCCATTAAAATAGTCAAATACAATTAATAGGAAAATGAAATAATAACAATAGGTTTAAATATAAGAAATAAAATACAAAAAAAATAGAAAAACCTAAAAATAAAATAAAAAATTGGGGATATTAAAAAATAATGAAAAATATTTTAATTTTTTTTTTTTTGACATTTTGACTTCATCACTGTAATATCTGGTGTCCTATATGTACAGTGGCATTTTCTTCCATTGATTCCACAGTGTCTTACTATTTTTCTTTTTTTTTTTTCAAAGAAGTTCTAGGTCACAGTAAGGTTACATACAGAATACAGGGGACTTTGATATACCTATCATCCTTCCCTTTTCCCCCTTCCTCTATTAATACCTTTTTATATGTGGATGGTACCTTTGCTATAACTGATATAAAAAGAGTGAAACATAGCTACTAAACATGATCAATGGTTTACATTATGGTTTACATTTAGACCATACACTTTTATAAATTTTGATGTTATTTAACATGGCCTGTGTCCATCATTTCAAGATCATGTAGAACACTTCCATTGCCAACTTAATACCCCCTGTTCAATCTGTTCTATTCCTCTTCCCCTCTCCTCTCAGGGCCCATGGCAACACCCTGACTTAACTCCTTGGATGACAAGATTCATAATTACTTGCAACAACACTGAGGTCTTGACATTCTGATATATCCTCCCCTATTAGGAACCACCTATACTCTCTAGTGACTCTGGCCTCTCTATTTGTGAACAAATCAGTTCTCCCCAGGTTGAGAGTCCAACTCCTTCCTGCTCTTTATGTGGGTCTTCACCCACTGATACAACACATTATGACAAAATGATCACTCACACATTCCTTAGAAGCTTACTTCAGGTGCACCCTGTCCTGAATGCCCCCCCCCATCCATCCAACATTGCAAACCAGTAAACCTTCCTTGTTACATTGCCATAAAAGCATTCCCAACTTTGTACTCTCAACCACATATCTGCAAACCCCCAATGTTCACCTAGTCCCTCTCCCAACCCTCTCCCCATTTACCTGGACCTTCCAACCCTCTCTCTCCAATCTACCCACTTTTCAAACTTGCACCACCCAACCCAATAATATCACTACCCTCCCATCATATCCCTTCAATGTGCAACTACACACTTTCACCTTACCATAGATTATGTCCATATGGGTGTTGGCTCACAATCTTCTTCTCCCTTTCTATTTCCTATAAACCTATCTTCCAGACAATAGCTCTCTGAGTCTGCTCAATTTGCTTATTTTATATCAGTGAGGACATGCACTGTTCATCTTTCAATGCCTGGCTTGCTTCACTCAACCTAACGTCCTCAAGATTCATGCATGTTATTTCATGTGCTAGCACTGTATTCCTTCTTACAGCTGAATAATATTCTATTGTATGTTTGTATGACATTTTGTTTACCCATTAATCTGTTGATAGGCATTTGGGTTGCTTCCAACTTTTGGCAATAGTGAATAATGTCGCTATGAACATTGGTGTGCATATATCAGTTCATGTCTTTGCTTTCAATTTTTCTGGGTATATACCCAGCAGTGGAATTGCTGGATCATATGGAAGTTCTATAGTTAGTTTTTTAAGGAACCGCCAAACTGTCCTCCACAATGGCTGGACCATTCTACATTCCCATCAGCAGTGAATGAGTGTCCTCATTGCTCCACATACTCTCCAACTCTTATAGTCTCCTGTTTTTTTTAATAGCCATCATTTTAATGGGTGTAAGATGGTATTTCATTGTAGTTTTGATTTGCATTTCCCTAATAGCTAGTGATGTAGAGCATCTTTTCATGTGCTTTTTGGCCATTTGTATCTCTTCCTTGGAGAAGTGTCTTTTCAGGTCATTTGCACATTTTTTAAATGGGTTGTTTGTATTTTTATTTTTGAGGTGTATGATTTCTTTTTATATGCTGGATGCTAGGCTCCTATAAGATATATAGTTACAAAATATTTTCTCCCATTGGGTAGGCTGCCTTTTTACTTTCTTGATAACACCCTTTAAGGTGGAAAAGTTTTTAATTTTGAGGAAATCCCATTTACCTATTTTTTCTTTTGCTGCCCGTGCTTTGGGTGTGAAGTTCATGCAACCATTTCCTATTATAAGGTCCTGTAGATCCTTTCCTACATTATCTTCCAAGGTCTTGCATACCCACTATAATTGAAGAGGCATCTATTTCTCCACTTAATTTTTCCAGTGTTTGCCTCATGTATTTTAAAGTGCCCTGGGTAGGTGCATAAATGTTTATGACTGTTCTTTCTTCTTGAAAGATTACCCCTTTTACTAACATAGAGTGTCGGTCTTTGTCTCTTACGATAGTTTTGCATTTAAAGTCTATTTTGTCCTATATTAATATAGCTACTCCCATCCATTTTTGGATATTACTTGCTTGTAAGATTGTTTTCCAGCCATTCACCTTCAACTTCCTTGAATCACTGGGTCTAAGGTGGTTTCTTGTAGACAACATATAAGTGAGTCAGATTTCCTTATTTATTCTGCCAATCTGTGTCTCTTCACTGGTGAGTTTAATCCATTAACATTCAGTGTTATTACTATCAAGGAATTACTTACATTAGCCATATTTTTGGGGGATTTATATATATCTTATTTTGGTTTTATGTCTCTTTTTGCCTTTTAGTTGTTCTTACACTCTCCTCCAACTTTCTGTCTATCTTGTTTTTTTCCTTTCGACCTGCAGAACTCCCTTTAATATTTCTTGAAGGGCAGGTTTCTTATTGGCATTCTCTCTTAATTTCTGTTTATCTGTGAATATTTTGAACTCTCCATAATTTTTGAATGCCAGGTTTGCTTGATAGAGAATTCTTGGTGGGAGTTTTTTTTTTCCTTTAGTACCTTAACTATGTCATACCACTGCCTTCTTGCCTCCATGGTTTTAGAATAGAAATCAGCACTTAATCTTATTGAGCTTCCAGTGTATGTGATGGCTCTCTTTTCTCTTGCTGCTTTCAGAATTTTCTCTTTGTCTTGACCATTGGATGGTTTTATGACATATCTTGGAGTAGGCCTGTTGGGATTTATATTGTTTGGGGTGCACTGCACTTCCTGGATATGTATATCCATCTCCCTCAAAAAGGTTGGGAAGTTTTCAGCCATTATTTCCTCCAGCCGTCCTCCTGTCACATTTCCCTTCACTTCTCACTCTGAGATGCCTACAATGCTTATGTTTGTGCATTTTGTATTTTCATTAAAATCCCTAAGTCCATGTAGTATTTTTCTATCTTTTTATCTATCTGTTCTACTATGTTTGATTTCAGATGTACTGTATTCCACATCACTAATTATTTCTTCTGCCTGTTCAAATCTGCTGTTATGTGCTTCCAGTGTCTTTTTGATTTCTTGGATTGTGCCATTCATCACCATCATATCTGTTATCTTTTGCAATTTCTTCAGTATGTTCTCCCAGTAATTCTTATTATCCTTAATCACTTCCTTCACTTCATTACGTTGCTCCATAATATTTGTTTGGACAACATTTATTAGTTGTTCAATGTACTGCACCTATTTCTGGGTTTTAGTTTGTTCATTGGACTGGACCATGTCTTCCTATTTCTTTGTATGGTTTGTAAATTCTTTTTGCCCTCTGGTTATCTTTTGATCTTAATGGGTTTATTTAGCTGACTAACTTCTTTCTTTACTCTAGGGTTCTATTTAGTTGCTGTTTTTGTGTGTTTGTTAAGTTTTCTCTCTAACACTTTGTTCTTCTTGTTCTATTTCATTGCTGTTGTCTATGTTCCCTTGAAAGAAAAAGATTAGAGCCAGAGGAAGCAAAAGAGGTGAGAAAAGAAAAGAATGATGATAATAATATTAGTAAATGTTAGAAGAGCAACCATATAAGACCTTGGAAAATGAATATTTAACTTATGTAATCAGTGTAGAGTAATAGAAATAAAAAAGTAGGTTACTAACAATGAAATGGGAAACCAAATAGAAAAAATATATATAGAATGAATTAAAAGGCCAGATTGATGAGAGAGAGGGAAAGAGAAAAGAAAGGACAAAAAGAACTAAAGTAAATAAAAGAGAGGAAGCAGAATAGAGGAGATAGAAATACAAACCAGGAATGTTGAAGACTAAGCAAAGAGGGGTGGAATGTAAGAACAACAACAGAAAGTGGAAGATAGAAAGATGAAGGAAGAAAAAGAGATAGAATTGGTAGACAAAATCAGTAAACACAGAAAAGGGGAAATCGAGGACAGAAAATGCAGCAACCAAGAATCAAGCCAGCAGCACCTTGAGGAATTTATCTCTTTGTCCCACTCTCTTAAGATCAATGTTCTGAAGCCTCCTGCTCTGTGGATTCCCAAAATAGCCTACTTGGGCAGGACCTTGCCCCACTCAGCCATTTTTTTGTGAGAGAGACCGTGAGTGCACACTTAAATTGACACCATCTTCTTATAATTCTAATATAAACCCCATGCTTATACAGCCACCTGATAATCAACAAGGCCACCAAGTCCACTCAACTGGGACAAAATAGCCTTTTCAGCAAATGGTGCTGGAAGAACTAGATATTCATATTCAAAAGAATGATAGAGGATGGCCAACTCAGGCCCTATACAAAAATTAACTCAAGATGGATCAGAGACCTAAATATAAGAGCCAAGACTATAAAGCTTCTAGAAAATAATGTAGGGAAGCATTTATGAGATCTTGTGATAGGAAATGATTTCATAAATTTTATACCCAAAATGCAAGTAACAGAAGAAATAAATAGATATGTAGGACTGCCTCAAAAGTAAAAACTTTTGTGCTTTAAAGTAGTTTCTCAAGAAAGTGAAAAAGCAGCCTACTCAGTGAGAAAAAATATTTGGGAACTACTTATCTGATAAAGGCCCAATATCCAACATATATAATGAAATCTTACATCTTGATAATAAAAAGACAAACAACCCACTTAAAAAGTGTGCAAGAAATTTGAATAGACATTTTTCCAAATAGGAAATACAAGTGGCTAAAAAGCACATGAAAAAATGCTCAATATCATGGGCTATTAGGGAAATGAAAATCAAAACTACAGTGAGATACTATCCTACACTTATTTGACTGGCTAATATAAAAAAAAAAAAAACACAACAAAAATCTACAACTGTTGGAGACAATGTGGAGGAATGGAAACACTCATCCATGGCTGTGGGAATGTAGAATGGTGCAGCCATTGTAGAGGATGGTTTGGCAGTTCCTCAGGAAGCTAACTATAGAATTGCCATATGATCCAGAAATCTCACTACTAGGTAACATCTAAAAGAATTGAAAACAGGGACATGAACCTATATGTGCACACCAATGTTCATAGAGGAACTGTTCACTCTTGTCAAAAGTTGGAAGCAACCCAAGGGTCCATCAAAGGATGAATGTATAAGCGAAATGTGGTATATACATACAATGGAATATTACTCAGTTTTAAGATGGAATGAAGTAGTGATACATGTGACAATATGGATAAATCTTGAGACCTTATGTTGAGAGAAGTAAGCCATTCAGTAAAGGGAAAATATTGCATGAACTCACTGATATGATCTAAGGATATGGGCAGATTCACAGAGAGAGTCTGGAAGATAGGTTACCAGGAGATAGAAAGGGAGTATAGAGTGGTGAGCTGATGTGCAATCTGGTCAGAACCTATGATAAGGTGGAAGGGGGTGGCTTGGCAGTGGATAGGGGTGATGGTGGTGCAGAGATGTGAGTGAGATTGACTGTGCTGAAGTGTGAGCATGAGCAGGGTTGTGGGAGTGGGTTGGGCTATCCATGGAACTGGGGAGAAGGCTGGAGGAAGGAACAGGTGAATTCTGGGGGAGGTCTGTAGTTCAAAATACAATTGGGGGGGGCGGATGTGGCTCAAATGGTTGGGCATCCGTTTGCCATATGGAGGGACCTGGGTTCAATCCCTGGGACCTCCCAGTAAAATAAAAAAAAAAAATATATATATATATAGAAGGCTCATGGGCTGCCAGGCTCTGTGTGCCGGTGAGCCGCCGGGCCCCGGGAGCCATGTAGCAAGATGATGATGTAACTGGAGAGAGACACAGGGGAGAGACAAGATGAGATGCTCCGAAAGCTCTGAAAACCAGGAACCAAAGTGGCGCAGGTGGTAGAACACCTCTCTCCTACATCGGAGGTCTCCAGGATCGAATCCTGGTGAAGACTCTAGGAAGAGGATGAGAAGGGATGGCAGGAAACAGACACAGGGAATTGCCCAGCAAATGGACACAAAACAGCAAATGGGGAAGGGGGTTTTAAAATGGATAAAGTAAATAAATAAATCTTTAAAAAAATACAGTTGTGGAAATGTTCTTTTGGTAAATATAGCAAGGAATGGTCATTAATTCAGTGTTTTGGGTGCAGAGATATGTGGGGAAGGGTAAACCTGGGGCCTGCTTCTATGGATTATGAATGTGTTCATCTTGTCATAGGGTTATCTTAGTGGACAGAGAAGCACACAATAAGCAATAAAATATTAAACTCCCATCCTGTGGAGTCAGGCTATGTTCTCAAGTAGAGGGGCAAGAATCTCTTGAGTGGCTAATAAAAGGAAACAGACCAATATGTCAAGCCCTCAATATTAATTCATGTAACTATGAAACTTATTCTTGTAAATGTAAAGCTTATTAATAACTATTGCCTAAGAGTTATTTCCTGAAAATCTCCTTGCGACTCAAATGTGGCCACAAACTCAGCAAATAAATACACCACCTTCACCCTGGCATCGAACATGACTCCCAGGTATAAGCCTCCCTGGCAATGAAAGATTAATACCAAGTTCCAACCAGTGATGCATTTGGAAAAAGACCTTGACCAAAAGGGGGAAACATCAAATACAAAAGAGTTTTCATGGATTAAAAGATTTCAAAATGAGTCAGGTCATTCCAGAGGTTACAATTACTCATGTCTCAGGCAGATCTCACTAACTGCCACTGCGAACAAATCCTCACAAAGGGGTGTTCCTGAGGGATCTAGACCCATCTGAACACTATAGGTAAGAAACCCAATATCTTGAATTCAGCACCCTGTCAGTGGCCCTTACCTTGAAATATATGACAGAATATATCCTCATTGTAACAAAATTAGACTTATTTATAATTTCCCTGTACATAATTCTTCTACCCCTTTTATTTGAGCATATAATTAGTACAATACCCATTAAATATATGTCTCAGAGACTTAAATCTTCAGTCTGGACACATGCCAATTGAGCCCTGATTCTCATAAGAGTTGTGGCCAACACCTACTCTCCTGTTCACCAAACTTGCTCAGGACAATGAACAAAATGATGATAACTGGAATTCCCATTCCAAAAGCAGAAAATATCTACAAATGCAAGCAAACAATTATTTCCATCTGCCCTATTATATCTAAGCCCCTTCTCAATCTAAGACAGAGTGGGCATCACCATCCCCAAATCCTGAAGGTTAAAGAATGAGCAAACATAAGGGAGGAATGCAACCATGGACAAATTAAATTTATAAATGGTGTAGTAATAGAAGAACATGTAACACTGATATAAAGATAGTGGTTATCAGTGGTTCTGAGGGGAGAGAGAATAGTAGGTGGAACACAGAATTTTTAGGGCAGTAGACTTAAGTGTATACCACAATGTAAACTATAGACCTTGGTTAACAATTTTCAAATATTTGTTCATCAATTGAAACAAATGTACCACATTATTATAAAATGTTATCAATAGGCTAAGATATGGGAGGATGAGGTGTGGGGTATATGGAAACCCCTTATACTTTTGACTTAACCTTTCCATAATCTAAAACTTCTTTAAAAATAAAGTTTATTATATTAAAAAGTCTACAAATCATATGTATATATATGTATGTGTACATATGTACATATATATGAACTGTTCAATATACATTCTTATACAAGATGACTAATTCAAATTACATTTTATGTATTTCTATACATTTTGAGGCATTTATCTACATATGTATCATAATTTTAAATATACATATAAATATCTGAACATATATATGAAAATAAATGCAAGTTTTGTATATGCCACACAATTTGTAAAGAAAAATAATGATTTTATTACATTTTCTAAATTTCTATCATTAGTTAAAATTCAGAGTTGAAAGAAATTAAATGATTCAAATTTTTAAAAAATTCAAATCAGAGGCGCTGCAAGCCTCTGATGCTCCTACACATGCCAGAAAAATTAAGCAACAAATATATTCTCAAATTTGTGGACATAAGAGGATTTTGGACTTCTAATCTTTGTAAAGATGTGTTGCTTTGAAATCATACTATAAATATTAAAATTTCAAAAACTATGTCATTTGAGAAATAGGGAAAAGATGAAATACCTAGATCATAGGACAATAATGCTTAAAACTATGGTAAAGAATATGATATCATTCCCCAAATTAAAAAAAAAAAAAACTCAATTTCAATAAATTGTCTTTGTTTACATTTAGGCAGCCAATCCACTAATGCCAGTTAAGATCCTACTGATCTTTGCATACAAAAGGTGAACTCGTGCTGTTCTATAAATTCTCTTTTTAAAATATATTTATTTTAAAGAAATATAGGGGATTCCCATATGCCCCACTCCCTTCTGCTCACATCCTTTCCCACATTAACAACATCCTTCATTATTGAGGTACATTCATTGCAATTGACGAACACATTTTGGAAA
This sequence comes from Tolypeutes matacus, assembly GCA_026826555.1. Taxonomy (NCBI): domain Eukaryota; kingdom Metazoa; phylum Chordata; class Mammalia; order Cingulata; family Chlamyphoridae; genus Tolypeutes; species Tolypeutes matacus. The sequence continues at coordinate 29,463,615 of JAKSZT010054304.1, read as the reverse complement.
ATTGCCACTAAGCGAGGATTAAAGTTTACATTGTAGTTTACCTTCTCTCCCACACAATTCTGTACATTATGGCAAGATTTATTATGGCCTGTATCTGTCATTGCAATGTCATTCAGGACAATTCCCAAGTCCCAAAAATGCCCCCATATTACAACTTGTTTCCCTCTCCCTGCCCTCAGAACCTCCTGTGGCCACTGCCTCCACATCAATGATATAATTTCATCCTTTGCTAGAATCACAATAAATCTACAGTAGAATGCAAGTAAGTCTACTTTAGTCCCTAGTTCATTCCCCAAACCTGAGGATTCTGGAATGGTGATGTCCACTCCACCTCTATTTGAGAAGGGTCTGTGAGCCCATAGGGCTGATGGATGGGAACTCTCTTCCTGGAAGTTGTAGACTTTCTTGGTTCCTTGGTATGGTAGTTAACCATCATCACCTCAATGTTGGTTGTCCTGAGTGAGAATAATGAACTGGAGAATAGGTCTTGCAACTCAGTTGATATTCAAGAGCCAGCTGGCACATGGACAGCACAATTATTTAAGTTTCTTGGACATACACCTACCAACTCTAGAACTAATTATAGGTTCAAATAGAAGGACAGAAGAGCCATGTGTAAGGAAACCACAACTGAATCCAACTCTGTCACTCTGGGGAGCATAAATTCCAAAGTAAGGCCCACTGGCAAGACACCAAACTCTTAAGCTATCTGCCCTGACTATAGTGTCTGGATGTCTCTAGAGCTCTCAGACACTATTTGGGGTAGTATCTACTTTGGCTGTAACCATCGGAATGACCTCCTAACACATTTTGAAGTCTCTTAGCCATATAAACTCATTTGTCTTTACCTTTTCCCCATTTTGTTCAAGGTCTTTCTCCCAGTTGCATTGCTACTTGGTGCTTGGTAGTAATCCTTCAGTGCCAGGGAGGCTTATCCCCATGTGTCATGTTCCACACTGGGGAGAAGTTATTGCATTTATATGCTGAGTTTGACTTAGAGAAAGGTCATATTTGAGCACCAAGGAGGCTCCCAGCAGGAAACTCTTAGGCAGCCTATAATACCAAGTTAAGTTTCAATTTCAAGAGTAAGGTTCATATGTACAGCCATCAATATCAAGAGCCTGTCAATGGACCATCTTCCTTCACTAGTCATTGCCCCTGTACTCGGGGGATTCTTGCTGCTTTATTAGAGAATGTGACAGAGCTCCCCAGGATGTGAATCTGATATCCTTCGGTTATTGTGTGAATCTCCACCCACCGTGACAATGCCCCTGAACATTTGCATTTATATACCTAATATGTATGCCCAGGTGAGCTATTCCCATATATCCCCCATCACTGACACCCTCCACCAGTGATCCTCCCCTGTCACAGTTGTAACCCTTCTGTGATCCAAAACTTCTAAAAAAATGTAGCCAATAAAATAGCCAAATATAAATAAGAAAATGAAATAATAATTATACTTTAAAAAATAAGAAATAAAATGCAAAAAAATAAAATTTAAAATAAAAATAAAAAAAAAGAAATTTGGGATAATAAAAGATAATGAAAACTATTCTAAACTTTTTCTTGACAGTTTACCTTTAATCACTGTAAGATCTATTGTCCTATATGTACAGTCTCATTTTCTTTCATTTATTCCCCCAGTGTGTTACTTTTTATTTTTCATTTTGTCCTCAAAGAAGTTTTAGGTTACAGAAAAGTCATGTACCATAAAAAAGGGACTTCCATATACCCAACATCTTCCCCATTTTTCCCCTTCCCCTATTAATAACATTTCATATGTGGATGGTATGTTTGTTACAACTGACGTACAATATTGAAACATAGCTACCAACCATGGTAAATGGTTTATATTATGGTTTACATTTTGGACCATACACTTTTACAAACTTTGATGTAATTTCAACATGGCCTGTATCCATCATAGCAAGATCATGTAGAAAACTTCCATCTCCCCCCAAAAGCCCCCTGTTCCATTTATTCTATTCCTACTTCCCCCTCCCCTTGGGGCCCACAGCAAACACCAGTCTTCACTCTTTGAAAGTCAAAATTCATATTTACTTGCAACAACACTGAGGGCTTGACACACTGGTCTGTCATCCCCTATTAAGCACCTCTCATGCTTTTGAAAGTCTCCTGCCTCTCTATTTCAGATCATAGTGGGCCTACCCAGAATGGGAGTCCACCAGCTTGCCACTCATTATGTGGGTCTTTACTCATGGATAAAACACACTATGGCAAGATGAACACTCCCTAGAAGCAAGCCCCAGGTGTGCCCTGTCCCGAATGTCCCCATGTCCAACACCCTAAGCCATATTACTTAAAGAGCATTCCCAACATTGTAGTTTCAATCACGTACCCATCAATCCCCAGTGTATACCTGATCCCTCACCCCACCCTCCCCCAGTTCCATGGACAGTCCAATTCACCCTCCCCCACCCCACCCCCTGACAAACCAGCATCACCCAAACTAAAAGTATCATTACAGCATTGTCATGCCCCTCCACTGTACAAGTACACACTTCCATATTATCATAGATTTTGCTCATATGGGCATTAGCTCACAACCTTCTTCTCCCTTTCTATTTCCTGTAAACCTATCTTCCAGACTCTAGCTCTGTAAGTCTGCTCGATTTGCTTAATTAACATCAGTGAGGTCATGTAACATTTTCCTTCAGTGCCTGGTTTGCTTCACTCAACATAAGGTCCTCAAGATTCATCTATGTTATCCCAGGTGTTAATACTGTATTTCTTCTTACAGCTGAATAATACCCCATTGTATTGTATATACCAAAATTTCCATCCCTTGGTTTAAGGTGGGTTTCTTTTAGACAGCATAGAGGTGGGTCATATTTCCTTATCCATTCTGCCAATCTGTGTCTCTTGACTGGTGAGTTTAATCCATTAATATTCAATGTTATTACTATCAAGGAATTACTTACATTAGCTGAATTTTTTTAGGTTTATGTATATGTTCATTTTATTTCCCTTTTTATCTTTTACGTTGTTCTTACCCTCTCCTCCAACTTTCTTTCTCCTGTTTTTCCTTTTGACCTGCAGAACTCTCTTTAGTATTTCTTGAAGTGCAAGTTTCTTACTGTTATATTCTCTTAAATTCCATTTATCTGTCAATATTTTGAGCTCTCTGTCATTTTTGAATGCCAACTTTGCCGGATAGAGAATTCTTGGCTGGAAGTTTTTTCCTTTTAGCACTGTAGCTATATCATACACTGCCTTCTTGCCTCCATGGTTTCAGATGAGAAATCATCACTTAATCTTATCAAGATTCCCTTGTATGTGATGATTCTCTTTTTCTTTTTCTCCTTCAGTATTCTTTTCATCTTGAGCATTGGACAATTTGACTAGTATATGTCTTGGGGTAGGCTTGTTGGGATTTATACTGTTTGGGGTGCGCTGCACTTCCTGGACATGTACAGCCATCTCCCTCAATAAGGTTGGGAAGTTTTAAGCCATTATTTCCTCCAACATTGCTTCTGTCATCTTTCACCTCTCTTTCCCTCTGGTATGCCAATAATCCATATGTTAGTCTATTTTGTGTTGTCATTCAAATCCTTAAGTCTTTGCTGTATTTTTTCTATCATTTTATCTATCTGTTCTACTGTTTGATTTCAGATTTACTGTCCTCCACATTGCTGATTCCTTCCTATGCCTGTTTAAATCTGCTGTTCTGTGCTTTCAGTGTATTTTTGATTCCTTGGCTTGTGCCATTCATCACTATCATATACATTATATTTTCATGTATGTTTACAATTTCTTCAGTATGTTCTCCCAGTGTCTTCTTAATATCCTTAATTTATTCCTTCACTTCATTAAGTTGATACATGATATTTGTTTTGACATCTCTGGTTAGTTGTTCCATGTTCTGTATCTCCTCTTCATTTTTAGTTTGTTCATTGGACTGAGCCATGTCTTCCAGTTTCTTAGTATGCCTTGTAATTTTCTATTGGTGTCTAGGTATCTATTAATCTTGATGGATTTACTCAGTTGATTAGCTTCTCTTTCTATTCCATGGTTTTATTTTCTTCTTATTTTTTTGTGCATGGTATTCACATGACACTTTATTCCTCTTATTCTATTTCCTTGTTGTTGTTTATGTTCTGATGAAAGAAAAAAAAAATTATGACCAGAGAAAAAGAAAGAGATAGGAAGAGAAAAACAATAATAGTAATAATAATAGTAAAAGGTAGGAGAGGAACTGTACAAGATCTAGGAAATTGAAAAATTAACATGAGTAAGTAGCACAGAGGAATAAGATTAGAACTGGAATAGGAAAAAAGAAACAGGACACAGAATAGAGAAAAATATATAGAATCAATTAAATGGCTGGAATGGTAAGAAGAGCAGAAAGGAAAAGAGAAAACAGAGAAAGAAATAAGTAAAAAAAAAAAAAAAGAAAAGAAACACAGAAAAAAACAAGTGAGAGAAATAAAAACAAGAAAAATTTGATACAAGTAAAAGGTGTAATGAAAGAACAACAACAGAAAACAGAAGATATAAAGATGAAGGAGAGAAAAGAAATAGTGTAGATAGAGTAAATCAGTAAACAAAAGAAAAAAGGAAAAAAAGAAAGAAAAACAAGCAGAGAAACAAAGGAAGAGGAAACACAGCAAATAAAAAACAATACAGCCGTGACTCATTTAAAAAATAAGACAGAAGAAAAAAATAAAATAACAAAAATAAACATGGAAAAATCTCCTTCTCTTTTAGACCACTAAGGATCTTCTCAGTCTGCTGGTGTTCATCAATCACTCACCCTGCAGCCTGTACTCTGCAGGTTTTGAACTGGGTTTTAGTGAATAAAATAAGGGACATTTTTTTAAAAAAGGAATCTTTTTTTTTTTTTTTTAATAAGAGATCCAAGAAAAGTTAATATAAAGAGAATGTCTATATGTTCCCTGTCATAAAGTTTCACCTGGATGTCTGATAACCTGTTGGATCACTTCTCAAGAAAGAGCCAAGAATTGAACCAGGGACCTCATTTATGCTAGGCAGGAATTCTTCCAAGAGCTATTCTGCCTCCTTAGGTTAATTAGCCTTTTAAAAGTCTATCCACTCCTTTTCACTTGGGCAAGTTAGATTACCTGCAGTCCACCAGAGTCCTGCTGTTCAGCTGACTGTCTCTGCCTCCTTTCTGATGTAATTTCTCTCCTTACTTAGGTGGCTGGGTGTGACAGCCTGCCTGAGTATATTCCCCTCCCCTCTCTCTTAGAAGTTGGGGTCCTATCCCATATTCAACTGGCTAAACTCACTGCAAAGAAATCACTCTCCACCCTCCCAGACCCCTTTTGCTCACAGGGAATCTGGTCTCACAAACTTGTTTGGAGTAGGGGACCAGGGTCTCCATGTAGGCTATCTGGTCTGAGGGCCAGGTATGTTTACCACTTCCAGCCACCAAGGCAAGCAACCCACAATTTTCCCCTGGCTTCTCTATCTGTCCATTACCCTCCTAGAAGACTCAGAGCACCTTCTCATTCTTTATATATCCAAAGGAGCTGGCAGGGAGGAAGACATCTGCTTTCCTCTCAGATCCAATTTCCCAGGAGTTTTACCCTCACTTAATATCTCTGTGGTGGGGGAGGGCGGTCCTTCCTAGTGGCCGGGAGGTTTAATAACTCACGATTCCTTGTTTTGGCTTCTTCATCTCTCTGACCCTCACTTTTCTGGGGGTTGTGAAACAGTGTCCTGGTTTGCTGTACCCCAAAGCAGGTCCCCACGCAGTCTCTGGCTCTTTCTCTGTTGTTTTAGTGAGAGCTGAGCCTTATCCACCTAACCTGTCAGCCATGTTCCCACAATCAGTGTGGTTTATTTGTTACAATTGATGAACACATATTGAAACATTGCCATTAACCATGGATTATAGTTTACATTATAGTATACACTCTGTCCAATGCAATTTTATAAATTATGACAAAATATACAGTGGCCTGTATCCATCAATGCAACATCATGCAGGACAATTCCAATGCCCCAAAAATGCCCCCATATTAAAACTATTTTTCTCTCCCCCTCCCCTCAGAACCTTTGGTGGACATCGCCCCCACATCAATGATAAAAGTTCTTCCATTGCTAGAATAACAATAAGTCTATAGTAGAATAATAGTAAGTCTGCTTTAATCCACTGTTCATTCCCCAGTCTTGAGGTTTTGGGTATGGTGAAGCCCACTCTGCCTCTAATTGAAGGGAGGTTTAGATCCCATGGGTTAGATAGATGGAACCCTTTGCTTGCAATTGCAGACTCTCTCTGTTCCTTGGTATGGGCATTGTAGCAGTTTGGCATTATTTATGAATTCCCCAAATAGATATTGGATTATGTTTGTAAACTGGTCTGTTCCTCTGGGCATGATTAAATTATGATTAGGGCTTTCGATGGGCCATGTCAGTAGGGCATTGAGTCCCCACCCCATGGTGGGTGGGGACTCACAGATAAAAGACATGTCAAAGGACAGGGTTGGAGTTTTGATGTTGGAGTCTTGAGCTGGAGCCCCAGAAAGGGAGTACATAGAGAAGCTTGGTCGTGAGGAAATTGAGAAGGCCCCAGGAAGAGTAACAAGCTGTTTGCCTGATAGTCTACAACTGGATTTGTAGAGAAAGGCAAAGCCTAGAAAACTTCATAGTCTACAGCTGATGTTGTGGATATAGCAGAGGAGCTGAGTCTAGAGACAAGCAAGCCCTGGGAAGAGAGGAACCCAGGAAGCCTGAGCCCTCACGGATGTTGGCAGCCATCTTGCTCCAACACGTGACAATAGACATCGGTGAAGGAAGTAACTTGTGCTTTATGGCCTGGTAACTGTAGACTTCTACCCTAAATAAATACCCTCAGTCCAACAGATTTCTGGTATTTTGCATCAGCACCCCTTTGGCTGACTAGTACAGGCATTGACCATCATCATCACCTTGATAGTTGTCCTAAGTGAGTCCAGTGAACTGGAGAATAAGTGCTGCAACTCTACTGAGATTCAGGGCTCAACCAGCAAGTGAACAGACTGAAGTGTCTGGGACATACGTTTAATAAGCATAGCTCTAATTATCGGTTCAAATAAAAGGGGCAGAAAGAACTATGTAGGGAAACTATAAATGAATCTAACTCTGTTACACTGGGATGCATTTCAATGTAAGGCCCACTGACAGGGTGCCAAATTCCAGAGCTGATGCCATGCTTATAGTTTCTGGACATCTCTAGAGCTCTGAGAAGCCCTGCTATTTGAGGCAATATTTCCTTTGGCAGTCAATGAGATCTTGCTGAGACATGCATATGGATTACCTCTGCAATGGCTTCCTGACTCACTTTGAAATCTCTTAGCCATAAGAACTCATTTGTATTTACCATTTCCCCCTTATGGGCAAGGTCTTTTTATGGGTGCTTTGCTAGATGGTGCTTGGTAGTAATCACTCTGTGCCAGGGAGGCTCATCCCCAGGAGTCACGTCTCATGCCATACAGAAGGTAGTGCATTTGTATGGTGACTTTGGCTTAGAGAGAGGCTACAGTTGAGTAACAAAGATGGTCTCAAGAGCTAACTCTTAGGCATCATATAATACTAAGCTAAGTTTCAATTTCAAAAGAAAAGGTTCATAAGTACAAACATCAATATCAAGGGCTTGGCAAAATGGTCCATCCTCCTTGACTAGGCACTGCCCCTGTACTCAGGGGATTCTTGCTGTCCCATTAGAGAATGTAGCAGAAATCCCCAGGATGGGAATTCATTATTCTTTTGGTTATTGTGTGGACCTGATGTAATATAATGAATACATGAATGAAAATTCATTTGATATTATATTTCCAATTTAATATAAGTCTCAAGTTATTATTTAAAATAAATAATAGAATTTCAACTGCTTAAAATACTGCCTGTTGATTTTCCTTTCTCTATAGGCTGTAGAAAGCTCTATATAAAATTGCTCCCAGACAACACACAAGAAAATGCTGGTTAACTAGAAATTCATATCATTTTTTTAGCACAAGAGTGAGCTGAGGTTACAAGACAACCAAATGACTTGAATTACAAAAATGGACTTCTTCTTCAAGAAGAAACAACACACATAATCCAGCTCACCTACTTTCCATTGCTTTATAATGACTACAGTCATATGGATAAAAAGCCTCTCTGATTCAATTTGCCACACCTAAATAGGCTCTTCAAAGATCCTATTCACAAATGAATCCATATCTTAACTAATAATAACACCTTCTAAGGTCCCATTTACAAATGGGTTCGTACCTACAGGAATGTAGATGAAGACTTAACCAGGTCTTTGTGGGATGCCTTATTCAATCACCAACAGTCTGCCCTCTGGAACCCCAAAAGGCATGTTCTTCCCAAATGCAAAATAGTCACCCCATCCCAATATTCCAAAAGCCCCATGGAATTTCAGTAACAATTCTAAATCCAAAGTCTCATCAAAATCAGTTATGGTCCATCCTGGGAACAAATTCCTCTCTGTGGACCTGTGGAACTTAGAAAACAACTTATCTGCATTTTACATACAATGTTAGAATAGGTATAGGATAGATATTCTTATTCCAAAAATTTGAAGGAAAGCAAAGTTCATGGTTTCAAAATGAATTTCACACTCACTTGCATGCTCTTTCTCTGGCCTCATCTGAAAGTTAACAAGAAAGATTGGACAGTGCAGGATATGAAAACAAACAAACAAAACAAAATACTGCCAGTAACTCGGTGATTCAGGCTCAGAGAAGATGAATGGATGTTGCTAGAGAAAAGGCACAAAGTCTTGCCCACATTCCCAGAACCTTAATTCTTACTATCTCAGAACTGTTAGCAGCTAGGTGAGGGACAGCAAACTTTGTCAACCATAGGACACAGTAAAGACCAATTCCAACTGGGGGAAAATTAGAAGTAAAAAGTGCATTGACTCTTGGTGAGAGGAGTAGGAAATCATACAGGGCCCTGATATCAATAAAGGTCTTCTAATGTAGGGAGGGGTAGAAAATTCTAACCCAGGGTCAACCACAGATATAAGATAGTTTGGATTCCATGAACAAAAAGGGGTATGAATGTTGAGGAATCCCCAAACTTGAGGCCCAGACAAATTTGTCCTGAATAAAAATACCAAGAGCTTAATTACCAAGAGAACTGCTGCCCCCAACATGAACCTAGCAATCAGTAAAAACAGCAGACTACCACAGATGGGAGGTAGGATTGTGGAGAGAGATCAGCTCTATGGCTCAGGTATTAATGGACAGCTAAATTTGAGTGTGTGGCACAAACATGAGTTTAAAATTCTGGCACCCCCATCTTAATCTTAGAGATGGGAAAGAAGACTTCTACCACTAAAGTAATTTGAGGCCTGTGTGAACTAAGGGTAACAATAGCAAAAAACAAAACACAAAACCATATCAACTCCTAACTGACTAGATTACCTCAATCACCCACTCTAAAGACCTGGTCCAAAAAAAAACAAAAACAACAACAACAAAAAACCAGATGATTTTCCAGGCTTCAATATTATTTAAATGATTCTCTAAAACTCTACACATAATGTCTGACATTCAATACAAAAGTATGAAGTGCATATAGGAGCAAAACTAAAACAATCTAACATAACCTAATTTGGACAATATTCTATATCTTTATATCCTTACATCGACTAGACATTATGAATTTGCTGTACCCAGGAACAAGGTATGACTTAGGTGTGATGGATTTATTCATCCAAAACAAATATTTGGAGGAAGTTACAGTTATTAGCTGTCAGATTTCATCACTGTCAGTATCGAGGGAATGGAGTGTTGCAGTCCTGAGAAGGGAGATCTGTGTGATATACTAAAGCATCTACTACATCTGATTACTACATCTCTATTTTTCCTCTTATCTGTATCTCAAACTCTGATCTCTCTCCTATAGTATGTATTCATGTCTCATGGTCGCCCTCTTTTACCTTTCTCGCAGTCAAGTCACATACAGAACTTGTTATATTCCTAGTAAATGTTTTGTATCACAGTGAATATAACCTGGCATACAGCTACACAAGCAAGACACCATGATTAATTTTTAACTCCTCATTTCCTTAAAATATCATATTCAATATTCTTTTATTTAAGCATTATAAAATTTTGTAGGTGACACACTAATTATTATTAAATATTTTAGTAGTTTCATATTTAGGGGTGTAAAGAAACATTTAGAAAAGTTGTTTATTCATTCTGTAGTTTTATGTTTGAGGCTTTACTTTTTTTGCTTCGTATGATTAATGTGTTTTCTACATTCAGTTGAGGAAATGGATGAACTTGTCTTAGCTAAAATTGATTGTTAATGTAAGTATAACATTTTAATAACATTAAATGTGCTTTCTAGGTTAGTGTTTTCTAACATTTCTGTTTTAGTTTGCTAAATGCTGCCAAAGCAATATATCAGAAATAGGCTGGCTTTTACAATGGGGATTTATTGGGTTAAAAGCTTATAGTTCTGAAGCTGCAAAAGTGTCCAAATTAAGGCATCATCAGAGATGCTTTCTCCCCAAGCTGAAGCTGTAGGTGATCAGGCACAGGGCAGGGCACAATGATGGCATCTGCTGTTCTCTGCCTTTCCCTCCAGGCTCTGTTCCTTTCAGCTTCTGGCTGCCTCCAGCTTTAACAGGGTCTCTTTCCTTCAACTTCTGGCCTCCTCTCAGCTTCTAGGAATATTTCTCTCTGTCTCTGTGTCCTTCTTATTGTGACTGTGCCTTTTTATTCCTCACTTTTTAAGGAGTCCAGTATGAGGATTGAGACCCACTCTAGGTCACACAATCTAATCAATGGTACTTAACTAAATTAAATCAAAAGGTCCCAATTACAATAGGTTTACACACATGCAAATGCATGAGCTTCAAGAACAGGATTTTCTAGGATCCACAAAAGCTTCACACTGCCACAATATCTAACTAGGTAAGAGCAAAACACACAATAAATTCTTACTTTTCTACATTGCTTTCTTTATGATTTCCATGCCATTTATAACACTGAAGTAGTCATAATAGTTCCTCTGTGAATATTTTGAAATTAAAAAATTTTAAAGTAGCACTTTGTTCAATCAGGAAACATAAAAGAACAGGAGTTACAATTCAAGTAATGGATATTTAACATCTTGTAAATCTGCAGTATTAGCTTAAATTTCATAGCATATGAAGACCTTCTGTTTGTGGTAAGATGGCATAGACATACTTTCCACTAACTAAAACCCAAACCCCTTGACATTATTCATAAAACATGCACAAGAATAGGATGCAAGTTTAAAAGAAAGAAGATGTGCTAGGAACCTTGGGCCCAAGAAACAACAGTGTGGTGAATTCCTTGAGTTTTCATTTTGTCTCATATATAACAGACTTGAAGCTAATAAGGCTAGAAACTTGGAACAATCAATAGATGCAGACAAAAGAAGTTCTTAAAATATTTGTCACCTCGTATCAAAGAAACAAGAAAACGGTTGCAATGCAAAACACAAACTTTTAGACAATAACCATTTTACTCTGGCAAAATGCCACATGTCAGCAATAGTGGGTGATTGAAGAACCTGGAATTTCACCCTTTCCATTCTGTGTTAGGTACCTCAAGCTCTCCACTGGTATAGTGTCTGTAATGGTTAGGCTAATGTGTCAACTCAGCCAGGTAATTGTGCCCAGTTGTTTGGTCAAGCAAGCACTGGGCTAACTGCAATATAAGGACATTTATGGGCTTTAGTCATCAGTGAGTTTACTGCATAAATGACTGATTACATCTGCAATCAGCCAGGGAGATTGTCATCAGCAATGGGTGATGCTTTATCCAATCAGTGAATGCCTTAAAAGGGGAAGTGATTCCAGCATTCAGAGAGAATTTCCCAGCTCATCTTTGGACAGCCAACGTCTCCCAGAAACTCATCAAGTACCTTCATTGGGCTTTCATCAGAGCCCCAGGTTTGCAGCCTGCCTGCAGGACCTGGACTTGTGTATCCCCACGGTCACCTGAGAGAATCTTATAAATCTCATACTATTTACAGATATCTCCCGTTGATTCTGTCTCCCAAAAGAACCCCGACTAACGACTAACATAGTGTCAGAAAAAGTTGAGAAGGAAGTGAAACTTCATCCCCCATGGCAGGTAACTAACCACACACACACATAGACACACCACGGAGTCAGTGGTGACCAAATGGAATGTTTGGGCTTCCACTCCCACCCAACAGTAATGAAGGGTCCATACTCCTATCCAATAAGATGACCTAGTGGAAAGTGAGGACTTTCACCTTTGCTTAGAAATTACAAATCCATTCTTAGCCACTATATCATGGAGGTCACCTGGGGAGCAGTAACAAGGCAATCCTACTCCTCCCAGCCATGGAGGTATCAGTGGAAGACTCAAAAAAAAAAAAAAAAAATCTATTACCAAATGTCTAGATTTGAACACAAATTCCATAAACCTAGACTTTTTCCTTTATCGTCGTTTATCAATAGAGATATCTTGCAGAAAGTGAATCCTAGAATCACTTGATTCTGGATAAATTACCTTCCAAACAAAAATTAATTTAGCTTGAACCTGCCTTTTCCCGAAGGATTATAAATGAGAGCTGAAAGGGCATTAGAAACCATTACTCCAAGCAAAATGAAAAATATGATCTTCTAGTCTGGTGGTGTCCCCCCCACCCAGAAGTAGTGAGGTAGTTACCTTCAGATATCAGTGGAAGCCATGTGGGGAACTTGGATTTCTAACTCCCACCTCGGCAGTAAGGAAGTATTGCCCCACCCCTTTTCTTCCTGGAGCAGATAATATAGAGCTGGATAAAAATAAGGTTTGCAGAAGACTAAAATTCTCATAACATAATACCCAAAATGTACAGTTTCAAATGAAAATAATAGATGTTATAAAATAGAAACAAATAGAAAGTTTAGATTTGAAAAATACAAATTGAAATAAAAATCTCAATGGATGGCATCAATAGCAGAATGGAGGGAAGGGAGAGTAAAGAATCAGTAAACTTGATATAAAAAGAGAAAGTAATCAACTGGAACAACAGAGAAATGAAAATGAACTGAGACTCAGGGACTTGTGGGACTGAAATAAAAAGAGGCAACATTAACACCATTGGAGTAACATGAGGAGGAGAAAAAAATGAGGAAAGAGTTAGAAAACTTCTCAAAGTAATAAAACTCCCCCAATTCAAGAAGTTGAGCAAACCACAAACAAGAAAACCCTAAACAAATCCACTTCAAGACTTATCACAGCCAAATTTCTGAAAACTAAAGACAGAAGAAATCCAGAAGGCAAAGAAAGAGATTGATACCTCAGTTATAGGAGATAAACAAGTCAAATGAGAGCCATTTTCTCATCAGAAATCAAATAATCCATTGTTCAAAGAATGTCATAAGATAATGTAAATACAAATATATAACAGTATATATAATACGTTATATATATTATTTATAATGAGTTGACTATAAATGAATAAACAACATATCAAATTTTTGGGACACATCTGAAAGCAGTGCAGAGAGAGATATTTATAGGACTAAATGTATAATTAGAAAAAAGCCTAGAAACAGGCTGAAGAGCCCAATAAACCCAAAGCATGCAGATAAAGGAAATGATAAAGAAAAAAAAAACAAACAAAACAGTGATCATTGAAGTTGAAAACAGAAAAATAATAGACACAATCAATGAAAAAAGAGTTGGTTCTGGAAAATATCAATAAAATTGGCAAAATTATAGCAAGACAGTTAAAGAAAAAAAAGAAAAAGACAGAATACACAAATTACCAACATAAGGAATGAGACTGGTAACATCCATATAGACCCTGCAGATATCAAAATGACAAGGGAATACTGTAGAATTTTTATACATATGTTTGAAAATTAGATGAAATGGACCAATTCCTTGAAAATCCAAGGCTAGTATGCCTCACCCAATATCAAATAGATCATTTGAATAACCCTAAAAACAATAAATGATATTTAGTTCACTATTAAAAATTCCCCAAAATGTTATCTCCAGGTCCAGTGGAAGAGTTCTATAAAATATTTAAAGAATAATTAACATCAGTTCTATGCAATTGCTTCTAGAAAATAGACGAAGGAATCCTTCCACTCTATGAATTTAACATTATACTCATATAAAAATCAGATAAAACTAGCATTAAAAATAAAATTCAATATCCCCCATATATGTAGACACAAAAAATCTTTGCCAAAATATTAATAAATAGATTTCAGGAATATATAAAATTAATTGTATGTTATAACCAGATGAAGCTTATTCCAGGACTCCAGGGCAGGTTCAATATTGAAAGATGAATCAGTGTAATCCAGCATATAACAAACTAAAGATGAAAAATCACATGATTCAAATCAATTAATGGAACAAAATCATCTGACAAAATTCAACACCCCTTCATGATAAATTTATAGGAAAATAAACATAGACTTGAATGACCTCAATTTGATAAAAAGAATCTACCTAAATCTACAATTAATATTTTACATAGTAGTGAAAGACAATATTTTCCACCTCAGATAAGAAACAAGGAAAAGCTACATGTTCCCTTCACTCTTATTCAACATCTCTGGAAATTTTAACCACTGCAATAAGAAAACCAAATAATACAGATCAGAAAGAAGGAATAAAACCATCCCTATTTGCAGATGACATAATTTTCTACATAGATAATTGCAAATAATCTACCAAAAGCCATAGAACTAATGGGGGATGTCAGCAGTGTTGCAGGATATAAGATAAACATGCAAAAATCAATTTTATTTCTATATACTAGAAACGAACACATGGATATCAAATTAAAAATATAATGCCATTTACAATTATATAAATATGAAATACTTAGGTATAAATCTAAAAAACAAAATATGTGCAGGTTTTGTATCCTGATATCTACAAAACGCTGGCTAAAGAAATAAAAAATAAATTAATTAATGTAGAGGCATACTGTGTTCAAGTATTGTAAGATGACCCTGTAAAGATGTTAATTCTCAGGAAATTTACATATAGGTATAACAAACTTCTATCAAAATCTCTGCAGGATCTATGTAGAATTAGACATGATCATTCTAAAATTTGTATAGAAAGGCAAAAGATTAGCTAAAACAATTTTGAAAATATAAAAATAAAGTAGGAGCAATTCCAAACGGAAGACTTATTACCAGCACCATAATCAAGATTGTGCGGTATTGGTGGAAGGATGCAAACATAGATCAATGGAACAGAATAAAGAACACACATAAATAGGCTCACACAAATGTACTCATATGATTTCTTAACAAAGATGCAGAAACAGTTCAGTTGAGAAAAGGTAACCCTTTCAACAAATGGTGCTGGAGAAATTGGACATGAGCATGCATATGACAAATCACAAAAAAACTGAACTTAAGCCTCACAACTTGTACAAAAACTATATAAAATGGATTATGGATTTAAATGTAAACATAATAGTACTAAACTTTTAGAATGAAATGTAGTGGAAATTTTCAAGTTGTAGTGCAAGGGAAAGATTTCTTAGGCTTGAAACTAAAAGGGAAAAAAGAAAAATTGGATTCTTCAAAATCAAAAACTGTTCTTCTATGAGTGACCTTTTATAAGACAATGAAAAGACAAGCCACATACTGTCAAAAAAAAAAAAATGCAACACACACATTTGATAAGGCAGTAGGTTCTAGAATATATGAAGAACACTTAAAACTTAACCAAAAAAAACAAAAAATCCAATTAGAGAATGAGCAAAAAGAGTGAAGAGACATTTACCAAAGAGAATATAAAGATGGCAAATAAGCGCATGAAAAGATGTTCAATATCCTTAGCTATTAGGGAAATGCAATTTAAATTCCCAATGAGATATCAATATCACTAAACATTTAAGAATGGCTAAAATTAACTATATGACAACAGCAAATGCTGGTGAGGAGAAACTCAGTTACTTATACATCACTATTGGGATTGTAAGATGACACAGCCATTCTGGAAAACTGTTTGGGAGTTTTTTTAAAAAAACTAACATATGAGGGAAGTGGATGTGGCTCAAGCAGTTGGGTGCCCTCCTAACATGAGAGGCCCCAGTATGGTTTCCAATGCCTCCTAAAGAAGACAAGAAAGACAGCAAGCTGATGTAACTGGCTGGTATGATGAGCTGGCATGGCGAGCTGATGCAACAAGATGACGCAACGAGAAGACACAACGAATAGACACAGCAAGAGACACAACAAGTGGGAGAAGGGGTGGCTCAAGCCATTGGGTGCCTCCCTCCCACATGGCAGGAGGTCCTGGGTGCAGTTCCCAGTGCCTCCTAAAAAGAAGACAAGCACACAACGAACAGACACAGAGAGCAGACAGCAAGCACAAACAATGAGGGGGGCAGGGAGAAGTAAATTAAAAAATCAATCTAAAACTAAAACAAAAACAAAAAAACCTAACATATGAACCAGCTTGTATTGACAGGCATTTATCTCAGAGTAATGAAGACATATTCACTCACAAAAATATGTAAATGGATATTTAATAGCTTTATTTGTAATAGCCTCAAACTGAGAACAACCCCAATGTCCTTCAACAAGTGTGTGTTTAAATACACTCTTGTACATCCATGGAATACTACTCCACAACTAAAAAAAAAGGAATGAACTATTGCTACTCATAATAAACTGGATAAATCTCTAGGGAATTATACTGAGTGGAAAAAGCCAATCACAGAATCTTACATACTATATTTGAAGTAAAGAAATGGAGAACAGATCAACGATAAACAAGATTAGGAGGCAATGGAGAGTGAAGACAAATGGTTGTGACTCTGAAAGGGCAACAGCGATCTCTTTGGTGGTGAAAATGTTCGATATCTTGACTCTATCATTGGCAATATATCAGTTGTGATATATTGTACTATAGTTTTACAAGAAAGAAATTCGATAAATGATACACAGGAGGATATGTGTTTATTATTTCTTACAACTGCAAGTGAATCTACAATGATGTCACAGTAAAAAATTTAATTTTTTTAAAAAGCAGGTGAACACTGCATAAAGTTTTTCTTAAAATATATAAGATATTGTATTGTCTGTCAAGTACATCTTTCAATACTGTAAGTTTCCTCATATTTCCAAATGTAAAGGGAAGAATGTATTCTTAAAAGTCAGTTTACACTGGGAAAATTGTTTTCATTTTACACAATTACTCATGTGTATGCTTTTAATGATGGAAATTTAACGTCAATATATTTTTTTCAATTGTTTTTTATCTGGGATCATTTATGTTCTAAAGAGCAAGCATAGCTGTTTGGTGATATTTCAAATTGTGTAGACTTAGGATTGTGGTATTCTTTCATTTGTTGCAGATATTATTCCTTATTTTTTAAAATTGTTTTTGAAATTATTTCTATTCAAAGCTTTGTGAATGCAATGCAGAATGATTAGAACTTCTCTCACCTGAAATGATATCAGTAATCTATGTTACTAATCCTGATAAACCTTAAATTTCCTAAAAGGCATGAATATACAACTTCATACTTTCTTTGATTCGATTTAATTGCCAGGATGTATTCAAGGTAAGCATGATAAGTCACTGCAAATGCTTGTGTCTAAAGAAAGCCAAGGTGAAACTTTTTTAATTTTCCAAATCTAACAGAAGGCAACCAAAGGGATGTAAATTGAAAACTTCTATATACTCTCTCCTTTTAAAATTTAATTTACTTATCCTTGTCTTCTCTTATTCTAATAGCCTGAATGAAGACCTAGAAGAATTTTAAAATAAAACTATTTTTATGTTCGCATCATTCCAAAAGTTATACTTTTAATATTAATTTCTACTTCCACCATTATTCTTGGCTCATTCATCTTGTATTCAAAATCACATCTTCAGGGCTGAAAAAAAAGTGATCTGATTAATATACTCACTTAAGATATTAGGGCATTGTTTGCTATTTCTGGCATGTATCTCTTGAAGGTGACTCTACAGAGTGGGAAAAGTTTCAGATGATAATTACCACGAAAGCATGAAATAAGAATATATCATTCCCCTTAACAGTGTATCAGAATTGTTTAAAGGAAGGTCATCCTAGCCTCCTCAAAGAAAATCACAGTTAAGTTTTCAGATAATTTTTATTTCAATTGTCAATACCTCATAGTTATTCACTGTGTATTGAAATCTAAAGTAGTGTGAAGAAGGGAGATAACTATAATATTTGTGAAAAATAATCTTACTCTTCACTGCCACCTTCCAGATTTCTAAATCTACAATATTTAACATGTGTCACGTTTTTATCAGAGACCTAATACAATTCCCACCAGAATACATTAATTTGTACAAAACATAAATACATTTTTATAAAATTCAGATATAATTATATAATTACAGCATTGCCTTATGCATCCACTTCAATGCTAGTCCCCTCCTCAAAGATTTCTCTTGTTGTTAGATTAGTCTGCTTTCATCCAAGACTTTTTTTTTTCTTTGTTAATAGTTTATTAAAACATCATTGAATTTTTTATTGTAAAGTTTTATTTTTAAAGAACCTTTATATTACATAAATGTTACATAAAAAAATATAGGGGATTCCCATATGCCCCATCAGGGAATTAACCCAAGACTTTTTCTACACAATGATAATAAACATATATATGTGAAGGAATGCTCAGAAGAGATTTGTATATATTTTGAATAATGGCATCGTACTTTATGTAAAGTACTACCATATGGTTTATTCACTCAACAGTAAATCTAGTTAATAATTTCATGTCAGCACTTTATAAGTCTTACTCTTTTTTAACTGCAGCGTATCATTTTATAGAATGCCTATATTATTGCTTCTTTGGGCATTCTCCTATTGATGAACATTTTATCTTTCCTAACGGTATATTATTCAAAACATTCTCAATTCGTATCCTGTACCTGTTTCCTCGTGAACATTGTCAGAGCTACCAGATGTTAAGGTGGTCAATTAGGACAACAATCCAAACTGAAAGTTATAGTTAAGCCATTAAGCCATTATTCACTTACTGCAATAGGATAAGCAAGAGAACATTAAGTACTGGCTCCCTTCTGATTCATTCTTTCCTAGTTGAAAGCCAGATGATAGGCAGTGCAGGCACTGTTAAGGAACACTGAACAAAAAACTCTTGCCGTTTTATGGACCTAGGTGCCAAGGATAAGGGAGATGTAGAAGGGCTAGAAGTGAAAAAGTCCTGAATCAGAGCAGAGAAGAGTGTTTCAGTCAAGCCTCTCTGATAAAGAGGTCAAAGCAGAGTCACCTGAATGAAAATATCTCAGCCAAAGGCTTTCCAATAAGGATGAACAGAACAAAGGGCTAGGAATACAGATATGCATATGACCATGGCTGCCCCAACAATGTAGGGGGCCTGAGTCCTTGAAAGAAACTCCCTCCAGAAACCCTGACTGTGCACCAAATCTAGTAGAGGGTTGGGGTGGCCATGGGGTGGGTGGGCAGCTTTCCTGTGTGAGACCAGCTAGGTAAAGCCTTTATAGTAGTCTATGACCAGGTCTGAAATATCTCACATAAGATTTTGGTCAGGAGACAGAATCCTCACTTCCAATTTCATAGACCCAATGAAAAGCATAGCCTACTCCAAATGGACTTTGCGGGGACATGGCAATAACTAGTTAATTAGTCTGAAGCAACAGCAGACCAGTGCCATGATCAAAATCACATCAAGCAGGTTGATCTGGCCTGTTTGGATGAGTGAACATAGCCAAGAGTCCTAATCATTGCCAAGCCTAGAGAATGTGGCCTATAGCCCAGCAAGGCATATATTAGAAAACCAGGAGGAAACTTTCTTTCTGAGCATCCTAGGGGACTGCTCTACTTTGCCAGTTTCATTGGACCAGATGCAATACAAGGGGTTGGAAAGCACACAGAACTGTCTTTGACTGGTCAGCAGAAAGTTAAAGGCTATGCAGTTATCCAACACTACTCTGGCCAAAGAATTGAAGTTAATTTGTGGGTCTCCAAGGCTGAGGGATTGTCAATTTTGACCTCAGCTCATATCAAGTACAGGCTGTTCACAACCTTTTCTAATTGAATGACCATGATAGAGGGAATAAACACCCAGTAGACACATATGAGCAGAGTTAGTAGTATCATCTGCCAACGCCCCTGGATAACTGGGGTCTACCTTGTTTTGGATCTCCTACCTTACTCAACAGGACATATTTGATTACTTGGCTGTCTTTTATTAATGCACCATATGTGCAGGTTAAATTGGCTGAAAGAAGACAGGTGAACGTGGTTTTATATTGTTCTTTCAATCTTTTTTGATTTTTTGGTTGGTACCCAGGATCAAACCCAGGACCAACCACTTGAGATACATACGCTCACTAGTCTGGTTTTTACACAATAAATACCCAAAGGGCATTGACCCAGGCCTGAGAGTTAAGAATCAATGACTACTGTAGGGATAAACCAGCTAAAATTTCCTCCTACTGGGCAGAGGCCTTAAGTGGAATTGAAGAGTCTGTGTAGGGCAGGAGTGAGTGTAGGAGAGAAGGCTACCTATATTGAGGCCAAAATAGCCCAAGGGCAGATCCCATGCTCCCTTTTCTAGATATACCAACTGCTCCCATCACTGACACGAGTCAGGGTTCAGTTACAGGAGCACATTGGTGCCAAATCAATAAATTCGGGGTACCTAAGTTACCAGAAATGTCTGTGGTTAGCAAGATGTCCATTTGTGATATACAGCAACACAACAATCAGATGCTTATCTGTTGGGTTGAATGGTAGCTGATATATCCAACAACTTGTCAGATTCAGGGTCCTAGCAAATGCCTGCAACAGGAATATTACTGTATCCTATGAGGCAGGAGAGAGAGGAAAGTTTAGGTCCCTTCCCCACCCCCATCCTCTCTACCCAGACTCTCAGTTTCAAAGTTTTAACATCTTACCCTTCACAAGGACTTTTCCCCACAGATTGTAATATGGGCAATCCATACCGTGGGAAAGAATCATGCCCTTGATCTAACCTCTAGTGTGGTGAACTAGAACCTAGAATGCTTGGATCCTCTTGTGTTTCAATAAAAGTTTGTATTCAGCATACCGATATCCATTCCTTTGGGCTACCCAAGGCAAAGTGGCAGGTCCACATTAAATAAAATGTTGAACTAGAAATCTGAAAATTGATGGTCATTCCTTTTGTGTTCCTTATAAGCAAAAGGTGAGGCATTTTTTTCAACTTTCTGAGAAGTCACAAAATTCTGAGGATTTCCACAGTGGCTGCACCATTTTGCAATCCCACAATGAATAAGGTTTCCAATTTCTCTACATCCTAGCCAACACTGGTTATTTTCTGCTTTGCCTTATTTTTTTAAGTAATAACCCTTCACATGAGTGTGAAGTGGTATTTCACTCTGGTCTGCATTTTTTTCTTGCAGTTCTCTGATGATCAGTGATGTTGAGCATCTTTCCATGTGTTTGTTGACCATTTGTATGGAGAAATGTCTATTAATGTTTTTGCCCATTTGTTAATTGGGTTATTTGTCTTTTTCTGTCATTGTTGAGTTGTTGCATTTCTTTATAAATTCTGGATAAACCCTTATTAGATATATGGTTAGCAGTTCTTTTCTACCATTCTTTAGATAGTCTTTTCACTTTCTTGGTAGTGTCCTTTGACATCAAAAGTTTTTTTTTTTTTTTTTTTTTTTTTTGATTTTACTAACTCCACTTTATATATATATTTCTTTTGTTTTTCATGCTTTTGATGTCATATCTAGAAACCACTAGCAAAATCAAGGTTATGAACGCCCTTTCCTATACATTTTTCTAGGAGTTTTGTGCATTTAGCTCTTATATTTAGGTTACTGATTTTTGTAGAGTTAATATTTGTATATGGCGTGAGGTTGCAATATAACCTGGCAATCCCATTTCTTGGCATATACCCCAAAAGAATCAAAAGGAAGAATGCAAATTGAAATATGTACAACAATGTTTATAGAAGCAGTATGCACAGTACCCCAAACCTGCAAGCAAACCAAATATCTATTAACAAATGAATGGATTTAAAAATGTGGTAAAAACATGGAATATTATTCAACTGTAAAAAGGAATGAAGTTTTGATGCATGCTACAACATAGATGAATCTGGAATATACCATGCTGAGTGAAATAAGACAGACACAAAAAGACAAATATGGTATGATCTTGTTTATATGAAATAACTAATAGAAGCAAATTTCCTATAGACAAATAGTAGATTATAAGTTACCAGGGGCTAGAGGGGAGGAGTAGGAAGAAGAAGTCATTGACTAATGGTTACAGAGTTTCTGTTTGAGGTGATGAAAAAGTTGAAGTAATGGTTAATAGTGATGATAGCACAATATTGTGAATGTAATTCATACATATTGTTATTAAAATAAAAAGTTAAAAACAAAAAATTTTCAAATGATCACTCTGAAATTTTAAATTGTACTATTTAGTAGGCCAGAAATTCACATCACTTATATATGTGTACTTTATTTTAAAGATACAGGATGGCATGGGAAGCGGCTGTGGCTCAATCAGTAGGGTTCCCGTTTACCATATGGGAGGCCCCGGGTTCGGTTCCCGGGGCCTCCTGGTGAGGGCAAGCCCGCCTGCACGGCGTGGTTGGCTGACCCGGTGAGCACAAGCAGCAGGGGGGGGGAGATAAATGAATAAATAAATAAAATCTTAAAAAAAAAAAATAAAATAAAATAATAATAAATAAAGATACAGGATGGCAAAGTGATATTTAGGGTTTGTCATCATTCTAAGATGCCAATGATTATAAGAAACATGATTATTTTATGTACCACCTAAACCACTGGCAATTAAATTGTGACACACCGTTAAAATATATCATGTTCTGCAGTCATAGAATAAATGAAGAAAGAAAATACTGTCTCTCACCCCTTGCTCTTCTATAGCCATCCTGATCTCCCATTGATTTGAATCTTTGGAAAGAGGTCAAAGGGAATAGAAAGTCCTTACAGTGTCTCCCATGGGGACTGAGGTTTCAATAATTATAAAAGTGTGTAATATTGAGGATGAGATCAATCTTTTGGGGAATTGTTGTTTGAGACCTCAGACTGCTAGCTTGAGATCTGTAGTCCAGGCTTGGGTTACCTTTTTAGCTTCTTATGGGTTATTTATGTCTTCCCTTTAATTGCCCATTAAAACATTCAAACTCCCTTGAAACTTGGGGATGATATGAGTCAAGGAGAATCCATTGTATGCCTCATGATGGGATCCTTTGATATGCAACTTGTGCTGAAAATCTTGGGGGATTTATCTGATGCAAACTCTTTAAGAAAACTGAACATGAAACCAATGCCTTATATGGCCTGGATAGTGTGGTCCAAGTCAGTAGAATGCCTAGGGATGGCTAGGTCAAACCTGAAGAATGTGTCAACTGTAGTCTGGATCCAGCAAAACCATCTGGTTGATATAAGAGACCCAATATGATGAACCTATCTAGAATATTCTGACTTATTGGCTCAAGAATTTATCCCTGGGCTGCATTTTTAGCCTTGGCCAGTATTTGGCAGGTGGCACTGCATTTCCATGCTGTTTGGGCATCTACTGATGGCAGTGGAAGTCCATGCATGTAGATCCAGTTTAGGATGATGTATGAAATCCAATGTTCCCTTGTGGATCCAGGAGGCAATCAGTTGCACATCTCTTATTCTGCAGAAGAAAACAGTTCAGTTTCTATGTTTAGCTGATAAGTGAGTTCTGGTCATTAGTTATGTTCTTTTTTTTTTAGCATAGAAAACTTTCTGATGAGAATCCCTATGAAAAACAATTTTTAAAATAAAACATAAATTTTATCCAAATATTGCCCCCACATGGAGATATTTATTTATTTATTTATTTATTTATTTATTTATTTATTTATTTATTTATTTATTT
>JAKSZT010054304.1:29364825-29439740 GCA_026826555.1 Tolypeutes matacus | reverse complement strand
TTTATTTATTTATTTATTTATTTATTTATTTATTTATTTATTTATTTTTTGCCAGCCTAAGATTTACCAGTGGTCAGAATCCACAACTTATGAGTCACCCTTTGCTGGGGTGACATGAATAGCAATGCACACTATATGAAGATGTATTCATTGTGCTGACCATCCTTTAAGATGCTTGGCTAATTAAATAACAGCTATACTTGATTCCATCCTGTTGGAAGTTAATCAGGAAGAGCCATTCGTGAACTTGGACCATGCATTTTCAGGGAAGTCTGAATATCCTTGTCCCCATTGTGCCAGTGAGGATAACAGCTCCTCTGGGAGGTGAAGGAATCTTCCTGAAACCTTTTCATGGAACTGAGATACTGTATACTGTAGTCGATCAAGGTTTTACCTGTTTCTGTATGTACCATTTCCATTTTATTGGAGAGGATTCCTGAGCTCTCACACATGGCAATTAGAGGCCTCTGCTCAGAACCCTGTCATGATTGGAATTTCTGGTTGTAAGACTACTTCATGGCTGTGTTTCATGTGCTCAATATCCACCAAGGGCTAAAAGCAGGTCAGTAATTGATTCTCAAAGGATTGTGTACCATTCGGCTGACTCTGAGAACTTATGGTTCCAAAAAACCAGCAAGTGTGAGTCTCCAGTGGTAGTGTTCTTTTTCCAGCAGTTGGGAAGATTCATGGTCATTCACATGCCCCACTTAGATGGCCCTAACTGAAACAATTCCCATGAGAGTTTGGGGTGAAGGTAAGAAGGAGTAAGCATAGAAAATATATCTATACCACCTATTCAGCAGTGGGGGACACAGTGATGGAGTTTGTAGGGATCTGAAGGGAGTCCATAGCTAGAGCTTGCAAGAGTCCTGGTGGTGGTGGCCTCAGATTTACAGAAAAATTTGGTATAATCATACTTTAATACATTAATTTTCCTATCCAAGAATATGCTTTATGCTTCACATATTAAATTTTAGGTTTTTTCCCAGTTGCACATTTCTTGTCAGGCTTCTTCTCAAATACTTTCGCATTTCCCCTTATTGTAAGTGGAAACTTTAAAAATTTTTGTTATTTTTTTTTTTTTATGAGAAAACAATGGAATTTGTATATTGGTAGCATATCTACCTACCATTTCTAAATTAATTCTTATAAGTTTTCAAGAAGACAAGCAAATCAATATAGTTTAATGGTGCAGCTCTTCCTTTAGGATATTTATCATATATATATTTTACTGCATAGTAAATTATTAGGACTAACTGAGAAAATTATGGATTCTGGCTTTATAATTCTAAAATGTTTACCATTAAATATCATGCTTACTTTAGCATCCTTATAGATAGGATTTAAAAGATTTTTTCAGCAATAAAAACAATTAATTGTCCTCATCATCTATTGAGATGAAAATGTGTGTTTTTAAACTATTACAGAAATTCACAATGGATTTTAGAATGTTAAGCCATCGTTGAATTCTGAGATAAAATTTATTGTAGTTTTGTGCAGTATTCTTTTTTACATAGTGGTATAAATCAATACATAGAAAAGTTACAAATTTTAGGTAGTATTGTATATATATTAATATATATGTTATATTAATGTCATTTCATGTGCTCTACATCTACAATTATGTTGTTCTTATTTTATTTGCATTCATAAATAAACTGGGCCTTTTCCCATGTGTAAATCTATCTCAAGTTTTGGTATCAGCATTTTTTTAGTTGGATAGCTTCCCACCTTTCTTTCTGAATTAAATTGGTTGTTCAGATTAAAATAATATGCACTTATAAAATGTTATAGAACTTGTTTACATCATATTTTAGTTTCAGGAGACTGGGGAGAACATATATATCTTTGGAAAATGTTTCAATTTTTTATTATTAATATATGTCAGTTTTGCATATATCTTTCATAGTTAAATTGGTTAAAATATTTTATTTTCTGGAAAATGATCTGCTTTGATTAATTGTATAATTGTTAAAATTAATTTTTCTCAATATATTCATGTTTACTAAATCCTGTCTTAATTTTTATTCCTTCTGGAGTTAAAAGCTCAGTAAAACTGTTTTTTCTC
Source organism: Tolypeutes matacus (assembly GCA_026826555.1). Lineage (NCBI taxonomy): Eukaryota > Metazoa > Chordata > Mammalia > Cingulata > Chlamyphoridae > Tolypeutes > Tolypeutes matacus. Next base: position 29,437,672 of record JAKSZT010054304.1, on the reverse strand, counting down.
TAATAAATAAATTCATGTTTATAAATGTTTTTATTTTTAAATAACTAAATTCATGTTTGGAAACGATCTTTCTACAGGAATGAAAAACAAATTTTTAGTTTTTTATTTTTAATAAATTGTCATTTCTTTATTGATTTTTCTCCTTAACACAAAATGTATTCAAAAGAATGGTATTTAATAATTTTAGATATGGGTTTATAGATATGCTCTAAAGAGACAATTTGTTTTTATCATTGATTTCTTTTTACTGAAAGGATCACATGACTTTTTGTTTAGTCTATTAGTATGGCGAATTACAATGAATGATATTAAATTGCTGAAAAAGCTTCACATTCAAGCATCAAACCAATTGGTATTTATGAATTATTATTTTAATATCTTGTTGAATTCAATGGGCTAGTATATTGATGAGGATTTTTGCATCTATTTTTATGAAGGATATTAGTCTGTAGTTTTTTATTTTTTTATTTTTATTTTTTAATGATTGTACTGGCTTGATGTTAAGGCAATGTTGGTCCCATAATATAAGTTGGGAAGTTGTCATGGCTGCCCAAATTCTAAACTAACTTGTGTAGAATTGGTAATATTTCTTCCTTAAATATTTGGTATAATTCAAGGGTGAAGAGTGAATCTCTGAGACTGGAGATTTCTTCATTGGAACTGTTTAATTAAAACCCAATTCCTTTAATAGATATAGGACTATTCAAATTATTTATTTCTTCTTGTGTTATTTTGGCAGTTTGTATATTTCAAAATATTTGTTTATTTTACATAAATTATGAATTTATACGCTTAGAGTTGCTTAAGCATACTCCTTATCAGTCTTTTAATACCTGTGTTATTCAAAAGTGAGATATTTTATTTCCAAATAGTTGGGTAGTTTTGAAACTTATGTCTGTTATTTAAGTTTATACTTGTTATGATCCACAAATATACTCTGTAGGTTTTCAATTATTTAATTATATTTATCTTGATTTATATTTTGTCTCAGTGAAACTATCTTGATGAATGTTTCATAGGCACTTGAAAAAGATCTTATATTCTGCTATTGATAGGGAGAATGTTCTATAAACATCATTAGGTGAAATTGATTGATAGTAGTATTCAGGTATTTTATGTTATTACTGATTTCTGTCTAAATGTTCTATCAATTACTGAGAGGGGAATGTTAAAATATTTCACTATATTTGTGGCTTTATCTACTTCTTCTTTTAATTCTAACAGTTTTTGCTTTATGTAATTTGCTTTATATAATCTTTTGTTAGGTATATGTTCCTTTAGGATGCTTCATTCTTCTGGAGAATTGATCCTTTTATCTTTGTTTAATGACTGTCTATCTTAGGTAACATTCCTTATCAGGAAATATACTTTGTCTGTTATTAATATAACTACTCCAACTTTTTATTTGTCATTATTTTCATATTATATCTATTTTGATCTTTTTTAACATGTCTTTTATTTAAAATGGATTTCTTGAAGAGATTATGCAGTTGAGTTTGCCTTTTATACAGTCTGAAACATGGGTCATTAAACTGATGTGTTTAGATCATCTGTTAGCAAAGTAAAGGTCACAGAATAAGTCTGGGCCACTGGCTCTTTTGGTAAGTAAGGTGTATTTTGGAACACAGACAAGCCCATTGTGTTACATTTGGTCTGTGGCTGTTTTCACACCACAAGGGCAGAGTTGAATAGTTAAAATAGGGAAAATATACCTACAGAGCTTAAAATATTTACTATCTGGCCCTTTACAGAATAAGTTTGCCCACTCCTGTTTAGGTCTTTCACTTTTAAAGTGATTGTTTATAAAGTTGTATCAAATCTAACCTCTTGCTAGTTATTTTCTACTTATTCAATCTTCTCTTATTTTTCTGCTTTGCATTCCATACCCTAAGGATTGTCCCTTTTCAATAATTAGTTTATATGGGCAGTGGGATAAAGAGGGTGAGAAGATAAGAAAAACAATGACAGGAAGATAGTTGGGGTAACAACTTCTTTGACTTTTTTAAAGTCTTCATTTCAATGCAGGTTAGTTTCTTCTGTTATCAGTGTTGTCATAATGGCTAATTCTTAGGTTACTGAAGACTCACCATTCTATTACACTTGTGAAAACTAGTGCCAAAGACACTAATGCAGGAAATTATTCTTTTATTTCAAATACAGTCATACTTTGGAATGCCTAGAACAATGGTCTCCACCATCAAGAATAAAGAAGCAATAAAAAAGGCTGATGTTGTGAAAGGAGTTAAAGCAGTAACAAAGCAGCACTCCCAAACACTCAAGGAAGTTGAAAAGCTGTTATTAATTTGGGTAAAGGAGAAGCAGTTAGTGACAGTGTATCTGAAGCCAAGATATGTGAAAAAGCCGAAGTGTTTTATGCTGATCTTTTGAAAAACCAACCAGAATCAAGTGATGAGAGTGTTGACGTTTTTAAGGCCAACCATGACTGGTTTGTTACTTTTAAAAAGAGGACTGACATCCATAGTGTCGTGAGGCATGGCGAGGCAGCAAATGCTAATAAAAAGGCTGCTGGTGAATTCTTCAGTGAATTTCAAGACTACATAGAAGCTGAGGACTTTATTCCCCACCAAGGTTTTAACTGTAAGACCAGAGATTTTCGGGGGGAAAAAATGCTGAGTATAACCTATATCACATAAGAGGAGAAGGCATTACCAAGCCAGTACGTTGGTCTGGAGGTCGAAGCTTCCGATGTTGAAGAATTAGTGGAGGAACATCGTGAAGAGCTCAGCACTGTGGAGCTGCAGGAACTACAGAAGAAGCAGCAACAAGAGGTGGCTGAAGAGATTTCTTCAGGTGAGGAGGAGACAAGGGAGGATGTCCCCAGGTCCTTGATAAAACAAATGTGTGCAAAATGGGCAGAAGTTCAAAACTTTGTGGAGAAGTACCATCCAGACAAAACTCTGACAAGCAAAAATGTGAATTTATAGAATGACCAAACAATTTCAAATTTACGTGGAACTTTTGAAAAGAAGAAAGAAGCAGTCCTCATTGGATAAGTTTTCAGTAAAGGTGACAAAGGGTGTGTTAGGGCCTGTGGTACAAGTTGAAAAAAGGCAGAAAAGAGAAAGAACACCTAAGGTGCAAGTGCCTGATGTTCTATTGGAGGGGGACTCTCCTTCCAGGCAATATTCCATGTAACCTCTCCTCCTCACCACTCTTCTCCCACCATCCCATTTGGTCATGGACTTTTCTCAGTACAGGTAAAGTGAAGTTTTTATTTTATTTAATCTAAGTAATTAATTTCTAGGTTTATTTCTCATGTAAAGTAATGATATTCAACCATATCTTTTTTACATATTGCCTTAAAAATGTGCATTATCTTTGGTTTGGGAAGGCATTAAATTTATTTACATTATTCCTTATGGGAAAAATTTGTTTAGTATTCATCATTTTTGGTACTTGTCATGCCTCCCGGAACCAATTAACAAGTATTGGGGTACCATTGTATATTGATTGGTTTTGGTTACTTTTTTAAAACAATTAACTGTGATAGCAAAAAATGTGCTTTTCTAAAACAAGAAAAAAGTCTAAATAGTTTACGTTTATGTGTATATTTCAACTTTCTTAAAAAATGACAAATATATATTTATCCAAAGTGAAAATTAAAAGCTATTAATAGTGGATATTATTTTCTACATATTTTAATAGTTTCTTGAGTCAAAGAACTAATTATACTGTTAAAAATGTATGATCATAAGGGACCATGATGGAGCTTTTTTTTTTTTTTCCAAATTCTGATTTGTTCTATTTTTATTATAATAGACAATGTGTTTTTATTTTCCTCTTATGGCTTTTCAGTAAAAAATTTCTAATACCGTTTGTCACATAAACAAAATAAAAGATATTCCTTTAACCTAAAATGATACCTGTTACACTGTGATACCATTTATAAGAGGAAAGTTATTTACCATTACAGACTATCAGTGTCAGTGTATAGCACCTTATTCTTAACATCATTGTAGAGTTTCCAATGTTCTTCTATGAAAGTGTGAAAAAAACAACAACACAAAATTATGAAGCTTATGATCTGATCTGATGTGACATCTGGAATTATGGTGTAAAATTCTGTGACATCTGTTTATTTGCTTATTCTATTCTATAGTTCGCTGCAGAACAGTTTCATTGCCCTGCAACCTTTCAAAAGATTCTTTGTCCATTATTCATTGGTAACTATTAACTTCTAGTGTCAAACAAAAGGAAGCAGGGAATTCATGTATTCAAGGAATTCCATAACAGGCAATATTGTGAAATTATCTGCTGATATTGCTTCATAGATTTGTGCCAAAAATAATCCATTTAGAAAAATATTGTGAAAAATTACAGGTCTATGGAAATAATTACATAGTATATCTTTTTTTACCTTTGCTAAGGAATTTCACTAATCTCTCATTTTTTAATTTCATTTTTTTTATTTTTAAAGAAGCTTTAGATTATATAAATTTGACATAAAAATTAGGGGATTATCATATATCCCACCCCCACCCCAAAACACAAGTTACCCCTTTAACAACATTTTTGATTAGTGTGGTACATTTGTTAAAATTGATGAACACATATTGAAGCATTGTTACTAACCATTGTCTGTAGTTTACATTATAATTTACACTTTGTACTGCACAATTTTATAGGTTTTGGCACAATGTGTAATGACCTGTATCCATCATTACAATGTCATACAGAGCAATTTCAGTGTCCTAAAAATGTCTCATGTTACACCTATTCTTCCCTCTCTCTCCCCTCAGAACCTCTGGTGGTCACTGCCTTTATATTATACAAGTTTATCCATAGCTAGAAAAATAATAAGTCTATTTTAGTCCATAGTTGCATTTCCCCTTTATGTTTGTTCATTCTTTAATCTTAAGGATTTGGGGATGGTGACCCAACTGTGTTTCTGATTGAGAGGGGGCTTAGATCCCATAGATCAGATAGATAGAACTGTCTTGCTAGCAGTTATAGATACTCTCTGTCTTTTAGCATGGGTGTTGTCCATCATCACCCTTTTGTTAGTTGTCCTAAGAAAATACAATAACTTGCAGAATAAGTGTTGCAACTCTACTGAGATTCAGGGTTCAGCTGGCAAATGAACAGCCTGAAAATTTAAGTCTGTGGAACATATATTTAATGAGCATAGTGCTAATTATAGGTTTGAATAAAAGGGGCAGAAGGGACCTATGTAGAGAAATTATCAATGAATCTAACTCTGTTACACTGGGGAGCATATATTCCAAAGTAAAGCTCAGTGACAGGTTGCCAAATTCCTGAGATTGTCTGCCTTGCCTATAGTGTCTATTAGGCTGGGTATGAGGAACTTGTCCTGATTGCAAAGTCCCGTTCTTTAAAATGCAAGGTGGCTATATCTTCCTAGATATCTGAAAAGGCAGACTCCAGGTTTTCTTGAATATGTTTATATGTGTGTATTTATGTTATGTGCAGTATTTGAAACAAGACTTGCAGGTAACTATGACCCTTTAAAAGGAATCTAGCCTTACTAAAATAGTGAAACTCAGTTACATAGAAATATAAGCTATAATTGTAAATATCCCAATAATTTGAAGGTTGGAGGCACAAATCAGAAAACATAGCCAATAATAAGAAAGTAAATGAGTAATTGGTCTAAAGATCAATTCTACGAACATGTGATCTTATCTTAAAACCATTTTCCAGGAGAATAATAATTAAATAAAGATATAAGATTTCATATACAATGTAGTTTGGTGAAAAGATAGATACAAACATCAATGGACTAGAAGAGAGTTCAGTTCAAAATCACACATATATCATCACTTGAGTATTAGTAAAAGGCCAAAGAAATTCAGTGGAAGAAAGATAGTCTTTCCAAACTATTGGACTCTGCACCTATGACTGCAAAATGTGAACCTCAAATTATACCTAACAACATATTTAAAATTCAAACTAAAATATATCATAGACCTACATGTAAAATCTAAGGCTATGAAATTTCAAAAATGAATGAAATAAAATCTTTGTGACCTTCATTTAGAAGAAAATTTCTTGTATAATACATGAAAATATGATATATTTGTCTTCATCAAAATGCAAATTTGCTTTCAAAATACATTGCTATGAAAATGTAAAGAAAAGCCACAGACTGGTAGAAAATATTATCAAGGTGCTTGTTTGATAATTTAATTGTGTTCATATTATGTGAAAATTTCTCAAAACTCAATAATAAGGAGAAGAAACAAATTTAATATATAAAGTTAAAAACTGAAACTGACATTTCAACAAAGAAGATATATGCATAAAAACATTCAAATGAAAAGACACTGAATATCATAACATAGTAAGAAAATGCAAGTTAAAAATCACAATGAAATATTACTACACACCTAGTAAAATGGCTAAATATTTAAAAATCTGAAAATACCAAGTAATTTTGAAGAAGTTAAGAAACATGAAATTTCTTAATGGAATGCAAGATGGTTACAACAACTTTGGAAAACATTTTGATTTTTTTAGTAACTTTATGTAATTACTTGTCATGAGCCAGCAATCTCACACATAAGTATATAAGAGACATAGAAACATATCCACACAAAAATTGATAAGAGAGCTTTGCTCATAAATGCTAAAACCTGGAAATAAATGTCTGACTGTTAAAGAAGTAAAGAAATAATCCCACAATGAAACATTACTACCAACTTCTGATACAAACAAGAAACTATATGCTAAATGAAAATAAATGAAATATTATTATAAAATACATAAATGAAGGGGCCAGTATTATCCATTATAGACATATGATGACATATCAAGAGATTTAATACATATAAAGTATTAAATAAATTTTAAATCTGAATTTTATGTATGACAAGATAAAATAAAAATATTTTAAATATAACCAACATGTATTAGGCATTTCTAGATAAGCATATTGCCATCATATTCTTAGAAGCAAGCTTTCTGCTATTTTTTGCTACTACTTGTATTGAACTCTACAGTTTTTCTTCAGATCCTCAGCTATGTACTATAAATCCTTTCTGTGGAGAATTATTGCTCATTTATTCCACATCTAGAATATTCTTAATCATGTGTTCTGCTCACTGTGACATTTAGGATGAAATTAGTTTAACTTGGAATAATACTTTCAAGAACTAGAGCAGTGAGAAAAATTCTTTCCCCAGAACTATTAATCATAAAATATGATTCTCCATTTATTGACATGAGCTTAGTAAACAATTTGAAAGCCAATGGAGGAAAGATGAAAGTCAAATATCATTTTTCTAATGAATTCAAATATTTTTTTGAAAATAAAAGCCATAACAAAGATAATGATAGTTCCTTTTCATTTTTAAATTATCAAAATTCTGCATTACTGATTGAAAATAAAGAGACATTGAACGTAGTTCATAAGATCTCTTCCAATTTATACAGGGCTTAGACTTTATCAATATCTATTTTTATGTTTAAAAGTCATCAGTAATCCCAACATTTATCTCATATTATTTAGATATTTAGTGATGGAAAACACACATATTTATTATTGATATATGTTAGAGCACAACTCTTTTTTTTTAACAATTGCAAATATAACTAAAGCAATGGGAATAAGGACTTTTTTCTTATTTTGAGAGGGTTTCTTGTACATTGCAGTGGTTTTAGCTTTCTTGTCGCCTTGCATATCAATATTCATATCAATGAATATGAAATAAGAGCAGCCACTACTCATTGTGACAATAACAACCAACAAATCATTCAAAGCAACACATCACACACTTTTCAATTTTAATAGGGAAAGTAAGGCACAGTCATAAGATAACATTCAACAGTTCAGAACATTATTACAAATTTGTCCCTTCATATCACATACATAATTTCACATCATTAGGTAGTGTAATAGAACAAAGAGAAACTGTATTCTATTTTCTGCTTTCTGTGAACATGATATGGTAACTTTCTACATTTTTTCCCTCAGTTTCTTTAACAATTATATTAGAATAGATAATTTATAAAATCATAAAGTAATGGTGTTATACTTTTACATGTAAGCCACAACTTGGGATGATTTAGTTGCTATATTTCATAAAAAAAGCAGTGCTATATAAGTAATTAAATTTTCAATAAAAACTTAGGATCATATATATTCTTGGCAATTAGAGATGCAGCTTAGATTGCTAGGCCAGGCAGGTAAACAAAATAATTCAAGAGTTGATTTTAGAAATTCAGAATATTAGAGTTAGTGGGGGCATTAGTGGACTCAAAGTCAACTCACTACATTACTTAAATAAGGGAAATTGTATAAGGACATGTGACCAGACTGTTAGATGTACTATATCTTAAACCTGTGACTTTCTCTTAGTTCTATGCAGTTTCTTACTAGGAAAACAGACTTTTCTCCATGACAGTTTTAAAACTTTCTTACACCATATCATTATTCTTCTGTTCCCAAAACAAAAGATCTGATATCTCCTCCTAAGTCTTAATTTAAATTTGTTTATATTTACATTATGTACTTGAATATGTGTATATACATAGGATTATATATATTGCACTATAAATTCTCAACACCACAACCAACGCAGTTGCTAGAAAAGGTACCACAAAATTTTTAAGATTTCCCAATATATTTCTGATATTATTTACTTCCACCAAAAGAAAAAAATATCTGCAATTAATAAAGTTTTATTATTATCTTAGTATTAGTAAGGTACAGCACCAACATACAGGTTAGGATTTGCTTAGTATTAGGTTTGCTCTATGTAGTTCAATGGCAACCATCTTCCCAATGTTTGCCATACCTTTCTGAAAATAACTAATGGTGATGTAGTCTATAGTAATCACTGCACAATTAGAAAACAAATCCAGGTTGGTAATGTACTAGTAACAAGCCAAAAGTTCTTCTACCTAAGCATAAACTTTTAATGGATTTTCTACTAAATTTACAGAAAAAAAAAAACTGGTACTATTTCTGATTTATAGATTTCAAAATAATGTTCTAGGACAATAGCCCCATACAATTGCAATTAAATGTGTCAAACCATTATCAAGTTCTATTTTCAATAATCTTCATGCTAATTTTTTTTATTTCTGGGAATAAAAAAAGGGGATTCAAATTAGTATATTTTAAGAGTTAACGTAAGTAACTTACATTTTTGTTGGGTTATTATCCTTTGAAATAATTAGGTATTAACATTGCATTAGGAAGAGTCCTTTAAAAAAAACCATTGAAAGAGTCATGATATATGAGGGCCTTATTTACAAATGAAAAAAGTACATTGGTACCAATAAGACTTTCCAATATCATAAAAGATATAAGAATATTTTCTCAACAACTTCTGGTGAAGAAGATGGAATAGGGAATTCCAGGACTTAGTCCTTCAACAAAAACAACTATTAAACAACAGAAATTATCAGAAACAACTATTTTGTTACTCCAGGGGCCAGAATAATATTATATAGCATCCAGAAAAGAGTGAAAGAAAGAGGTGATAAATTACAGCAAAGAATTGTAAGTTGCTTTCTCAGCACAGTGGCTACTAGTGCCCAAACCCACTCACAAAGTAAACCACCAATGGGTCCAGTCCCTGGCTAGTAGCTACTAAATGAAAGGGATGTAAAAATCCTCTTTCAGACGAGCAGGGCCAGGCACAGCTGATCACTGGTCATGCCTTTTGATTAGCAAGATCAGATCCTTGGGCCCTGGCTCTGAGGCAGCTTTTGTTCCAACCCACATTGGAAAATGGCAATGACAGCTATTTGTTAAAAACTTTCTGAGACAAGGGCAGAGGTAGTGGAGATTTAAGGATGCAAGGTTTCCTCAGGGTTGTGGAGGAAAGTTAGCTGAAGAGCAGCATTTGTTGATCAGGCCAGGAAAGCTCTGCTTTGGTGAGCCATCAGAGATTTTCTGATGCCCTTCCTGATCCCCTCCACAGGGCACTTTGGAGCCAGTCTGCAACCTCTTTGTGGGTCCCTGGTCCTGTTTTGGCTGGGAAAGGCTGTCTTGGGAAAGACCTCCCTGGGATGACATGATTCCCAGAATCTGCACTCCAGGTAAAAAAGCATCTTGAGACAACAAAAGGAGCAGGGCAATCTGGGACAAAGCTCTGCAAGTTTCAAATACCTGGGAGAGGGAGGTTTATACCCTGAGAAACAGAAGGGACAACCAAACTCCTGTGATCTGGGCAACTCCAAAACAATTGATTAGCAAAATTCCAGGACAAGACAGAAGCCCAGAAAAACAGGGAAAATCCTAAAGACTTCATTTGCCTTGAGCAGTCCTTCTTGATAGGATGAATGAAGCTCAAAAAGATCTGTCTTATCACTAGATGGTTACAAAACAAAGAAACAAACATCAAAGGGAATACATGCCAGAGTTAAAATTTTAAAATATTAAAAAGTACAGTTCACAATGAAAGAAGACAAGACAAAGAAACAGGCAATGATGGTGCATACAAAGGAAGACATAAAATACAGAAAACACCAATTAAGAAGATGAGAAGGTGTACATACAGAACAAAGCCTTTAATGATCTTAAAAATGCTCAAGGATATGAAAAGTACAGAGAAAGAAGTAAATGATATCAGGAAATCAATGCATAAACAATATGAGAGTCTAAGTAAAGAGATGAAAGTTTTAAAAAGGAACCAAAGACAAATACTGGAGTTGAAGACTACAGTAAATTAAATTAAAAATAACTAAGAGGGTTTCGAGAGCAGATTGTAAGTGACAGAAGAAACAATCAGTGAACTTGAAGAAAAGACACTTAGAAATGATCCAGACTGAAAAGCAGAAAGAAAAAAAAAAGATATAATAAAAGTGAAAATAGTCTAAGATACCTATGGAACTATGGAACACCATTAAGTGAATCAATATACACATTATGGGAGTCCCAGAAGGATAAGAAGGAAGAAAGGGACAGAATTAATGTTCAGAGAAATGACAAGGAACTTCCTCAATGTAGCAAAAACAAAAACAAAAACAAAACAAAACAAAAAACACATTACTATATACATCCAAGAAGAAGAAAGAACATCAAATAGGAGAAACAAGAAAAAAATACACCCCATCATATATTGATAATATAAAATGCAAAGGACAATAAGAAAATTCTGAAAGCTGAAAGATGAAAGCAACATAGCATGTACAGGGGAATCCTAGTTAGATTAAGTGTTGATTTTTCATTAGAAACCATGGAGGCAAGGAAGGAAATGGGTTGAAATACTTAAAGTGCTGATGGAAAACAACTGTCAGCCAGGAATTGCATATCCAGTGAGAATCTTTTTTCAAAAATTAAATATTAAGATAATCTAAGATAAAAAATACCTGAGGGAGTACATCACTGCTAGAACTGCCCTACAAGCAATGCTAAAGGGTATTCTTCAAACTAAAATGAAAGGACACTAGAGAGTGGTTCACAGCAGCATAAAATTAAAGACCTGCAATAAAGGAAGCAACTATTTGAGTAATTATAAATGCCAGTATTATTTTATTTTTTGGTATGTGACTCCACTTTTTACTTCCTACATGGGCTAGAATGCAAATGCCTAAAAAAGTAATGATAAATCTATGAATAAGGGCATACAATGTCTATATATACCAGTTGTAACAAATGCAGAAAATGGTGGGGGGATAGTGGGGTATAGGAAAAGCATATGTGTATGCTGTTGAACTTACATTGGCATTAAATGAAATATTGTTATATATTTAGGATTTTAAATATTAAACCCATGGGAAACAAAGGAAAACAGATGGAAAATATATCCATTTAGAAATAACAAATCATTCAATATGGTACAACACAAGAAAGCAAATAAATATAAAAGTAGGCTTTAATGGATGTGAAGGACAAAAAGAGTATAAGCTTTCTAAAGGATAAGTAGCAATATGGCAGAAGAAAGACATGTTTTATTGGTAGTGACTTTAAGTGTAAATGGATTCAATGCTCCAATCAAAGGCAAAGATTGGTAGAATGGATAAAAAAGCATGATCCAACTATATGCTGTCTGCATAAGACTCCCCTTAAAGTCAAAGATACAAGTAGATTCAAAATGAAAGGATGGAAAAAAAATACACTATGCACCTAGTAACAAAGGAAAGCTGGGGTGGTAATGCTAATATTGGATAAAATCGACATTAAGTAAAAACACTTATAAGGGATGTGACAGTTTGAGATTATTTTATGAATCCCCAAAACAGAAAGATTGTGTTTGTAAACTAATCTATTCTTCGGGATGTGATATTTATTGATTCTATTGGATTCAGTTGAGGGCCTTTGATTAAATTACCTGTTAAGATTAGGGCTCTGATTCAACCACATCAGTAAGCCATGACTCAGTTTGAGTCACCACTTCCTTGGTGGGGCTGATATAAATGGACACTCACTCAAGAAGACATGCCAGAGGAGAGAACTTTGTCTTTCTGATCCCACTATGTGACAGAAAGGAGAAGACTCAAACAGCTAAAACCCCAGGTAAAGATGAAACATTAGATGACACTTGTGGGAGATGTTTGTGTGGGATGTGGTGGGAGGTGTGGGAGGTGGGAAACATGGGAATCCCAGTGGGTTCCGTGTAATTTTTTGGGTAATCTAAGCACCTCTTAAAATATATATATATATATATATATATATAACATTTTTGTAAACAAATACACATATATGCATATATATTTATATATCATTTTGCAAATGTTTGTATGTATTGTGAGAATTTTGATTTTTACCCACAATAAAAATAAATTAAAAAAAAAAAAAAAAAGATGAAACATTAGCCTGATAGTTTGCAGCTGACCTTGGAAGAGAGTGAAGACTGATACAGGAAGCCTTGAGAGACAAGCCCTATGCCAGCCTACACCTGAGATTGAGAAGAAGCTAGGCCCATGAAGTCTTAAGAGGAAGAGGAAGCCCAGGAAGTAGAGACCAGGTAGGGACCAGCCACCATCTTGCTTCAACATGCAGCATGGGAACCAAAGGAAAACAGTTGAAAAATATATCCATATATCTTACTTTGGTGAAAAAACAGTCTTGAGTTGGACTCTTTAGGGCTTTGTAACTGTAAGCTTTTACCCCAAATAAATACCCTTTACAAAAGACAACAGATTTCTGGTACTTTGCATCAGTACCCCTTTGGAAGACTAATACAATGAACAAAGATGGTAATTACATACTGATAAAGGGGACAATTCAACAGGAAGATGTAACAATAATAAATATATATACACCTAAGAGTAGAATCCCAAAATATCTGAAGCAAACATTGACAGACTGGAAGGGAGAAATTGATGGTCCCACATTTATAGTAGGAGATTTTAAAACACCACTTTCAATAATGAATACAACATCTAGTCAGAAGATCAGTAAGAAAGTACAGGACTTGAATGATACACCAAACCAACTAGATCTAACACTATACCCAATGAAAACAAAAAACACATTCTACTCGAGGGTACATGGATCATACTCCGGGATAGACCAGATGTTGGGTCACAAAATAAGTCTCACTAAATTAAAAATATTGAAATTATACAATGGATATTCTTTGACAACAATGGATTGAAGCTAGAAATCAATAGCAAAGGTAAAAAGGGAAATTTAAAATATGTGGAAATGAAACAACACACACTTAAACAACCAATGGGTTAAAGAGGAAATCAGAAGGGAGATTAGGAAATATCTTGAATGACATGAAAATGGAAATATAACATACCAGACTCATGGGATGCAGTGAAGGCATTGCTGAGAGGCAAATTTAGAGCTATAAATGCCAACATTATAAAAGAAGACAGGCTTCAAATCAGAGACCTAACCATAAAACTGGAAGAACTAGAAAAATAAGAACAAACTAAACCTAAAGGAAGTAGAAGGAAGGAAATAAATATTAGAGTGGAGATAAATGAAGTAGAAAGCAAAAAAAAAAAAAAAAAGAGAGAGAGAGAGAGAATCCATAAAATCAAAAGATGATTCTTTGAAAAGATCAATAAAATTTTAGCTAGACTGACAAAAAAAAAGAGGAGAGGATAGAAATAACAAAAATCAGAAATGAAACAGGGAACATAACTACCAAGCCCACTGAAATAAAAAGGACTATAAGTGGATTCTAAGAACTACCTCCTGGGTTCATTGTGTTTTATTTTTCTATTTAGTTTTCCAATTTTTAAATTTCATTGATTTTTTTCTCTAATTTTTATAATTTCCTTCTTTATGTTTGCTCAAGACTTCATTTTATCTTCTCCTGTTTTCTAAAATGTAAGCTTAGGTTACCATTTTAGGCCTTTTTTCCCCTTTTCTAATATATCCATATAATGGTATAAATTTCCTTCTAAGTTGTGCTTTAATTACATCTCCCAATTTTCATGAGTTCAATTTCATTTTCATTACTGAAAATATTTTAAATTATATTTTATTTTTTTAATTATTTTTTTATTCTTAAAGAAGCTTTAGATTACATAAATGTTACATTGTAATTATAGAGGGATTCCAAAATATCCCACCTCCTCACCCTCCCATACCTTCCTCCATTAAAATGTAGCTCATCAGTGTGGTACATTTGATGAACACATATTGAGGCATTGTTAATATCCATAGTCCATTGTTTATTTGCATTGTAGTTTATACTTTGCACGACACAATTTTATAAGTTTTGACACAGTGATTAATGGCCTGTATCCATTATTGCAATGTCATGCAGGACAATTCCAATGTCCCCAAAATGCCCATTTGCACTTATTCTTCCCTCTCCCTCCCCTCAGAACCTCTAGTGGCTACTGCCTTTAAATCAATGTTACAATTTCTTCCAATGTAAAAGGATAATAAATCAAGTTTAGTTTATAGTTGCATTCCCCTTCTTATGTTTGTTCATTCCTCATTCTTGAGGATTTTAGGATGGTGATACCCACTCTGTTGCTGTTTGAGAGGGGGCTTAGATTCCATGGGGCAGATGGATGGAACAGTCTTGCTTGCAGTTGTAGATACACCTTATTTCTTGGGATGGGCATTGTACATCATTATGCTTTTAGTTGTCCGGGGTGAGTCCAATAAGCTGGAGAGCTGCAATTCTGCTGAGATTTAGGGCTCAACTGGCATATGATGTAAGATTTAAGTCTCTGGTATATATTTTTAATGAGTATAGTGTTAATTATAGGCTCATAAAAGGGGCAGAAGAGTCATGTGTAGGGAAATTATGAGTCTAAGTCTGTTACATTGGGGAACATATATTTCAAGGTAAGGCTCACTGACATGGTACCAAATTTCTGAGATTGTTAACCCTGACTACAGTGTCTAGATGTTTCAGAGACCCCGGTGTCCCCCTGTTTGAATCACTGTTTACTGTGGCAGTCAATGGGATCCTCCTGAGTCATGCATAACATCACCTCTGGCATGACTTCCTGATTCACTTTGAAATTTCTTAGCCAGAAAAATTTATTTGTCTTTAATATATTCCCTTTTTGGTCAAGGTCTTTTTACAAATGCATCACTACTTCTGGTTTAGTAATAGTCCCTCAATACCAGGTAGGCTCATCCCTAGGAGTAATGTCCCACACTGGGAGGCTGATAGTTTATATGCTGAGTTTGGCCACATTTGAGCAACAAGGACGCTTTCAGGAAGTAACTCTTGGGCAACATATAATACTAGGGTAAGTCTCAATTTCAAAAGAAAAAGTTCGTAAGTACAATCATCGAAAACAAGGGTCTGGCGTAATCGTCTGTCTTCCTTCAATAGGCACTGCCCATGTATCGGGGGATTCATGCAGTTCTATTAGAGAATGTAGCAGAATTCCCCAGGATGAGAATTCAATATTCTTTGGGTTATTGTGTGGGTCTCCACCCACTAAGATAATGCCCCATGAACCACTTAGAGGCATGCCCCAGGTGTATCCCTCCCCACACATCCCCCAGTACTAACAACCCACACGAGTGATCCTCCCCTGCCACAGCTGTAATCCTTCTGTGATCCAAAACCTCTCCCAAAACAAAGTAAAAACATAACCAAATAAAATTAATAAGAAAATAAAATAATTAAAAATAACAAATAAAATACAAAATTAAAAAATAAAAAATTTGAAATAAAATAATTTTTAATACATTGTGTCTTTCATCACTGTAAAATCTGTTATCTTGTATGTACAGTGACAATTTCTTCCATATTTTCCCCCAGTGTCTCTTTTTAAATTTTATCTTCAAAGAAGCTTTAGGTTACAGAAAAGTCATATAGAAAATATAGGGGATTACTGCATATCCAATACCCTCCCCCTTTTCTACTCTGCCCTATTAATAGTATTTTACATGTGGATGGTACGTTTGACAATTGATGTAAATGTATTGAAGCATTGCTACTAACCATGGTCAATGGTTTGCATTATGGTTTACATTTTGCACCATTCACTTTTATAGGATTTGATGAAATTTAAAATTGCCTGTATCCGTTATTGCAAGATCATGCAAAACAATTCTAATGCCTTAAAAATGCCCGATGTTCCATCTATTCTATTCTTCCCTTTCCCTTCCCTCAGAGTCTGTGGTAACCACTAAGTTTCAATTTTTGAAGAATAAGTTTTGTAGTTATTTGCAATAATATTGAGGGCTTGACATATTGGTCTGTCTGTTTCCTTTTATTAGGCACTGCCTATGTTCTTGAGAGATTATTTTCCCTCTATTTGAGAACATAGCAGGACTCCCCTGGATGGGAGTCTAATATCATCTTGTTTATTATGTGGGTGTCCACCTACAAAGATTACATACTATGTCAAGATGAACACTTACATATTTCATAGAAGTCTGCCCCAGGTGCACCCTATCACATGGATCTTCACACCTCTGACACCCTACACCAGTAACCCTTCCTTGCCATATTTACCAAAAGAACATTCCTACCATTGTAGTTTTAACCACAAACCTTCAAATCCCCAAAGTTTACCTGCTCCATCCTACAACCCTCTCCCCTGGTCCATAGATAGTCTAAACCAACCCCCTACCCACTGCCCCTCACAGACCAGCACTGCTAAACCCAATCACATCACTGCACCACTCTCATGCCCATCCACTGCCCAACCACACCCGTTTACCTTATCACAGATTTTGCTCATATGGGCATCAGCTCACCACACTCTATTCCCTTCCTGTCTCCTATTAACCTGTCTTCCAGACTCTATCTCTATGAGTCTTCTCAATTTGCTTAAGTTATATCAGTGAGGTCATGTAATATTTGTTCTTCAGTGACAGGCTTACTTCACTCAATATAAGGACTTCAAGATTCATCCTTGTTGTCCCTTGTGTTAATACTGCATTCCTTCTTATAGCTGAGTAAAATCCCACTGTCTGTATATACCACAATTTGCTTATCCGTTCATCTATTTTTGGACACTTGGGTTGCTTCCAACTTTTGAATAATGCTGCTATGAACATTGGTATGCATATATCTTTCCGTGTCCCTGCTTTCAATTCTTCTGTGTATCTACCCAGTTGTGGGATTGCTGGATCATATGGCAGTTTTATAGTAGCTTCCTGAGGAACCACCAAACTGTCTTCCACAATGGCTGCACCATTCTACATTCCCACCAGCAGTGGATGAGTATTCCCTCTCCTCCACAACCTCTCCAACACTTGTAGTTCTCTGTTTTTTGTTTTGTTTTGTTTTGTTTTGTTTTTTTAATAGCTGCCAGTCTAATAGGTGTAAGATGATATCTCATTGTAGTTTTGATTTGCATTTCCCTAATAACTAATGATATTGAACATCTTTTCATGTGCTTTTTAACCATTTGTATTTCTTCTTTGGAAAAGTATCTATTCAAATATCTTGTTCATTTTTTAAATAGGTTTTTTGTCTTTTTATTTTTGAGATGTAAGATTTCTTCATATATGCTGCATATTAGAACCTTACCAGATGAGTGGTTCCCAAATATTTTCTCTCATTGAGTAGGCTGCCTTTCACTTTCTTTATTTACCATGTTTGTAACTTCTTTGCATTCCCTCCATATGCACTTTTTTCTACCCACACCTATTTATTGCCTTCTTTGATTTTAACTGAACATTTTATATGATTCTATTTTTGTTTCCTCACTTAGTACATCAATTATACATCTTTAATAATTTGGTTTTTGACTTGTAGTTTACTATATACATTTTTCAGTTATGTAAAACCACCTTCAAATAACACCATATCACTTCACCTATAGTGCAGGAACCAATCCATTCTGATACTGCTGTCAGGAATTTCATATATCCATATGTTATAATAACCTAACACATTGTTATTACTCTTGCTTTAAACTAATTAATTTCAATTCATTTCTCAAATTCACTGATGTTTTATCTTGCTATCTTAGATCTGTTGTTAAGTCCATCTATTGATTTTGTTTTCTCTTGACTGTGGGTAAATTTTACCTATTTCATCACATGTCCAGTATGAAATAAAACTATTTATATTTTTTCCTAATGGGTATTTTGTATTCCATGTGCTAAGAAGACTAGGTTGTGAATTTTTTTTTCAAAAAGTGTTTGTGTTTGTCAGCCATATCTAGGCATATCTATGACCTCAACTGAATGCCAAGATGCACCTGATGTCTCTTCATTCTAACTGTGTTGGAACACAAATATCAACCATCACCGAATGGCTCTAATATCACCATTCACCTCTCAGTCCTGTAGATGTCAGTATCTTTTAGGCCTCACCAAGACTTGCACTGCAAATATATAAACCAGTCTTTAGACACTGATTCCCCCAAAATCCTGACTTATAAATTGTTAGACCTTATTTTTCCTTGGTAGCCATCACCCTGATTTGGTGCTGGTAGAATGAGGACTGTTTCTTCCATGGAAAGCATGATGTAATGCAGACAAAGTGACAGGCAAATCAATCCCTCATGTATTCTAATATAAATCAGAAGTTAATAAACAAAATTTTTACTGGTGTATAGAAACGTTTTTTTTTTTTTTTTTTTTTTTTCATGCTAATCATAGTCTGCAAATTGGCTGAATTCATTTATTACCTCTGGTAGTTTTCTTTTGTATTCTTTGGATTCTTTTGGGATTTTCTGTATAAAGGATCGTGTCTTCCTTTACAATTTGGATGCTTTTTATTTTTTCTTTTTCTTCACTAATTGTTATGATTAAAATTTTCACTAACAGTCCTGAAAGCTGATATCCTTGTCTTGTTCCTGACCTCAGGGGGGAGACTTTCAGTCTTTACTACTGAATGCAATGCTAGCTGTGGGATTTTCATTTTGAGGAAGTTAACCTCTTTTGATTTTTCTCAGTATTTTTATAAAATGATATTGTGTTTGGCCAAATGAAGCTATCATGTGATTTTTTTCCCTTCATTCTATTAATGTGGTGTACTACATTAATTGATTTTTGTATGTTCAACTACCCTTGCATTTCTGGGATAAATCCCACTTGATCATGGTGTATAATACTTTTAATGTGCTCTTACATTAAATTTCCCAGTATTTTGTTTAGGAGTTTTGCACCTATATGCAAAATGGAAATTGCCTCATTTCTTGTGATTTCTTTATCTGGCTTTAGTATCAGGGTATTGCTAGCCTCATAGAACGAGTTAGGAAGATTTTGAAAGAATTTCAAATCTTGAAAGAATTTGAGAAGGATTTGTGTTAATTTTTCTTTGAATGTTTGGTAGACTTCACCAGTAAAGCCACTTGGTTTGGTCCTGGAATTTCTTCAACAGTTGTGTTTCTGTACATCAACAAAGAACAATCCACAAAGGAAATTAAAAAAAAAAAAAATCCATTCACAAATAGCATCTAAAGTAGAGGTTTTTAACAAGGGGTCCGTAAGTTTGAATTGGAATTCAAAAAAAAAAAAAAAAAAAAAAAAAACCATTATTCTTGTGGGACGTGTTGGTACGGGTATGATATATTTATTAAAGAATACACAGTATAGCGTGGACTTGGTAAGGGGTTCATGGTTTCTACCTGACTGGCTGGCAAAGGGGTTTGTGGAATGAAAAAGGTTAATAATCCCTGATCTAAAGAATGTAACCCTTAGGAATAAATTTAACCAAAGTGTTGAAGGACTTGTACACTGAAAACTTTAAGTTACTGAATGAAATTAAAGATAACCTAAACGGTAAGACATCCCATTATCATGGATTAAAAGACTTAATATTGTTAAGTTGTCTATATCACACAAAGCAATCTTCAGATTCAATGCATTACCTATCAAAGTCCCAGTAGTCTTTTTTAACAAAAATAGAAAAGCTGATCCTCTGTCTGCGATTGTCGGTGCGCAGCTTGGGCCTTAGCGCTGCCATCAGGGTCTTTGTCAGCTCCGCGGGCAGGTTGGGGATTACCGCCTCCTCCTGGTCTTCCCGACTGCACCATCGCCCTGTACTTGCTGCCCCAAGTACAGCAATGATTACCCCGAGCACAGAGATTGGGCTCCCTCAAGGGAGATCGGCGGCAGGTCGATGTGGTTCCCTTCAGACCTGGCAGAGCTGCGGTATCTCTACAAGGTCTTTGGAAATGCAGGAAAGAGCATCAGGCTCTTCAGGCTGTTCCTGCTCTTCTGCAGCGCCTACCTCTACAAGCATCGCCATCCCCAGCTCCTGCTACCTGAAAGTTTTAGCTGGTGCCTTGTCTGGACCGTGACTGGCGGTACTGCTGTGCTGTGTTGAAGGACTTGTACACTGAAAACTTTAAGTTAGTGAATGAAATTAAAGATGACCTAAACGGTAAGACATCCCATTATCATGGCTTAATGGGATGTCTGTGGGTGCCACGTTGCTGCTACCTGCTCTTCAGGATTTTTAGCAAACGGCGGTCTCCTACTTTCCTGATAAAATGGTCCTGCTTCAGAGGAAGGTGTAGGAGAACCGAACAGGTTGTTTTTCTTTTTACTGCTCTTAAGACTTTTCCCCACGACATCAAACTACTTCTTGAAACTCTCCACGCGGATACTGAATATCCCCATTGTGCAGTTCTTCTCAGTTCTTATTCATTTGATCCCATACAGTTTCATCTGTGTACAGACAGGCTTCATCCTTTCAACTCTTACCTCTCTGTATATTCTTTTCTCCTGGGAAACTGTACTTAAGTTGTTGGCCATTGCCCTAGTGGCCTTAAGTTCCTGGGATTACCATTTAAAAATTTAGCCTACAACACTTGCATTTGAATGAAAAAAGCAACTCTAATAATCTAAGTAGTAAAAACAAAAAAGACATGTGATCTGGATTTTCTGGATTCCATTGCTTATTTAAGCAATGAATATGGTTCCCTAAAGCCCTCCATTGTTTTATAATTACCCTAAATAAATTATTGGACATTATTAATCTGCGGGTAGTACATTGCCACAGACAAGGGTGAATTATATCAGGTTTGTTCTCAAACCAACCCTGGTTTAGTAGTACACAAGAAATGGAGGGCTTCCTAGAAATTCCTGTTTATATTTTCCTGAATAACACAGGAACTCAGCATAGTCTGTTGTATTTGACTCTTGCCACATTCTGAGCTGCCATGGGAGTCGATGTTGATTGTCCTTCTCCAGAGTGCCTCTTTTGTAAAGTGACAAGCTATTGCGACAGGTATTCTCCCATTATGTCCCTAGAGGAAGTTATTAGTGCAAATGATGCCATTTGAATCCATGGCACAAACATCACTTTCATCATCTCTTAGTCTCTTGAAGAGTCTTTCCTCTGTAATTTTTGCTAATGGCATACAACTTCTACAGGCCAAGGGAAATAAGCTGATGAACTGTTTGATACTTCCACATAACTGCTGAAATGCACAATAATTTCTGTGATTCTGTTTGTGTTCAGACACACTGGTGTTACCATGTTTATCAAACTTTATGATAGCTTATACTGAGAAGCTGATTGCAAACAAACTATTAAATATGAATAGAGTGAAAAATTAAAAAAATAAATAAAAGTTGATACTGAAATTCATGTGGAGTCACAATGGGCCAAGATTAGTCAAATCAATATTGAAAAAGGGGAACAAAGTTGGAGGTCTCATGCTTCATGATTTCAAAACTTATACAAAGAAACAGTAATCAAAATAATGTGGTACTGGCATAAAGATGGACATATAGAACAATAGAATAGTATCAAGAGTTAAGAAATAAACCCATACATCCATGACCAACTGCTTTTTGACCAGGGTACCAATTACATTAATTGTGGAAAATAGTCTCTTTACCAAACAGTGCTTTAAAAAAAAAAACAGATATCCATATGCAAAATAATGAAGTTGCACCCCTACATCACACCATAAACCAAAATTAACTCTAAATTGATCAAGAACCTAAGCATATAGAGCTAAAACCATAATACTCTTAGAAGAAAATGTAGGAGGAAACTTTCATAACCTTGGATTTGTCAGTTATTTCTTACATATAAAACCAAAATCATGAGCAACAAAAGAAAAAATAGGTAAAATAGACTTCAACAAAATAAAAAATTTTGTACATCAAAAAGACACTATCAAGAAAGTGAAAAGACAACTTACAGAATGGGAAAAAATAATTGCTAACTCTTTATTTAGGAAGGTTTAAATAAACAGATTTTATAAAGAACTGCTACAACTCAACACAAAAAGAAACAAGTCCAATTAACAAATAAGCAAAGGATTGAAATAAACATTTCTCCAAAAAGATACACAGATGACCAATAAGTGCATGAAAAGATACTTATATTTGTCATCAGAAAAGTGTATATCAAATCACAATGAAATAACATTGCACACCTAACAGGATGTCTATAATTTAAAAACAACAACAAAAAAATAACAAGATTTGGCAAGGATGTGGAGAAATCGGTACCTTATAAATTGTTGGTGGGATTGTAAAATGGTGCAGCCACTGTGGAAATCTGTTTGGTGATTCCTTCGAAGTTGAAGTTAGAATTGTTATAGCCCACTTCTCAGTATATATCCAAAGAATTGAAAGCATGGACTCATATATTTGTACAAAAATGTTCATAGCAACATTATTCATGATAACCAAATGTGGAAACAACTCAAGTGCCTATCAACAGATGAATGGATAACAAAATGTGTAAATTCATTCAATGGAGAATATCATTCAGCCTTAAAAGAAATGAACTTCTTGTACATTCTATAGAATGGAAGCATCATGTTAATGAAATAAGCCAGACATCAAATGACAAATATCGTCTGCTCGTCCTTATGTTAAATACCCAGAATAATCAAATTCTTAGAGATGGATAGTAAAGTATATGTTGCTACTGATTGGTGGGTTGAGGAATTGAGGGTTATTGCTTAATGGGTACAGAATTTCTTATTGAAGTGGTAAAAATATTTCAGTAATGGATGCTGGTGATAGTAGCACAATATGGTGACTGTAATTAATATTACTGAATTGTACACTTCAAAGTTTTTAAAATAGTAAATTTGAGTCGTATATATGCTAATAAAATAAAAAGTTTAAAAACCAAGCAAACCAAAAAAATCCTTCACCTTTAGAAAGAACTATAGAAAATACCTTATGGTTGGTTAGTTAAATATTTCTTAAATGACACATGAAAATAATTAATAATAAAAGTAAAAATTGATATATTTGACTGCATATATATTAAGAAAATGTGTTTATCAATGATTCCATTAAAAAGTAAAAATGCAAGTTGTAGAGTGGGGAAACTATTTGCAACATATGTATTCAAAAAGAGATAAATATAAAAAACGAGTAAAGAGCTCCCATAAAACAGTACCCATAAAACAGTAACAATTGGACAGATACTAATAGAAAATTGAACAAAAGACTTAGAGAGTTCACAAAAGAAGCAATCCAAATAGCTAATAAATATTTAAATGATATCAACTCACTAGTTATCAGATACAGGCAAACTGAAGCCCAATACCATATCATTTATGCCTGTAAAAGCACCCAAATGACAAAGAGAAAAAAAAAGCACCTGAATGTAAAAGACAGGCAATATTAAGTTTGGGCCTCGATATTAAGTAACCAGAGCTCTCATACACTGCTGCTGGGAGTGTAAAAAAGTATAACTAATTTGAAGCTCTCTTTTATACTATCTACTGAAGCTAAATGTGTGCCCCCTATTATTATTCAAAAATTTGATTCTTGGGTATGTGTTCAACAGAAATGCATGTACCTTTTTTTTTTTTTCCAAATTACAGTGTATTTTAATAGTGCTATTCTTTTTTTTTTTTTTTTTTTTTTTTTTTTTTTTACCAGGAGGTCCCAGGGATCGAACCCGGGTCCCTCCATATGGGAGACGGACGCCCAACCATTTGAGCCACATCCGTCCCCCAGTGCTATTCTTAATATAGGAAAAGCTCTAAATTACTAATGTCCATTAGAAGTAAAAAAGGAAAAGATAATTATGGAACACATAGAATTATGTACTCTACAGAATAAAGTTAATTAAGTAATGCTATACAACATGGACTACATTCACAAACATAATATTAAGGGAAAGAAGGTCAGACAGAAAAGAAACATACTGAATGATTCCAATAATATAAAATTAAAAACGGACAGTACTATTCTTCAGTTTCAGAAGTACAGGAAAATCCTCTTTCTTGATCTCTTGGTTATCACAGAGTTAGATCTGTGATCTTTTATTTATGTTTTTATACTTCTTCCTATGTGTGCTAAGCCTCACAATAAAAATTTAATAAAAATTTGTCAGGAAGAAGATGAAGAAAAGGAGAAGTTCAAAAATTATAACTTTTAGTTTTTTATCATAGAAGACTGAAAATAGTGGTGGTTGTATAGATATCACTATGAACATTTAAAAAGATGATTTGTATGTTTATGTTCAATTTAGTGCATATTAAATCTTTGATCTGCTTATGTGTAGACACCTGAAAATACTTCGTTGAATTTAGAAGTTTCTTAGAATGGAAATAATTTATAAGTGTTAAGTAATGTATTTTATTTTATCACCTGCTCAAGTATAGGTCACAACTTGAATCTGAGCCACAACATTTGTATTTAAATGTCTAACTTTTGCCTGTAACTGAAAAAAGGGAATTTCATAGTGAAAATGGGGAAAGACTTTTAAAAAAGGAGTTCGATTCAACAGAAAATTAAGACAAGTTTAATATTAGTTTTACTCAATCATCTTTAATACTCTACTGACTTTTAGTTGAAATGAGATTTTTAAACATATTTATAGATTTTATGGGAATGAAAGCATATTTATCAAAGAAGGAGGAAAGAACATATTTTAACAGTTCATCAGATTTACTTAGGACTTTAAATTTCTTATTCTATAGTAGGTGGGCCTTGATGTGTACACATGTTCGAACTTAACAAGTGTTTGACATATATCTGACTAATCATCATATAGTTGGTGGATCCAGAACAAATTAATGGGTATCTGCCTCTCTGTGATTCAAAATGGCTAGAAAGAGAATAGCTTCATGATATCTTTTCTGGAAAATAAAAACAGCTATAGAAGAGATAGATCTATAGAGATGCAAATAAATGAATATAAACAGAATTATAGTATTGAAGAAAGGGGTAATGCAGATCAGGATAGGAGAGGGATACCTGAAAACAAAGCAAGGTATTAAAGCTCACCATCTCTAACTACCTATCAGCAGGAGTTTAAAAATATAGCTGTATGATTATAAGAATTTATTGAACATCTACTATAGGATAAAGATAGGTATTATAATTATCATTTCTAGTTACTAAATAAGTCTGCACAAGAATAAATGACTGCTCAAGACCATACTCTTTCTAAAGGATTGTGCTAGAATTGAAACCCTAATTTCTCTGGCTGCAAACTGTGCTCTTTCTACTATGCTCCCTTTTGGGACCTAAGTGATTGTGGCCATAAAAGGAATAGTTTAGCAATAGCAAATTTCTTGGATTTGCTCCATGAAAAATTTAATATTTTCTAATACCCCAGGTAAATGAGAATGTTTTTAATAAATGAACAAAGAAACACCTTTATTTGTGCAATCCAAAACAGTGTTAAGCATAATTCTGTAGTGCCCATCAGATTTTTAAAATTACCATCTTTAGCAACCTGGCATAAGGGTTTACAGAGTAATGTAATCTAGATTTTTTTTTTATAGATACAATAGAATTATAGAAATTACCCATGACAGATCTTAGGTAAGTGTGACTATTTGAGATTATGTTTGTGAATCCCAAAAAGAGAAACATTATGTTTGTAATCTAATCTCCTCTGAGTGTGATACCTTTGATTGTATTAAATTTGGTGAGGGGCCTATGATTAAGTTTACTTGATAAAAATCAATTAAGGTCTTCTGATTGGTTCAGTAGAGTGGAACTCAGGTTGAATCCCCACCCCCTTGGTTGGCCAATATAAATGAACAGTCACTCATGAAGACCTGGGAAGAAAGAGAGAGTTCTGTCATTTTTTTTTTTTTAAGATTTTATTTATTTTTTCATTTATCCCCCCTTTGCTGCCTGTGCTCGCTGGGTCAGCTAACCACGCCGTGCGGGCGGGCTTGCCTTCACCAGGAGGCCCCGGGAACCGAACCCGGGGCCTCCCATATGGTAAACGGGAGCCCTACTGATTGAGCCACAGCCGCTTCCCAGCTCTGTCATTTTTGATCCTGGGGCCTGGGGGAAGAGATGTGCAATTGGCCTTATACCTTATTGCTGACCTTGGGAAGAGAGCCAAGATTGATATAGGAAAGCTTGAGAGCCAAGCCTTATGCCAGCCAATAGTTGAGATTGGAAAAAGCTGGGCCCATGGAGCCTCAAGAGGAAGAGGAAGCCCAGAAGGGAAGGGCCGAAGCCCACCAGAGATTGCCCACGTGGCAGCTGACTTTGGTGAGAAAGTACCCCTTGTGGTAACTTGAGCTGGACTTTCCATGGCCTTATAAGTGAAAGCCTTTACCCTAAATAAATAACTTTTATAAAAGCCAACAGATTTCTGGTACTTTGCATTTGACACGCCTTTGGCTGGCTAATAAAGTAAGTCAAATCTATATTACAACCTGTGCAAAAAAATCTGACATTGGTAAGATTTTCAAATATATCAATTAATTTTTATTCAAATAAAGTAACTTTTATTGCAGATATCTACAAAATAACATGAAATTTTTTATTGCCTTGACCTTTGTAGCAATAAGAATAATAGTATAACTATAGGTTTATTGATTCAAATATGTTTCTTTTATAAGAGTACTAACATAAAAATACAGCTGCTCTTTTGCTCCTGAAGAAATTTTAAATATCAGTGTTTCCAGATTATAGCAAAGTAAAATATTATCATGCACTTCACCTCTTAACTCTTAGAAACACTTGTTACAATTCTCTCAGGGAAGACTTTTACCTCTTCCACTGAATCAAATTTTATTGTTCTTGGTAAATTAGTTCAGCTTTAAAGAGGCAGAAATCAATGCCTTATAAATTGTAAAATATAAATAAATAATTAGAATATCATAAAGTACTATAACACCATAAAAGAGTATGCCACCATATGAACTTTAACAGGGTTAAAGATACTTCAATAAAATAAGACTTTTACAAATAGCTTTTTAAAATAAATATACAAATTTTTATTTAGTGTATTTTTCCAAACAACAGGTGCTTTTTAGAAAGAATAAACATTTATAGAAATCTCCTAAAAATAATCTCCATGATTAATATTTGCAGGGCAATTATGAAAATGCTTGATCTTTCTATTAATTTGAACTACATCTGATTAAAAAATTAACATTTTAAGGGAAATTCTTAATATAGGTTTTTTAGGATGATTTAACTTGTACATGAAAATAGTTAT
The DNA here is from genome assembly GCA_026826555.1 of Tolypeutes matacus. Lineage (NCBI taxonomy): Eukaryota > Metazoa > Chordata > Mammalia > Cingulata > Chlamyphoridae > Tolypeutes > Tolypeutes matacus. The sequence goes on along the minus strand of JAKSZT010054304.1, from coordinate 29,409,992 downwards.
GATTTTTAAGAGTATATAAAATCTAATTAAAATTAAAATCCTAAATTTTGGGGATGTTCATATAAATTCCATATGTGACAATTTGAAGTTCTTTTGTGAATGCCACAAAATCATGTTCTTTAAAATATTCCACTCCTGTGGGTGTGGGGTCCTTTGATTGCGCTAGATTCAATTAAAAGATCTTTTGATTAGATCTCTTTTAATTAGATTGCTTTAGGGTCTTTGATTGGGACACATCAGTGAGGTATGACCCAGATTAGTTCTCTGTCCTCTTTCTGAATTCTAATATAAATTGAGAACTGAAAGCAGATTTACACAGAGAAAGAGAACTGCCATTTTTTCCTTGCCATATGAGGAAGGACTCCAGGATTGTCTGCAGTTGCAGGAAGACAAAGATGTCATGAGATGCTGAGAGAAAGGCCAGAGGCTGGAGGCTGAAATCAGCAAAGCACAGAGGCAGAGAAAGAGGCCCCCAAGGAGGTTGGCCCATGGAACAACCCTGCCACATGTGTAAGGTCTAAATGGTGCTTAAAAGCCCATAGCTGAGCTCAGGGGACAGTGGTTTGGAGGAGAAGGCAGTGACCCAGACAGAAAGCTACCATTATGCCTCTTCATGGCTGGCATCCAGGATCCAGCAGCCAATCTTAGGTGAGAAAGCATCTCTGATGATGCCCTGATTTGGACATTTTCACAGCTTCAAGACTGTAAGTGTTTTTACCCTTAAAATTTCCATTTATAAATACAACCCATTTCTGGTATTTTGCATTGGCAGCCTTAGCAAACTAAAACACCATATAAAAATGGCTAAGATGAACACTGTTTCCTGTTCCATTTGGTAAACTATAAAATTTAGCATTTTACTTTGTTTTATTATCCACTATACATATATATTTCATAGATTATTTTCATTTGATCCTAAAAACATCCCTGGGGAATACTATATTTCTCATAATAATAATCAGGGAATTACGAATCAAACAAGTAAAAATACTTCCTAAGAGGTAAAGTTAAGCCTATAACCATACCTCAAAACACCTGTTCTAATTAATAATCAAATAGCATTGCTTCTCTATTTAAGGGAGAAAAGACAAAGTAATTGGCAAAAACATATCTGGATTCAAGTTCTGGATCCACCTTGTAAAATCCTTATGAGTCTTTATACATTAGTTTCCTTATCTATAAACTAGGGAAAGAGTGTCTCTCACATAGTTTTGTTTAAATAATTAAAAGGAATGCCCTGTGACTATGATTACCTTTTCATATACTTGTACTAGTCATTAACACCACTTGATGCAAAGTCAATACTACAATTTATACAAGGAAATTATAACTCAGAAAGCATGATTCATTTGGCAAGTGTTACAGTTAAAATTTTTACTATAATATCAAACATGCAATAATGTTATTTTTATTACACTCCTCTCAAATAAACTGTCCCATCAAAATGGCTTGCTGTATGTATCTATTAATATCGTTTTCTTTCTATTATATATAATAATTGTTTGTTTATAAATAAAATTGCTAACCTCAGTCTTTTAAAACAGTATTCTCAAATACAGAGAGATTTATGTAAGTGCCAGGCAATACCCCAGGCCTATCAGTAATTTCCCAATCTTTCTACCACAATACTTTATTTCTTCTCTTAAAGGATATTTTATAATATACCACTGCAATTTTAAGTGGTATCAAATAATGCCCTACTTTTTCAATGAAAATGTTTCTCTTCCTTGAGAGTAGTATCTTGGAATGTGACATTGGATGGAAAATTACCTGTGGTACTACAATACAGGTTGGGTAATTAGAGCTATGAAATTCAGAGAAATATTCATAGAAGGATTGGGAGAAGCCTCACTATTTGGATAAAGTAAACTCTGCTTTTATATAATTAAAAATTATTTAAAAACCTATTTGAAATGATAAAAAAAAATTCTGTGTCCTGTTAGCAGTTGGTGTTCTGCAAATGTTAAATAGTAATCATTTGGTCAGTTCATATTAATGTAAGGCCAAATCAACACAAGAGTATATCTATAAAAAAATAATAACAGCTAAATACTTTGTAAGCTTTAAAATACCTAAACATTAACAATCATGTACCAAAAAAAAAAAAAACTTCTAAATTTATAGAGTGTTCAGTAGTTATCCAAATTAAGGTTTTATTCTGAGTGTTTATTTGTAAAATAAGAATTTTTAACATGGAGTAATCACATATATTAAAATATCTTGTCATGAATGACAGTGTGGAGAACTTGGTGAGAACTCTCTCATAAAGAAATTTTTAATGAATGCTAAAAATTAGCAAAGGCAAATATTTAACATTTCTGAAGATGGACATAGTGCTTACAATAAATTGAGAAAATATTCCACAAAATCTATGGAAATTATAAAGATTGAGAAGCTGTGGAATTTATACCAGGAGCTGCCCCTATTCTCTTTCCAGCTTCTTATTATAAAAAACGATTTCAGTGGGCTTGGCAGTGGACTGTCTACTTTTATCTTTTCCAGGTGTTTGGGGCAGAAGAGTTCTTCTAGGTGGATTTTTTATCAATCAAACATTAATATATCCTACTTCCCAGACTGTGCTTTGTGTAAGGCCTATATGGTGAGGGCAGTGGAAATTGTATGGTAACATAAATTCCCACTACCCTACCCCTCTCTTGTACACATGCACACAAGTCCTTCTTCATAAGGGAAGATCCAGGAAAGGAGGCAGTAAAGAACAAATCCTTCATCTCATCACTTCAAATCTGGCTCAATAATGCAGAGATTAATCCCAAGGGAAAGTGGAGGAAGCATCATAAAGTGGCAGTACCTTGGTCCTTGGTCCTGCCTGAGGGATCCAGATTTATTTGGATCAGACTGAAGAGCAACTTATGCTCCTGGTATCATTGAATTTAGTACAGCAAGCAGCTAGCAATAAGTGGAGGCTTGATGTATACTAAGAGAGACAGGCCATTTAAAAGTTTACATGAAAATCAGGGATTAAGAGGGTCAGAGTGGACTGTGCAAAAATCCTTGATGTTCCAGAAGACTGTGAACATGTTCAAGTGCCAATTCAAAAGTGAAAGCAGATCATACACATCCTTTGGTAAATGGTGAAAGCCTTACTGACTCAGAATCTTGACTATAACCTCTGAACAGGTTACTAAGCAGCTTATTTAAATTGCAGCAAACCATAGGAAGCCAGGTTTAAATATGAAAACACACACAAAAATTCTGAAGAGGAACATAAGAGAGAGAAGAACATAGGGGTATGAGGCTTCACAAAATAAAATGGTCTAAGAGACTAAACCAAAAAACAAATGAACAAACAAACAACAACAAGTCTTGTCAGGGGATAAGAATCAATACCCAGCATCACTACAATGAATTCTTTAAAATATAAAATTTTCAATGAAAAATTATGAAGTATGAAAAAAAATAACAACAAAAAAGTAGGCAATATACTCAGGAAAATAGATAGGCCAGAGAAATCATCTTTGTGTGTGCCTCAGTGTTGAACTTGAAAGGCAAAGATTTGAGAACAGCTACTATAAATATGTCCAAACAACTAAAGGAAACCATATTTAAGAATTAATGGAGGATAGTGGCAAGACAGTGACAAACTAACATGTAGATTTGAATGCTCTCATAAAAACAATGGAGAAAGAGCTAAAAGCTGCCCAAGAGATCTGCTTTGGAGATCAGCAGACCAGGACAGTGTTACGCAACTTCCAGGAAGATGAGGGACAGAGAAACAAAGAAGCCAAAATGACAAACCTGAGTTACCAAGCCCCTGTGGAGGCCTGTAAAGGCTCCCCTCCCCCATTCCCAAGATATTAAGCTGGAGTAAAACACCTGATTCACTGCAGATGACTAAAAGAGGAGCAGACATCTTCCTCCCTGTCAGCTGTTTCAAGAGAAAAGGATGGAGAGGTCAGGGTGCTTTTCTTCAGTGAATTCAGCCAGCAGATCTCACTTTGAATCTCCAATCTGGAGATTCAACAAAGGAACACAGGAAAGCCAAGACTGAAACATCTTAGAAAGGTGCACTGATAAGCACCATCTGCCTGGAAACTGAATGGACCAAAACTGTTCCCTGTGATCTCTGTATCCAACCCCTGGGAGAAAATATGCACCCCTCTAGTGAGTTCCTAGCCTGATTTTGAAAACTTAAGCTAGACAATTTTCAAGACTGAGAATAAATTGAACCCTATATCAAAGAAGAGCTATGAAAAAAAATAGGCAAGAGAGAGAAATTGGCTATCAGAGTAAATTTGCCAACATATTCAGTTGTTTAGACATCAGCAAAAAATTACAAGCCATACTAGGAAACAGGAAGAGATGGCCCAGCCAAAAGAACAAATCAAATATCCTGAAGAGATACAGGATTTAAGATAATCAGAAATAATCACACAACTCTCCTAAATCAATTAAAAGAATTTAAAGAAAATATGACTGTTGCAGTTGGTCAGTTTGATGTAATTATGAATTCCAAAAATATAATTGGATCATGCTTGTAAACTGATCTGTTAATCTGGGCATGATTGAGTTATGATTGGGGCATTGACTGGGCCGGGTGGGGAATCAAATATAAAAGGCAAGGCAAAGAATAGAGTTGAAGCAGCCTTTTGAGAAGCAGTTTTGATGTTGGAAAGAAGGCCCCAGGAGAAGAGAAGCAAGGCGTTCGCCTGATTGTCTACAGCTGACCTTGTGGAGCAAACAGGAGCTAAGCCTGGAGAGTAACACAGTCCCCAGAAGAGAGGAACCCCAGAAGCCTGAACCCTGGCAAATGCCGGCAGCTGTCTTGCTCTAACACGTGGCAATGGACTGTGGTGAGAGAAGAAACTTAACGCCTTATGGCCTGGTATCTGTGGACTTCTACCCCAAATAAATGTCCTTTATAAAGACCAACCCATTTTTGGTATTTCACATTAGCACCCCTTTGGCTGACTAATACAATGACTAAAGAGATAAAGGACATTAAGAAGACACTGGGAGAGCATAAAGAACAATTTGAAAGTCTGCAAAGAAAAGTAACAAACCTTATGGGAATGAAAGACACAATGGATGATATTAAAAATACCTTTGAGGCACATAGGAGCAGATTTGAATTGCTTGGAGACAGAATTAGTGATTTCAAAGACAGAACATCTGAACTAGGAAAGACAGGAGAACAGAAAGAGAAAAAAGTAGAAAATATGGAAAAGAGCCTCAGGGAATTGAATGATAATGCAAAATGCACAAACATTCACATTATTGGTATCCCAGGAGGAGAAGAGAATGGAAAAGGGACAGAAAGAATATTTGAGGAAATAATGAACAAAAACTTCCCAACCCTTATGAAGGACATAAATATCAGTATCCAAGAAGGACAACACACCCCAAACAGAATAAATACAAATAGACCTACCTCAAGACACCTACTATTCAGAATGACAAATATCAGAGACAAACAGAGGATTCTGAAAGCAACAAGAGAAAAACAAAGCATCACATACAAGGGAAACTTGATAAGATTAAGAGCCAAACTGTCATCAGAAACCATGGAGGAGAGCAGAAAGTGGTATGATGTATTTAAGGTACTGAAAGAGAAAAACTGCCAACCAAGAATTCTGTATCCAGAAAAGCTGTCCTTCAAAAGTGAGGGTGAGTTCAAAGTCTTTGCAGACAAACAAAAACTGATAGAATATGTTACCAAAAGACCAGATTTGCAAGAGATACTAAAGAGGGAACTACAGCCTGAAAGGAAAAAACAAAGGTGAGAGATTTGGAGAAGAATTTAGAAATGAAGATTATTAGGAAGAGTAAACTAAAGGATGAGAAGACAAACAATAGAATGATATGACAACAGAGAGCCATAGGACAAAAATGGATGAAGTAAGTAATGCCTTTATAGTAATAACACTGAATGCTAATGGATTGAACTCCCCAATCAGAAGACAAAGACCGATATAATGGATTAAAAAAATGTGAGCCATCTATATGTTGTCTACAAGAGACCCACTTCAGATATAAGGACACAACCAGGTTAAAAGTGAAGGGTTGGAAAAATATATTCCATGCAAATAATAACCAAAAAGGAGCTGTAGTAGACCAGATAGATGTAAAATAACATTTTATTATATGAACAATAATTACTCAGTGCATTTAGGAAATTGTTCCTGTGATCAGAATTTTATGATTTTTTTCATAAAAAATGAACACTTGTTTTTAATTAAGGAGAGCTGGAGAAGAGATATTTTTGGATAGTTCATTTTGCTTTATCCCTTTCTTATTCCTTTCTTATATCCCTTTCTTATATCTCTTTAATTAAAATAATCTGGATCAATAATGATTCAGCATGACTACTGTTGAAAAAGATTTAGGTTTTTCTGCCTCATAAAATGATGAGCTGGCAAATTGTTATCTGCTGTAATTCATTCCAATAAAATATGAAGAAATGCAAAAGAGGAACTTGATTATCTAGAAAGAATTATGGCCTAAATGGAAATTAAATAACTAAACCAATATTTTATTTCATTCATAGAGATTATTATGTCCAATAGTAAGATCTGTAATATAAAAGTTAGAATTATGTTATAATAATTTATATTATATTTGAATATTATTTACATTTATAAATGTTTGTTGCTATGCTATTTTTTATAATTGATTATATTAAATCAAACATGGCCTTGCACTCTCTTTTAAAATTTGTAATTTCTTTCAATCTGTTTTTCTATTTATTTTACGGTTTTACAGTAAAAGATGAAATTTAACAGCTAAAAAAAAAGCCATTGATTATACACTTTGGGTAAATCATATTGTATATGAATATATCTCAATAAAGCTGCTTAATAAAGAAATAAATAATTGTGCAAGAATAGCCAAAAATAGCAGCTATGTACAGCAGGGAAAAGAGATTGAAAGGTGAGGAATTTTCTTCCTTGCTTTTTTTTCTGATTTTTGTTTATTATTATTATTATTGAAATAATAAAAATACCTTAATAATGATTGAAGTGACGAACACACAACTATGTGATTATACCAAATATCATTGATTGTACACTTTTGATAAATTGTATGCTTTATTAATATGTTTCAATAAAATTGATTTGTTAAAAAAAGGAAAAAAAAATTAATGGAAGTCATGATGCCAATGATTGATCAAATAGAGAATACAAATTATAAAAGAAATTAAAAATCATATAATTATTAAAAAAGAACCAAATGGGAAAAATGGAGTCAAAAATACAATAACCAAAGGAAAAATTCACTCAAGAGAACAGGTAAACTCTAGGGACTTGTAGGTCTGTGGTTAAAGCTACAATGGTGGGAATTTTCTTTTAGTGAATATGGCAGGGGAGGATTATTGGGGCAGGTTGTTGGGGGTAGGGGATATGTGGGAAAGGGCACACCTGGGGCATGCTTTTATGGAATGTGAATGTGTTCATCTTGTCATAGGGTGTTATTTCAGTGGGTAGAAACCCACATAATAAACAAGAAATTATAATAAACTCCCATCCAGGGGAGTCCTCGTAGCCTCTCAAATAAAGGGACAAAAATCTCTCGAGAACATATGCAGTGCCTAATAAAAAAAGATGGATAAATATGTCAAGGCTTCAGTATTAATGCATGTAACTATGAACCTTATTCTTCAAAAACTGAAACCTGAAGGTTACCATGGATTCAGAGGGAGAGGGGGAAGAATGGATGGAGCATGGGGCATTTTTAGGGGATTAGAATTGTTCTGCAAGATCTTGCAATGATGGATACAGGTAATTATGCATTTATTAGAACTTATAAAAGTGTACAGTCCAGAATATTTTCCATAATGTAAACCATTGACCACAGTTGGTGGCAATGCTTCAGTATTTGTTGATTGATTGTAACAAATGTACCATACTCATGTAAGATGTTATTAATAGGGGAAAATGTCAAAGAGGGAAGGGTGGGGTATATGGGGATCCCCTATATTTTCTGTATGACTATTCTGTTACCTAAAGCTTCTTTGAAAATAAAGTGAAAAAATAAGACACTGAGAGAACATACATAAGAAATTATCACAGTACATAAAATATAACAGACTTTATGGGAATGAAAGAAACAATGCAAATATTCTTATATTCAATATATATAAGAATATAATAAATATTCTTATATATTCAATATATCTAATTTTATATATGATGTTTATTTTCAATTTTTATTATTTTTATTTATTTATTTTATGGCCTTGCTTTTGAGGAGGTTTAGGGTTACAGAAGAGTCACAACAGTGGCAGGGGAGGATCACTGGTGTGGAGTGTCTCTAGTAGGGGAATGTGTGGAGAGGGGTGCACCTAGAGCATGCCTCTATGGAAGATGATTGTATTCAAGTTGTCATGGGGTGCTGTCTTGGTGGGTGGAGACCCAGATAATAACCAAAAGCATATTGAATTCACATTCTGGGGTTCCTGCTACATTCTCTAATAGAATGGCAAGAACCCTTAGAGTACATGGGCAGTGCTTAGCAAAGGATTATAGAACAATTGTTCAGGTTCTTCATATTGATGCTTGTGCTTATGAACTTTGTTCTTGTGAAATTGAAATTTAGCCTAGTAATATATATTGCCTAAGCGTTACCTCCTGAAAGCCTCCTTGTTGCTTTAACATGGACTTTCTCTAAGTAAAAGTCAGCATATCCACTCACTACCTTCCCCCTCTCATGGGATATAGGTTCCATGGATAAGCTTCCCTGGCACCAAGGGATTATTACCAAATGACAACCAGCCATGCATTTGGAAAAAGACCTTGACCAAAAGGAGGAGATATTAAATACAAATGAGGATTTTTGGTTAAGAGATTTCAAAGTGAGTCAGTAGGTCATTCCAGATATTATGTTTATGCACACATTAGGAGGATCTCACCAACTGCTGCAGTAAACAATGACTCAAACTGGGTTGCTCCTGAGAGCTCTAGAGACATCTGGACACATAGGTATGGCAGACAACCTCAGGAATTTGGCACCCTGTCAGTGGACCTTACCTTAGAGTATATGATAACTTATACCCCCAATGAATCAGAGTTGGACTCATTTATAATTTTCCAACACATGGTTCTTATACCCCTTTTCTTTGAACCTATAATTAGTACTATACCTGTTAAATATGTGTTCCAGAGACTTAAATCTTATGGCTGTTCATATGCTGTTTGTGCCCTGAATCTCAGTAGATCTGCAGCCAACAACTACATTCAATTTATTGGACTCACCCAGGACACCTAACCAAAGGATGATAATGGACAATGCCCATACCAAAAAAAAAAAACAGAGAGTATTTACAACTGCAAGCAAGGCAGTTCCACCCATCTGTCCCATAGGATCCTAGCCCCCTCTCAATAGGAAGCAGTGTGGGCATCACCATCCCCAAATCCTCAAGATTGAGGAATGAAAAAACATAAGGGGAGATTGCAACTATGAACAAAAGTAGACTTATTATTATTCTAATAATGGAAGAACTCATAACATTGATATAAATGCAGTAGCCACCAGAGGTTCGGAGGGGAGAGAGAGGGAAGAATAGGTGTAACATGGGGCATTTTGGGTATATTGGAATTGTCCTGCATGACATTGCAATGACGGATCCAGGCCATTTTACATTTCGCCAAAATTTCACTGTGAATAGAAGAATATTCAACATTATTTGTAAAACCTCAGTCATTTTATTAAAATTCATTTTCTAAAGCTTCAAGTTATACTTAACAGTATATTTTTCCTAATATTTTGTAATTTATAAAAAATTCCTAGATGTTGTCAAATGATTATGGGGCTCCAACTGATGGAGCCAAAAAATATAGATTATACTTTTTTCCAACTCAATTCAGATATATATTTATATGTTTATATATATATATATATATAAAATATATATGTAAGATTCACTATGCATTAACATATATGTATGATACACTATGCATAATGAATAAAATCAATTTGCCTCCATGTCCCATTTAGTGGGCAGTATTTGCTTTCTTTTTTGTGTGACAGAATATATTCTTCATAGATTATTATCTCATTTGTGTATTTGACATCTACATTATATTTTGTAAATTAACTTGCCAAACCCCTTCTTTCAGATTGATCATTGTGGCAGAAAATAATTTTCAAGAAAATGAGCATTTGTATTTTCAAAAAAATAATATAATCCAAATTAATTATTTTTTCCTGTAGCACATGTTTGCTACTAATGTTACATTTTAATTATTTATTATACAAGCTGATTTGTGATATGTCAATATATTGGCAAATAATCAGGCCCTAGACGTGGACTTTCTATGTTAAATACTGGCTTAAATCTCATTGGAATGCTGGCATTGAGCATGTTATTTAAGTTCTTTGTGGCTTCCTTTTCTTACCCTTGAAATGATAATACTAATGCTGTTTCTGAGAGCATAAAATACACACATAAATAACTTAAAAGAGCACCTGCCACACAGAACTTTAAGTGCTAGATATTTTTATTACTATCACGCATTTATGGTTATAACTGTTACCTATGAGCATTGTATTGTAATTATGTGATATCTATGTTTTTCTCCTCTGAATTCAGTGTATAACTTTTAATATATCAGCATTTTAAATGCTATTAAGATGGCTTGTTTTTGTTAAATGTTCTCTATCATTCATTAATGTATTTTACTGACATCCCTCTATATAATATATCTACTCTTGTGACTAAGCTTATTATCTCCTATCCTTTAATTAATAAGTCTTTATATTATCTAAATAGCCTTTGTATTTCTACCAAAAATAGTGTAGTAGTTTAGGCATCCAGCACTCATACTTACCTTCTTTCTTCTTAATCCACCCAGAGTAAGTATCTCAGTTCAGTTCTATTTGACAATGACTTCTTGAGATATTATAGTACTAAACATGAAAAATAAATGAGGAAGATGTGATTTTTGACTAAGTTACCATTTACTATGGAAGATAGACATAAAAATGAATCGTTTTAATCACTTATATTTTGATCTATGTGTTCCAATAGACAAAGTCTTGTAGTGGGCAGAATGAGAACAGATAGGAAAAACTCCTATCAATAAAACTATCAATAAAATTTAAATAATGTCAACTTGCTATTGATTAGGTAATGAAATTGCCAGCATAAAGGATGAATTTCTTGCTGGTGAATTAAGGCACAGGGAGAAGAGTGATACCAGTGAATAGACAATGATTGTGACAATAGAAATGGAGCTAAAGGAATTGACATGGGAAATACAACTAGCTCAGTTAAGACTGGACCTCAATAGGACTTAGATAATTCTTACTTGTAAGGAGAAAGGGAGAGGTCATACACAATTAATTTTATTTTCTCTTTTGATCATGATAGTGAACAAAAACAACAACGAAACAAGGATTTAGTGTGAGTGATGAATTTACTGATCAGCTGAGATCCATGTGTTAGCAGCTAATCCTGAAAGAAATGCCTGGTAAAATGTTAATATAAAGACTCTGAAACTTGATGGAGATATCAAGATAAGAACTATTTATTTCATGGCATTAGTTGATAGGATCATGGTGTATATTATTAACTAATTTCCAGAAATTATATATATTAATCTAATTTAAATTATGCCTGTGACCTATTGCCTTGTAGTTTGCAATTTACTAAAATGCCTAACATGAGTACCAGTTGAAAACAAAACAAAATAAATGAACAAAAAAAGCCAGGGTGCATATGCCATAGAATCATTTAGTCACAGACACATACAAAAAAATTAACTGTTTTGTTATTTTGGAAGTGGATGGGAATAAGAGATAATTATTTTAAAAATACAAACCTATACAGATATACAAAAAGTGTGGATAATAGTATTTTCTAACAGCCTATATGCACTGCCTATGTTTTTGCTGTGTAAAATTTTATTTGTCATATTTATCTCAGGATTTTTAAGTAAAATTGGAGGTTCTGAACCAATTGTTTCACTGGTAGTTAATGATTTAGTATGAAATCTTTATCTCTATATCTCTATCTTTCTATCTTTATCCTATCTATCTATCTATCTATCATCTATCTATCTATCTATCTAATCTATCATCTATCTCTGCGTGTATTTCTTAAAACATATTTCATGTCTAAGTGTATATAAATTGTATCATAGTTTTAAATGTATATTCATATACATTTACATGGGTTTTACATATATACATGGGTTTTAAGTATTACATTTATTTTCCCAAAATTTTCTATAATGATACAAGGAGCACTAGTTCATTAATTTTAACTGCTGTATATTTTCACATTATATGCATTTCCACAATTTACATATTGTCTACTGTATGTTTTTTATTGTTACTTATGTTTATATATTGTCTACTGTATGTTTTTTATTGTTACTTGCTCATTGTTAAGCAAATCCATGGTTTATTAAAATTTCACTCTTTTTTTTTTTAATGTCCTTTCTTCCATTCCATTATCTCATCTAGTAAAACATAACATTTAGTCATGAAGCCTGATTAACATCCTCTGGTCTATGAGTTTCCCAGACTTCCCCCCCCCCTTTTTTTAAATGACCTTGGCAGTTTTCAGGACTACTTGTTAGTTATTTTGTAGAATGTCCCTCAACTTAGTTTTACCTGGTGTTTTTTACATAGTTAGACAAGGTTTATGATTTTTGGAAGGAAGAAAGCAATATTGAAGTGACATTCTCATCATATCACATCAAGGGTACACACTATCATCATGACTTACCACTGTTGGTATTGAACTTGATCACCTACCTGAGGTAGTGTTTATTGGATTTATGCACTCTTAAGTTAGCTTTTTTTTTTTTTCTTTACTTTCCTCCTCACCATTTCATTGAGAAACTTTAGGAACAAGTCACTAGACATTATTTCCAAACTAGATTTTGAAAAAATTCACTGAGTACAGCCAAAAATCAAGGAATGGGAAGTTAAACCATATGTCTCTGAGGGGAGAAGAATCTATATAAATTTTATGAAATTATTCTGGACTGGATATTTGTTAATCCAATTTTTTTTGTTTATTTGATCATTTATTTATAAATTGGGTTTTAATCCCAAGCCACATTTTTAATTCTGTTGTTCAAATTGTTCTATTTTTGACCACTGGATGTTTTTACAGGCTGGCTCTGGTGTCTTTTTTGTATACTGCATAGTTTGGTTTTTGAACACTTTACTGCCTATCTCCTCCTATATATGCTCCAGTCTTAAATCTATTCATTTCTGTAAAGATCCCTGATAAGTTTTATTGTAATATTAGAAACCAAGGTCTAAGCACTGGGTGTACTCATTGCTACTGGGGTGTCATGCTCCTTTCCTTTTAGCAGAAAAAGCTAGGAAATACGTGTAAATATACTAACCCATGTATACAGACTTATTTATAGTTACTTCTGCATTTATCTGTATCTATATTAAGGTAAACTTGATTTAATGCTGAAGTCTCAATTGTAATCCATTAACATGGTTCATTCAAGTCTTCCGCTTTTGCTTATTTCTAACCCCTCTCTCCAAAAGTGAGAAACCTGCTATTTATTCATTCATTTGTTCAAGCACATTATACATATAAAGTAGTATCAAACTTGTTGACTTGTAAATTGTATCTCATTTTTTTCACATGTGGAAAAGAAATCTCACCATCTTAAGTGTAATTTTGAACAGTCCCTTTTGTCTATAACCTCGAAGATTCCAGCCAAAACCTACTTTCAAAAGTTACAAATGTCCCCATCTAATTCAGTGAAGTTATGCCATATATTTATAATATAGTTACATTTCTTCTTGGTTGTCACAATCTGCTTGCATCATGAGATCTCCCAATATCCTGTGCGATCCTTTTGTTAATTTTTCATACATTAAGATTCACTCTTGTGTGGTAAAAGTTCTATGAATTTTGCCAAATACATAGTGTTTGTGTCCAACTTGCAGTGCCATACAGATTAGTTGCACCACCCTAAAAAAATCCCTTTACCTCCCCTGTCAAACACTACAGCCTCCCTTAAACCCTGGAAAGTACTGATATTTTTGATACCTGGTGTTTTGCCTTTTCCAGAATGTCTTAGAAATGGAGTGATCTTTTTGGTCTGGCTTCTTTCGGTTAGCATAAATAATTTAAATTAACTTCCTTGCCTATACCATTTTAATTGGTACAGTAATAATCAATGAGGTTGCTCTACATTCTTACAAGATTTTGGTATTGTCAGTTTTTAAAAAATTAATTTTAGCCATTCTAACTCTTATCCTAATTAGTAAATGATGTTGAATAAATTTTCACTACTAATATTCTTTGTGCACATCTTTGGTTAGTTGTCTTCTCAGAACTTTTGCCAATTTTATGTGGTTGGTTTTCATATTTTTGAGTTTTAATATTTCTTTGTATGTTTGAGATATAAGTCATTTATTATATTTGCAATTTGGAGATATAAGAAAACTACAGATCAATATATACCATGAATACGACATAATGATCCTTTAAAGAATATGTGCAAACCATGTCAAATAGCATCTAGAATGAATTATAAAGTATGACTAAGTGGAATATAAATTCTTATATTGTATATTTTTCTGGTGGTTGTATTATGATAACATTGGCCACAAAAATGCTTTCTGTGGTGTTCCCTTCTTTTTTATTTTATGTAAGTGATTGTGAAGATATGATGTTATTTCTTCCTTAAGTGATTTGAGTATTTTACCAGTGAAACCATCTGAGCATGGTGTTTACTTTTTTGGAAAGTTTTTAACAAGCAATTCAATTTTTAAATAAATATTAGGCTGCTTGGGTTATCTATTACTTCTTCAGCAGGTTTTGGTAGCCTGCATCTTTGAAATAATTGGTCCATTTCATAGAAGTTATCAATTTTGAGGGCATAGAAGTGTTCATTGTATTCCTTTACTATATTTTTAATGCCCATGGGATCAATAGTGATGACTATTTTCAATATTGCTATTGGTAATTTGTCTCTTCTTTCTTCTCTTTGTTTTTTTTGGTTAATGTGGCTGGTGGTATAACAATTTTATTTATCTTCTCAAATAATCAGCTTTTGGTTTTGGTAATTGTCTCTAGTTTTCCTTTATTATATTTCCATGATAATCTGCTTCATTTTAATATAATTTCCTCTTCTAGTTTTAGGTTTAATTTGCTCTCTTATTTCTCTAGTTTCCTAAAGTAGAAGTTTAGATCCTTGATTGTGGATATTTATTTTTTTTTAATATATGAATTCAGCGCTATAAATTTCCTTATGAATACTGCTTTAGCCCCATCCCATTGATTTTTATAATTTGTATTCTACTTTTGGGGACTTTGGTAGATTGTTTCCAACTATGGCTGCAACAGTTCTTCTTATCTCACATACCCTTATAATTTGGCAAAGTTATTTTGTCCCTACTTCCTTAAAGAGGTAGATTTACTTTCCTTTCCCTTGAATCTGACTTGTCCTGTGACTCTTTTTGACCAAGGATGGGCAGAGAAGACTTCTCCAAATTTTAGTTGCAGGCTTTAAAATGTCTTAGAGCTTCTGTCTCCTTTCTCTTTGAAGTTAGCTGCCATGCAAAAGAACATAATGGAGAAGCTTAAGAGAGAACCTGAAGGGGGCAGCAGATGTGGCTCAAGAAGTTGAGTGCCTGCCTACCACATAGAAGCTCCTGGGTTCAGTTCCTGAGGCCTCCTACATAAAGAGATAGATATCTCAGGGAGGGAAAGAAAAAAGAGAGAACCTGGAGGATTTCTTGGAAAATCTAAGCTAGCTGGAAGACAACAAAGAAGCCAGTAGCCAGATATGTGAGTGAGAATGTCATCGATGTAGTAGCCAGCTAGGTGATACTGAAAGAAGCTACATGATTGAACTCGTTTGACAACTGATAGAATCACACAATTCAAGATTGCTAATCCACAAAATCATAAGAAAAAAGAATTTTTTGTTATTTTAAGATGTTACAATTTCAAGTGGTTTGCTATGCAACAATAGATAACTGATACAGAGTTTATTGATTGATTGATTTTTTACTGGGAGTTCCCAGGGATCAAACCCAAGTCGATCAAACACCCAACCACTTGAGCCACATCCGTCCCCCCAGAGTTTAATAACAGATGAAAAAAAGAAACTAAAATGTAATATTAAAATGAATTCAGTAGCCTTACTGGTATTGTTATTTCAAAAATATTCTAGGTATATAGTAAAATAAAACAAATAAGTAATTATGAGACTGTCATTAATAACCAATATTTTTAACATAATGGAAAAGAAATAAAAGTATAAAAATCAAAGAAATTAAATAAAAGAGCTTTAACATTAAATTTCAATTGTTATTAATATAAATTTATTTATTTTTTGTCTTAACAATATCCTAGGTCTGTACACTAGAAGTCCATGAAACACTGGCAACCCAGGAACAATGAGCTCATCTAGAGCAAATATTTTGATCTCTATGTATTATATCTCAATAAAAAGAATTAGGGTCACACTCATAAATGCCTCCAAGCAAAGACTCTCTGAAACAAATTGGTTCATATCAAAATAACACAGAAGCTGACTTGTAAGTGCTCCAAATATGTATGTGTGTGTGTGTGTGTGTGTATAAGACAAATTAAATAATGCCTGCACTGGGTTAAAAGACATCAAATAAATTTATAGCATTTCTTTTGCTAAAAAGAATTTCTTGATAATATTAAAACAAAACCCTACATTGGCCAATATAGGATTTTCAATGAAATCAACATTCTCTTCTAAACTAGAAAAAGAAAAATAATTAGGTATGTGTCTTAAACTCTCTGTATGAAATATATCCTATAGTAACAAAATAATAAATGAAAGAAAACATTTTATAGAATATTTTAAATTAATCAATGCAAATTGATTTTTCTATCGATACCATTAATTTTGTAACTTCTAATTAAATAATGGACTGTCTTAATTTGCCAAAGGGCTGCTAATACAAATTACCATAAATGAGTTAGCTTTTATCATGGGAGCATTATTTGGGGAAAATCTTACAGTTCTGAGGCCATGAAATATCCAAACCGAAGCACTAGGAGGGATGCTTTCTCACCAGAGTCAGCTACTGGTGATCCTGGCATCCTGCCATGTGGCAAGGAAGACAGCAGACAATCTCAGCCAAGGTCCTTGCCTTCCCCTCCCAATTCTACCATCTCCTGGAGCTCAGCTGTGGCTGATCAGGCATATGTCTCATTTATTCAGCCTTGAGTTGCTCCATGGGCCTAGTCTCTTGAGGGCTTTGTGCCTCAGCTTTGGCTGCTAGTGATCCTTGTGTCCTTTCTTTCACATGGCTGGGTCAAAATGGCAGAGCTCCCTTTTCTGTGTATCGCCATTGATATAAGGTTCCAGTAACAGGGCGGAGACCCAATCTGAGTCACACCTCACTGATGTAGTCCAATCAAAAACTATATAATTCGAGAGCTCCAAGATGGAGGAGTAGGGAAAGGCAGGCTGCAGTCTTCTCCCAGAAACTATGGGAAGGTAGGCAGGTTTACCTGACAGAAGGGAAGCTGTGGGCCCATAGGGGCAATTGGAGAGGGTAACTAAAGAGGGAGGACCCAATTGGTCAGAGGGAAAGGGATCCCACAGGAGAGAGGGCACTCAAGCCAGCTCAAAGGTGAGACAAGTCAGGGAAGACCAGCACTGAGCAAGCTCCAAGAGTGAGTTATGTCCTCTGCTCCCTGGCGACCAAGGGAGTGTCTGGTACCCAGAAGGCTCTTGAGTGGAGGAGCTGTGGTACAAACAGGTGTGGGGGATCAGCACCCAGCCAACTCAGGGTGAGAGAGGTATACGGGGGATAGAAAATATAGGGCAGACAAACCAAAAAAATAAAAAACATAACAGCCCGGGAGACTGGGAAGACTGGAGAGTCAACTGGAAAACATCAGAAGCCTAACTGGATTCAGGGTTAGGAATGCAATCAGAGTTAGACTATAAGCCTTCAGAAGCCATGACTAATTGGTAGAGTGGCTATAACTCAGCAGTTAAATTCCTACTTCAATATAAAAAGCCCCACATTCAGTCCCTAGCACCTTCTTTAAAAAAAAAAAACAAAAACCTAATCTGTCTGAGTGATGGAGAGTGGGGTACTTCAGGACGCAGGGTTGAAGAACAAGCAGTCTCAGGACAGGGAACTTAGACTAAGATTTTATTTTTTTTAGGTTATTTGATTTCTTATTTTTTATTCTTTTATTCTGTATTCTTTTTTCTACACTCAGGTGCCTTACCTGAGGAAGGGAGGCTGCAAAGTGATTGAGTTGTGAGCATTGACAGACTGAGATGGTTTCTAGTGCCTGAGAGGGAAACTGTTTTTTTCCTGTTTTATGTTGTTGTTGCTGTGGTTGTGGTTGTTGCTTTTTTCTTCTTTTTTCTCTTTTTTTCTCCTCAGTTTTTTATTTCATTTCTTTCTTTCATTTTTTCCCTCTTCCATGGCTTTTCTTTCATTCCACCTTCTCTTGCTTGGTCCTCATTTTCTTTCTTCTCTTCTCATCTTTCCAGTCTTTTATTGTGTTCTATTTTTTCCCACTACTTTCTTGCCTTTATTCCACACTTTTTATTCTTAATCTTTTTTATTTTATACTTTCACTAATGAGTGAAAATAAATATTTTTTATTTTTTATTTTCTTCCTGGTTCTTTTATGATTCCCTTTCCATATTTTTTAATCCTTTTTTTTTTCTTCTTCTTTCTTTCTTTTCTAGGGTCTTAATATATTTGCTGGGAAACATGGACAACTACAAGGATATAGAAAAAGTAGAACCAAGTATCAAAGAGGAAACTTAATATAAAACAAAACAAAATAAAACCTAGAGTAGAAAGAGAAGTTAACCATATGAATAAGCCCAAGATAAACAGATGGCTAGACAACAGGTGTAGCATTATGGTATTATTTATGAATTCCCAAAATAGATATTGGATTATGTTCGTAAACTGGTCTGTTCCACTGGGCATATTAAGTTGTATTAACTTCAGAGGTTTCACTTTTACTTGATTAAATTATGATTAGGGCTTTGACTGGGCCATGTCAGTATGACATTGAGTCCCTCCCCCCTTGGTGGGAGGGCACTCCCAGAG
This sequence comes from Tolypeutes matacus, assembly GCA_026826555.1. Taxonomy (NCBI): domain Eukaryota; kingdom Metazoa; phylum Chordata; class Mammalia; order Cingulata; family Chlamyphoridae; genus Tolypeutes; species Tolypeutes matacus. Next base: position 29,390,975 of record JAKSZT010054304.1, on the reverse strand, counting down.
AAAATGACATCGCAGCGGAGAGAGTGGAGATTTGATGCCGACCCCCAGGAAGTAAATACATAGGAGAAGAACACAGGGGAATAGGGACGGCTCCATAGACATGGCAGAGGCCCAGAAAGAGAGGGAATCTGAAAATCTGTAGCTGACCTTGTGTGGAGAAGAGAGCAGCTGAGCCTGGGAAGAAACAAGCCTCAGGGAGAGAGACAAGCCTATACCAGCCTACAGCTGAGACCAGAAGAAGCTGGGCCATGTAGCCTGAAGAGGAAGGCTGAAACCTTGCAAATGTCAGCAGCCATCTTGCTCTAAGAAGTGGCAACAGACTTTGGTGAGGGAAGTAACTTATACTTTATGACTTTGTGACTGTAAGCTTCTACCCCAAATAAATACCCTTTATAAATGCCAACCGATTTCTGGTACATTGCATCAGCATCCCTTTAGCTGACTAATACACCACCAAAAGATTACAGTCCATAAGGATAAACAAGAAGACAGTCTAGTGAAAAAAACTAAAAAACAAAAGAAGATATAGAATATGGAACAACTAACCAAGGATGTCCAGCCAAATATCATGAATCAACTTAATGAAGTGAAGAAAGAGACAAAGAATATTAAGAAGACATAGGGGGAGCATATAGAAGAAATCATAAACAGACATAAAAAGATAACAGATCTGATGCTAATAAATGACAGAATGCAAGAAATTAAAAATATGCTGGAAGCACATAACAGGAGATTTGAACAGGTAGAGCAAAGAATTACTCACGTCAAAGATAGGACATCTGAAATTGCACATAAAGTAAAACAAATAATAAAAAGACAGGAAACATTCAGCAGGGACTTAGGGAATTGAATGAAAACACAAAACACACAAACAAACACATTGTAGGCATCCCAGATGGAGAAGAGAAGGGTGAGGAGGCTGAAAGAATGTTAGAGGAAATAATGGCTGAAAATTTTCCAACTCCTCTGAGGACATGGATGTACATGTCTAGAAAACATAACATGCTACAAACAGTATAAATCCTACAGGCCTATCACAAGACATATACTTATCAAATTGTCAAATACGTAAGACCAAGAGACAATACTGAAAGCAGCAAGAGATAAGAGATACATAGTATACAAGGGAAGCTTGTTAAATTAAACATTGATTTATCATCTGAAATCATGCAGATAAGAAGGCAGTGGTATGAAGTTAAGGTGCTAAAAGAAAAAAAAATCCTGCCAGCCAAGCATTCTGTATCCAGCAAAGCTAGCATTCAAAAAAGAGGGAGAGTTCAAAATATTCACAGATAAACAGAAATTAAGAATTTGTCAGCAAAGAAAACAAAAAACAAAACAGGAGAGTGGGAGTTGGAGGAGATTGTAGAGAGGATGATTATTGGGAAGAATAACAAAAAAGATAAAATGAAATAAAAACAAAAAATGACATATATAAACCTAAAGAAAATATGCTAATGTAAGGATTGCATTGACAGTAATAACATTGAATATTAGTAGACTAAGCTCTCCAATCACACAGATTGGCAGAATGGATAAGTAAATATGTCCCATCTATATGCTGTCTCAAGGAACTCACCTTAGGCCCAGGGTCACAAGGAGTTTGCAAGTGAATGATTGGAATACAATTTTAAATGCAAACAATAACCAAAAGCAGGTGTGAGTAGTTATACTAATACTGGACAAAATACACTTAAAATGAAAAAATATTGTATGAGACAAACATAGAACAATCATAAACATTTATGCACTTAAACAAGGTGCCACAAAATACATGAAGCAAACATTAGAAAATTAAAGGGAGAAATAGATGCCTCTACAATTATAGTGGGGCTTCTATACACCATAATCACCATTAGACATAACATCTCAATAGTGGGTTAGTAAAGAAATAGAGACCTTGAATAATACATTAGAAGATATAGACCTAATAGATATATACAGAACATTACACACAAATACAGCAAGATATACTTTCTTCTTGAGTGTACATGGATCATTCTCCAGGATAGACCATATGCTAGGTCACAGAACAAGTCTCAACAAATTTAGAATGTTTGAAATTATAAAAAAATGACTTCTCTGACCACAACAGAACAAAGCTGGAAATTAATAAGGAGAAGAGAACCAGAATAGGCACAAATATATGGAAGTTCAACAACATATTCTTAGACAATCAGTGGGTCAAGGAGGAAATCACAAAAGAAATCAATATCTATCTTGAAATGATTGAAAAGGAAAACAAAACATATCAAAACCAATGGGAAGCTGCAAAAGCAGTGCTGAAAGGGAAATTTTTAGTTATTAAAGCTTATATTAAAAAAGAAGAAAGAGCTAAAATAAAGGCTCCAACTGTACACCTACATGAACTTGAAAAAGAACAACAAACTTATCCCAAAGCAAGCAGAAAGAAGGAAATAAAAAGTATTAGAGAAGAAGTAAATGAAATAGAGAATTAAAAAAAAAAAAAAGAACACTAGAAAAATTTAACAAAACCAAAAGCTGGTTCTTTGAGAAGATTAATAAAATTGATAAACCCTTAGCTAGACTAACAAAGGAAAAAAGAGAGACAATACAATTAATTTAAAGAAAAAAATGAGAGGGCATATCACCACTGATCCTACAGAAATAAAGAGGATATTTGAAAAATTGTATGCCAACAAGATGGAAACTTAGATGAAATGGACAAATTTCTAGAAACAGGCAAGCAACCTACATTGATGAAAGAAGGATTAGACGAACTCTATAGACCAATCACAAGTAGTGAGACTGAAGTAATCATCAAAAACCTCCCATCCAAGAAAACCCAGGATCAGATAACTTCACAGGTGATTTCTACCAATCATTCTGGAAAGAACTAACAGTAATCCTGCATAAACTCTTCTTAAAAAAATAGAAGTGGAGGGAAAATTACCTAACTCATTCTATGATGTCAACATCACCGTAACACCAAAGCCACTTAAAGATGCCGCAACAAAAGAAAACCACAGACCATATCTCTAATGAATTTAGATGCTAAAATCCTCAACAAAATACCTACTAATCTTATTCAACAACATAACAAAAAAAAAATGTGCATCATGATCAAATGGGTGTTATCCCAGGTATGCAAGGACAGTTCAACATAAGTAAGTTAATCTCATGTAGTACACCACATTAAGATAAAAAAAAAAAAAAAATCACAAGGTCATCTTTATTGACAGAGAAAGAGCATTTGACAAAATACAGCATCCTTTCTTTATAAATTACTTTGAAAGATAGGAATAGAAGAAAACTTCCTAAACATGATAAAGGGTATATATCAAAAACACACAGCTAACATCAAACTCAATGGTGATGCTAAAGACTTTCCCTCTAAGATCTGGAAAAAGACATGATCTGTCACTGCTCTTATTTAACATTGTATTAGAAATACTTGTGCAAGCACTTAAGCAAGAAAAAGAAATAAAAGGCATCCAAATTGGAAAGGATAAAAATTTCACTATTTGCAGATGATATAATCCTATGTGTAGAAAGCCCTGAAAATCTACAGAAAGTTCTGGAGATGATAACTGAGTACAGTTAAGTGGCAGGTTATAAGATTAATACACAAAAATCAATAGAATTTCTGTACACTAATAAAGAGCAATCTGAGGAGGAAATCAAGAAAAAACTTCCATTTACAATAACATCTAAAAGAATCAAATACTAGGAATAAAATTAACTAAAGATGTAAAGGACTTGTGTTCAGAAAACTTCACAATATTGTTAAAGGAAATCAAAGATTTAACTCAATGGAAGAATATTACATGTTCATGGAATGAAAAATGAAATTCATTAAGATATCTGTCCTACCCAAATTGATTTACAGATTTAATGCAATCCCAGTAAAAATTATAACAACATTTTTTACAGAATTGGAAAAGACAATTGTGAAATTTATTTGGAAGAACAAGGGTCCCTGATAGCCAAAAACATATTGAAAAATAAAAATAAAAATGTAGGAATCATACTACATGTTTTTAAAGCATACTACAAAGCTACAGTGGTCAAAACTGCAGGGTATTTGCACAAAGTTACACATATAGAACCAAAGAAACAAATTGAGAGTTCTGATCTAGGTCTTTTCATATATGGTCAATTGATATTCTATAAGGCCACCAAGTCCACTCATTGAGGACATAATGACCTCTTCAACAAATGGTGCTAGAACTGGATATCCAAATCCAAAGAATGACAGAGATCACCATCTTATGCTCTATACAAAAATTAACTCAAGATGGATGAAAGATGTAAGAGTCAAGATCATAAAGCTCCTAGAACATCATGTAGGGAAGCATCTATGAGATCTTGTAGTAGGAATTGGTTTCCTAAACTTTACAACCAAAGCTTGAGCAATGAAAGAAAAAAATTGATAAATGGGACCTTCTCAAAATTGAAACTTTTATAGTGGTTGTAGCTCAGTTGGCTGAATGTCTGCTTCCCTTGTATGAGGTCCTGGGTTCAATCCCTAGTATTTCCTAAAAATAAATAAATAAATTAATTAATTAAAATCTGTTGTCTTTCAAAAGAGTTTGTCAAGAAAGTGAAAAGCTAGCCTAGCCTACTCAATGGGAGAAAATAATTGGGAACCACTTTTCTGATAGGGGGCCCAATATCCAGAATATATAAAGAAGTCCTACATTTCAAAAACAAAAAGAGAAACAACATGTTTTTAAAATGGGCAAGAATTGGAATAGACACTTTTCCAAAGAGGAAATACTAATGGCTATAAAGCACATGAAAAGATGCTCAACATCACTAGCTATTAGAGAAATGCAAATCAAAACTATGAGATATCATCTTATACCAATTACCCTGGAGGCTATTAAAAAACAAAACAGATAACTACAAGTGTTGGAGAGGATGTGGAAGATAGGAAACCCTTGTCCACTGCTGTGGAAATGTAGAATGATGCAGCCATTGTGGAGGACAATATGGCAGTTGTTCAGGAAATTAACTATAGAATTACCATATGATCTAGAAATCCTATTTCTAGATATGTACCCAGAAGAACTGAAAGCAGGGGCATAAACAGATATATGCACATCAATGTTCATATTGACATCATTCCCTATTGCCAAATGTCAGAAACAACCCAAGTGCCCATCAACAGATGAAATGATAAGCAAAATGTGGTATATACATACAGTGGACTATTACTCAGCTGTAGGATGGAATGAAGTAGTGACATATGTGACAACATGGATGAATCTCAAAGAGCTTATGTTGAGTGAAGTAAGCCAGTCCATGGTGCTTGAAAGTGAGGGTGAGCAGCATTGGGTTTTGGTTGGACTATCCATGGAAATTGGGGGAGGACTGGAGGAAGGAATAGGTGAATTCTGGGAATTTATAGGTCTGTGGTTGAAACTACAATGGTGGGAATGTTCTTTTGGCAAATATGGCAGCAAAGGTCATTAGTGCAGGGCATTGGTGGTGGTGGGATATGTGCGAAAGTATGCACCTGGAATATGATTCTATGAGATATGAATATGTTCATCTTGTCATAGGGTATTAACTCAGTGGGTGGGGCTCACACAATAAACAAGAATATATTACACTCTCATTCTGGAAATTCCTGCTAATTACTTACTTAGATGAGCTAGAATCTCTTAAGTTCATAGGCAGTGCCTAATAAAAGAAAGCAGACATGAGTGTGAAGCCCTCAATATTAATGCATGTAACTATGAACTTTATTCCTCAAAAACTGAAACTTAGTGGTTGCCATAGGTTCTGAGGGAAGGGAGAGGGAAGAATGAGTGGAATATAGGACATTTTTGGGGCATTGTAATTGTTCAGCCTGATCTTACATTGACGGATAGAGACCATTATACATTTTTTTCAGAACTTATAAAAGTGCACAGTGCAAAATGTAAAACATAATGTAAATGATTGACCATGGTTAGTAGCAATGCTTTGATATTTGTTCAACAATTGTAACAAATGTACCATATTCATGTAGGATACTATTGGTAGAGGAGTATGTGGGGGGAAGGGGTGGTAATAGGAATCCCCTATATTTTCTATGTGACTTTTCTGTAACCTAAAACTTCTTGGAATATAAAGAGAAAAAATAAATAAATAAGACACTGCCAGAACATACAGAAGAATTTGCCAATGTACTTAAAAGATACATCTTTCAGTGATCTAAGTCACAATGCAAATTTTTAATTCATTAATTTAATTTATTTTAATTATTATTATTATTAAGCTTTGTTTTGGGGAGATTTGGATTGCAGAAGTGTTGCAATGGTGATAGGGGAGGATAACTTGGTGTGGGGTGTCAGTGGTGGGGGGGATGTGTGGGGAGGGTTCTCCTAGGGCATGGCTCTATGGAATATGAAGGTGTTCATGTTGTCATGGGGTGTTGTCTCAGTAGGTAGTGACCAACACAATAACCAAAAGAATATTGAATTGCCACCCTGGTGCATCCTGTAAAATTCTCTCATAGAGTGGCGAGAATCTCTGGAGTACATACATAGGTCTAATGAAGGAGGACAGACTAATACACCAGGTCCTTTATATTGATTCTTGTACTTATGAAACTTGTTCTTGTGAAATTTAGCCTAGTAATATATATTGCCTAAGAGTTACCTCTTGAGAGCTTCCTTGATGCTCTAATGTGGCCTCTCTCTAAGCCAAATTCACCATGTCAATTACCTTCTTCCCTGCACGGGACATGACTCCTAGAGATGAGCCTCCCTGGACCAAGGGCCAACTAGTGATGCATTTAGAAAAAGACCCAGACAAAAAGGGGGAAGTATTAAATACAATGAGTTTTTATGGCTAAGAGATTTCAAAGTGAGTCAGAAGATCATTCAATAGATTATGCTTATGCATGTCTCAGAAGGATATCACTGACTGCCACAGTAAACAGGGCCTCAAGCAGGGGTGCTCCTGAGGGCTCTAGAGACACCTAGACACTATAGCAGGGCAGACAACCCTAAGAAATCAGGACCCCTTCACTGGACTTTACCTTGGAATATATGATAACTTATCTTACCAGTGTATCAGAGTTAGACTCATTTATAACTTTCCCACACATGGTTATTCTGCTCCTTTAATTTCAACCTATAATTAGACTATACCCATTAAATATAGGTCCCAGAGACTTAAATCTTCCAGCTCTTCATTTGCCAGTTAAGCCCTGACTCTCAGCAGAATTGCAGTCAATACCTACTCTTCAGTTCATCAGACTCACCCAGGACAACCAACAAAAGGATGATGATGGACAATGCCCATCACAAAAAAAAAGGGTATCTACAACTGTAAGCAAGACAGTTCTATCCATCTGCCCCATGGGATCTAAGCACCCTCTCATTAAGAAGCAGAGTGGATATCACCATACCAAAATCCTCAAGGTTGAGGAATGAACAAACATTAAGGGAGAATGTAAATATGGACTAAAGTAGACTTATTATTATTCTACTAATGGAAGAACTTGTAACATTTATACAATGACAGTGGTCACCAGAGGTTATGTGGGCAATGAAAGTGAACATAGGTGTAACATGAAGCATTTTTGGATATTGTAATTATTCTGTATGACATAGCAATGGTGGATTCAATCCATTATACTTTTTGTCAAAACCTATAAAATTGTGCGGGACAAAGTATAAACCATAAGGTAAACTTTAGACCATATTTAGTAACAATTCTTCAGTTTGTGTTCATCAATTGTAATAAATGTACCGCACTAATGAAATTTGTTGTTAATGGGGGAAATTGTGTGAGGAGGAGGGAGTTATATGGGGATCCCCTATATTTTTTATGTAACATTTATGTAATCTAAAGCTTCTTTAAAAATAAAGAAAAAAATACATAAGGCAAAGTGGGAATCCCAGTGGGTTCCGTGTAATATTTTGGGTATCTAAGCACCTCTTAAAATATATTTATATATATACATAAATAACATTTTTGTAAGCAAATGCACATATATGCATATATATTTATATATCATTTTGCAAATGTTGGTATGTATTGTGAAAATTTTGATTTTTACCCACAATAAAAATAAAAAAATAAAAAAATAAAAAGAAAGGTAAAGAATAAAAATCTAAAATTGGTGAAGAAAAAAAAAAGCATAGTAAATTACAATTATTTAAAGTAATATTAAACAGATGTAAGTACTGAATACCTTTTATTTTAATGTGTATAAAAAAATTAAGAGTCTCTTTGGAAGAGATTCTATATTGATTTCAGGGTATTTTTTTCTCTTCTCTTAGAATATATGTGGGATATCATGTTGAAAAATGTAGCTTTTTCTCTTGCCCAATGCTCCTCCCAATGTTACATATAAGGATATTTTTTGGTCAGCTGGTGTTACTTTGATGGGAAACTTGTTTTTTCAGCCAGTTAGCATGGCATCTGAAATATTCAGGTGGGGCTTTACATCATCTACCCTCCATGTATTTGTCCGAGCTTTTCTATCAACAATTTTCTTCCTGATTTGAAGGACTCTTGGCTTCCATTGGAATTCCCACTGAGTTTCTGTCTGTAGTATAAACTATCTGAACTATAATGTTTGGTATGTATCTCATAAATGTATGATCACCATTTAGAATTTTAGATCCATCTACATTCTAGATTCTCTGTCTCTAAAGGAGAAAGAAATAGAAAAGTGTTGTGCCACTTCCCTTTCCCTAGGCAAGAAAGAGATATATTCAGAATAATGAGGATAATTAATGATAAAAATAATTGGTTTATAGTTTTAAGAAATGTCAATCACATGGGAATATTGGATAAGAAATTAGATTGAATCATAAAAAACTTTTTAAAGTAATAATTTTACACTTAGATTTGTGCCAAATGAGATTATAAAGAGCTTCATTGTAGATGGTTAAGGAAACTTAGAATTAATGGAACATAATAAAATTTTAATATTCACTAACAATAAACAATATAATCAACTCATCTAATCAAGGTCCCTTAACCAAATCTAATGCAATCAAAGGGTCTCACATCTACAGGAATGGGTTAATTCAAAAGCATAATCTCTTTTTGGGATTCACCAAATTCAAACTGTCTCATGGATGTAGGCACTGATCATCAGTGGAAGTTAAAACATTAGGTGAAATATTGAGGAATTTTATATTGGGAAATGAGTTTTACTCTACTTTACTGACTAATAGAAGTGGGGCATAATAACATGTTTAAATTCATTTTTCATATTCAAAACTTGGCATAAAAATAACTGTCTTCCCCACAGGGAGTCACATGTTGATTAGGAGATCTCTACTCACCTTGAGCCTTGAAATCATTCTAATCATGAAAACTTCAGACTATTGTACTTGATTAAAAATAAAACCTAAACACTTACAAACAAAAAAATCAAAATATCTGCACTTTTCTCTGACTTCCAAGACTCAAATGGAACTCATGAGAATTTAGAGGAAATATATTTGAAAAAATTTGTATTTACATTACTATGACCTTGAATGGAAAACACCCATACAAAAACACCTTTTCCCTACTTTAGATTGTGTGCTTGGACTATAAGGTGATTGTAAGCATTATTATTATTATGTTACTATAATAATAAAATATATTCTGATAAATATAATAGATAATTATAATTATCTATTAGTATTTTGTTTTAACCATCATGCCTGTGTTTCTATTAGGCATGTTCTTATTAGAAACTATGTTCCTTTTGGCAGTTTGGTATTATTTATGAATTCCAAAGAGAGATCTTGATTATGTTTGTAAACAGGTCTGTTCCTCTGGGCATGATACCCTTTGATTGATTTAAATTCAAAGATTTTATATTTACTTGATTAAATCAAGAGTAGGACTTTGATTTGACCACATCATTAGGGTTACTCAGATTGAGTCCCCTGCCCTTTTGTTATGTAGATGGACACTCAATCAAGTAGATACACAGAGGAAGATACACAGAAAAAGAGAGATCTCCATAGACTTTCAGAGGAGAAAACTTGAACCTGGGGCCCTAGAGAGAGATCAGATATTCGCCTGACAGTTTGCAGCTGAAGAGACTAGAGCCCTAAGCATCTGAGCCCAGAAAGAAATGAGCCCCTGGAAGAGAGTTGAACCCTATGCTAGCCCACAGCTGAGATCAGAAGAAACTGGACCCATGGAGCCTAAAGAGGAAAGAGGAAGGCTGAACCCTGACAGATATCACCCGCCATCTTGCAACATGTGGCAACAGAATTTGGTAAGGAAGTAAGCTTGAGTTGAACTGTTTAGGACTTTGTAACTGTAAGCTTTTACCTCTAATAAATACACTTTATAAAAACCAACCTATTTCTGGTACTTTGCATCAGCAACCCTTTTGGCTGACCAATACATCCTCTCTGAAAAGATTAAAATAAGTTATCTTTAAAATCACTGTAAATCTATTATCCTATTCCTCTGAGCTAGAAATTACTAGATACAAGCTCTAGTCCTCTCTACCTACCTGTATGACTTTGAGCTTTTGTCTGACTTTAAATTATCTGTGCCTTAATGTCTTTATCTATAAAATTAGGAAGGTACTTTTAGCAATAAAATTATATGATTCTATAATTCTATAAGCTATTATCAATGTTGTTAAATCTCATGATAGTCCTATTCTCATGTAGGAGGAAATTTTTCAACACTGTAGATCATTTTATGGCAAATACTAATTCATCAATAATATCTCCCTGCTGCTTGGATGACACTGGCACTTTATGCATTATAATGGACTATACGTTGTTCAGGAATTATCAGTAAAATAAACATTTTTTTTGTCTGAAATGATTGTGGTCTTTGTTAACTGGTCAACATGTTAGAAAGTATCTTTAGTACATGGGATGACAGTATAAAATTGAGCACCTATACCAATGGGTCTAATTCCTAAGCAGTCATTTTCCCATGTATCCTCTGTGTTTTTTCATTTTATTTTATTTTCCCTTAATAGGTTTCATAAAATCCATACAATCTTGAATACGTTTTATTAATTCCATTCTAAATGTTTTGCCATAAAACATCATCGAACAAAAATGAGAAGGGGATACACACTTGAAATCAAATCAACAAGGAAAGATTAAAACAATCCCACGAATGAATCAACATCACTATCCTCGGAAGTAACTAATTAGAGATAAATCCCTTCCTTCACAATTGTTTAATTTCAGATACTCTTGCACAACTTGAATTTTATATGCAGTAAAAGCAAATATAAAAGCCTTTAAACATGTGACTGTGAGTTTTTTGTGTAATAAACAAGCTGTGCTTTCTATTTGTAGACTCCCACTTAGCCCAAGTAAAAACCATCAACTTAACTTCCATAGACTTAAATTCTAGTTAGGCTATTTCCTTTTTAATAAAAATGGGGTTCTAACATGCACTTTTCTCAAACAATCCATTTCATCCATATGCAAACTTTTACATCATTTTATCCCTTTGGCTATGTAGTTTTCTTTTCAAACCTCTTCAATTTACTTTGCTGCTATTTTAAAAAACCAATTGCAATCAATATTGGCACCAGCTTTAAGGATTACCAACCACAAAATTTGCGTTAAGATTACTCTGTTTGGCTTTGTTGCATCATTCACATTTTAATTCTGATGACTCTTTGATATAATCAGTACATAGCTCTCTTTGAAGCATCCATTTATGCAAAAACAACAGTCTCCTGAAAACTAAATTTTCTTTCTTTATGGTGGCAGATGCCAGAATTTTATTTTTACTTTACAATTACACACTCACTAGACTACTTTTTCCTTAAAAATTTTTTTTAAAAACCTACATCTCTAAAATTTTACTATATCTTAAAGAAGTACTTTATGTTAAGTGAAAATTTTAAATCACAGAATTCACACTTTGAGATATTTGTTAAATAAACTCCTTCATCTCTGAGTCCTAGACCACTAGCTTGGCATGAAAATCAGTGTCAGTGTTATATGTTTTTCCTCAGCCTCTGTAAGATTTCCTAAGAATCAAGGAGACCTCAGAGGTTTCTGGAAAATGTAAACGAAGCTTCAATTATTTTTCCATCAAAGTGACCTTTGATAGCATCATTGCTAAAGATTATTTAATTCCTTGATTGCCTGGGACACCAATTTCTTGTCATTTATGACATGTAAGCACCTTTATAGAATATGAGAACATCTGTGCCTTGAATTGAGCCTCCTCCCACTCACCAAGCAGTCACAACTCAATAGGCCTTGTCCATTCTTTTCTGCTATTCTAAAAAATACCCCACCCCCTTTTTCATTTTCTTCCTAGACACCCAATATACTCTGTTCCTCAGCTTTTATCTAGTTTTTATTCATTTTATTCTGCTACAGCTTTCCTCAGAAAGAGTACATAAAGTCTATTTATTTAAAAAAAAAAAAAAAAGGAAGCAAGTGTACAAGAAAAATTAATAAACCCATTGGTTTATATTTCAATAAATTGCATCACTACTACTATTAAATTTAATGTTCTTTAATACAGAAAGCAACTGTATTGTAGTGTACAATACCATTTCTCTCTAGGAAATATAATTATAAGTGTCAGCTTCAGGGAAGCAGCAAAAGACACTTCACTATTACTTTGTATATTTTTGTTTCAAATATATCCACTTCAGAATCATTCACTGGAAAATAGCAATGCACAAATAGGAAAAACAAAATAATTGCCTGTTGGTTGTGGGCACAAGGGCTTTTATTTTTTTTTATCTAGAGAAATATTTTTTTCCTTCAAATGTATCTTAAACTTTTATTTTGAATTTGTTCCATAATTGGAATGTAATAACTTGTTTATTAATTCAAATCTGCTCTATAGATAGATTGATAGGTGTGCAGATACATATGGATAGACATAACAAAAATGCAAAAATTTCTATAATCTGTACCAGGCACTCTGGTGGAAAAGACCCTCAGAAATTATATTTTAGTGAATTCTAAATGAAAATATCTGTGTATTTACATTAACGTGCTTATAAGGGACATCGCAAAGAAAACTCTTCTAAGTGGTAAATTAATAATTTTCCCATAAAATACTATAACATAGTATATTTATTATTAATCACTCTTATACATATTCTAACGTATAAATATAAACACTTCACTGCCAAACATGGTGGAGAAAGTGTGCATTAAAGGCCGTCACAGAACCTATCCTGCTAGATGACTCAAAACCTCTATTACCCTATTTCAAATGGTGAATCTCTTGCAGAATGAATAGTATATTTAGCATTTCCAACCATATTTGACTATGGAACATTTTCATCACAGGACTCACATTCTATAGAACACTCTTTGTAAAATGGTTCAATACTGTAATCTTTTAGAAACGTCAGAAGCCCTCATCACAGTACTTATTCTTCTTCAGTCACCTTTACTGTCCTTTACAAGGTATGCACCTCGAATCTTCCATACCGTTGTTGAAGCTGGAACATTGACAAGACAGTTATTCTTCAGTGTTGGGGCTAAGATATAATTTTAATGCTAAATAAAAATGTCTTTTTATGGAGTTTAGTATTTTTACAATCTTGTTAGAAATATGAAATATCTGAACTTTACCATTTCATGTACTTGAAAATTATTTCCTTTCCTACCGCTGTGACCTTTTCTGTATGCTATTATTTGATTGGATTTTATTTTTCATAATTCCCTAGTAACCAAGATTTTATAGGTGAAGTCTTCATAAAACCTGTTATCCCCTTATAGGTATCTTTCAAAACTGACAAGAAGATTGAATCAATTTAAGATGATATGGAAATATAGATGAATCAATTTAAGATGATATAGAAAATAAAAATATAAGGATAAATCTTAGCTTGTATCTTTGAATCTAGCATCTTTATTTTCAACTCTGTGTAGCTGAATTTGTTTTTTAAATCCAATTTGACAATAATTGTTTTTGATTGGAGTGATTAATCCTTTTATATTCCATGTAATTATTGCTATGTTTTGCTTTACAAATAATATTTTGTTATTTTTTTTCTATGTCTCATGATTTTGCTGTTGCTCTATTCCTCATTTGCTACCTACTTTTATGTTAAACATATATTTTAGTATGTAATTTTTAACCCCTCTTTTGATTTTCTAACTATTTGCTCTAGGATGTATGATAGCACCTTAATAAATTACAGTCTGTTTCTCATTATTACTAACTTAATTCCAATGAAATATACCATTTTTATTCCAATATAGCTCCATTTCCTTTTACAGCAAAATTTTTATCTGCATACCTAAAACCAAATATAATAATTATTGCTTTATGTGGTCTATATCTTTAGTGAAATTAAAATAAAAAAGAGAAAAATTAAAAGTGAATAGACTATATTTAGCAACATAGTTACCTAAGATTTTCATTTCTTCTTCAGTTAATTGATTACTTTGTCTAGAGATTATCAATTTCACTGATTTTTTAAAAAACAACTTTTTCATTTTTTCATTTATTTTTTCTATTTTTTTTTTGTTTTGTTTTCAATTTAATCTCTCTGTTTTTGTCTTTATTATTTCTTATCTTCTTGCTTTGGTTTTAATTCTCAAAATTTTAACTTGTTTAACATGGAACATTTGGAAATTGCTTTGAAAACATTCATTCTTTCTAATATAAGCATTTAATTCATTTAAAAAAATTTTTAAGCATTGCTTTAGCTGTAACTCATGAATTATAAAATATTGCTTTCATTTTCATTCAATTTAAAATATTTTCTCTTTACCCCAGTGAATTCCTATTCAGCTAATGAGTTATGTAGAAACATTGCTTTAATTTCCAAGTCTTAAACATTTTCCAGGTTTCTATTGATTTCTAATATAATTGCCTTGTGATCAGAAAATACATTTTGTATGTTTTCATTTCTTTCAAATTCGTTGAGATATGTTTGATAGCCCAGAATATTTTGTGTCTTGGTAAATGTTCCAAATTCACTTTTAAAAATGTGCATTTTGCTTTTGCTTTTGTTTATAAATATTAATTAGGTCAACTTGTTTGATAGTATTTATCAGGTCTTCTCTATCTTTACTGGTTTTTGTCTCTTGCTCTGTTGCTTTTGGAAAGATAAGTGTTCATATATTCATTAATAACTGAGGAATTTTCTATTTCTTTTTTAGTTCTTCCAGGGTTTATTTCAAGCATTTTGAAACTTTGAAGAAAGTATTATGTGTTTTCTGTGAACTGACCACTTTCTCATTATGTAATGTCCTTCTTTATCTCTGGTAATATTTCTTATTCTGAATTCTATTTTACCTGATATTAATATAGCCACTCCAGCTTTCTTTGCTTAGTGTTTGCATATTATATCTTTTTTACCTACTATACTTTTTTCCTTTTATCTTTATATATGCTTGTATTTAAATTAGATTTCAATATAGACGGCATGTACAAGTCTTATTTTTTTGAAATTCCAACTCAACTATATCGTTAATCAAGTCTTTAATAGTTTACTTGTAATGTAATTAGCGATACCATCTTTATCAACTTTTTTCTATTTCTTCTATATGTTTTTACTTCTTTGCTTGTTAGCTTTTGCATTTTTTGTTCTATTTATTATTCACTATTGGCTTATTATTTATAGCTTTTGGAAATAGTGTTTGTCTCAGAGATAGCAGTATATATCTTCCATTAATCACCTTCAATTATTATATCACTTCACCTTTAGTGTAAAAAACTTACAATAGGTAAAACCTAATCCTTCCCCTTTCTCTTTGCTGCTTTTCTTATACATTTAAGTTTTAGATGTGTTATTAGCCTTTTAATACATTTTGTAATATTTTAAACTTTTTATTTTGAAATAATTTCAAAATTACAGGAGAGTTGCAACAATAATACAAACCCCATACAAAGAAATCCAATATGGCCCCACTGCCCAGATACCCAGTTCCACCATTTAACATTTTGCCTCTATCTGTCTGTCTGTCTCTCTATCTATCTATCTATCTATCTATCTATCTATCTATCTAATCATCTATTTATCTAGCTTCTGAACATTTCAGAGCAGGTTGTACACATCATATTTCTTGAACACATAATAATTCCAAACAACATTATTCATTTATGTAACCATCTTAAAACTACAATTTTCAAGTTCAAGAAATATAACATTGATATAAAGCTTATATTCTATATTTCACCTTTTTCTTATGTCCTAATAATGTCTTTTTCATTATTTTTTTTAGAATTAGAAAAGTTGTAAGATCGGAGAAATTCATGTAAAAAATAGAATATCCCCCTATTGTTGACACTTTGCATTAGAGTGGTATCTTTGTTACAATTGGTGAAAGAATATTCCATAGTTTACATTAGGTATATATTTTCCCATATACCACCTTATTATTAACACCTTATAATAGTGTTGTACATTTGTTTATTTTATGAAAGAACATACTTGTATTAACCATAGTCTATTGTCCACAAGAGTGCTCACTGTGTTATACAGTTCCATGTTTTATCTTCTAAATTTCTTTCTCATAAAATAAAGAACCCAAAAGTTCCCCTTTCAACCACATTCTCATACATATTTTTTATTTATTTTTTTTATTTTTATATTTTTCTTTTTTTTCTTTTTTTTCTTTTTTTTAACTTTATTTTGTACATTTAATAATTGAAAACATAAACAATTAAAAACAAAAGTAAACAGATGAATAAATATATACATTTCTCAATTAAATATAATGGATACATGTAAAATTTTTTTTTTTAATCAAACAATATATCACACAATATATTTGATTCACAGTAACGCATTCATACAGTATTTGTCCTTTTGTGTCTGGCTTGCTTCACTCAACATAATGTCCTCCAGGTTCATCCATGTTGCCATATGCTTTATGACTTCATTTCTTCTTACAGTTGCATAATATTCCATCGTGTGAATAGACCACAGTTTGTTTATCCATTCATCTGTTGATGGACACCTGGGTTATGTTCATAGCCACATTATTCACCATTCTCATACATATTTTTAACAAAATGTTTCTCTGAAGTTTTTAACTAAAAATCCCTTTGCATTATCTTTTATTTTAATTATATATCTTGGGATTACACAAACAATTGGGGATAATGTTAATGAGTTTTCACACTAAATGCAAAAGTCAAGGTATTTAATATCTGAATCAGACAAGTTGATACCCTGTAAAGCTGCTTGAAGGATTTTAATGGCAATTGCTTGAAACAGTGCAAGCATTTTCAATATTTAGTTAAAAAATAACTGTACCTCAATAAATGCATAAAAAGAAAATATATAAATAAAAAATAAGCCACAGTTTTTCATAGCCTGATTATATTTTATCATCTATTATTTCCACGCTAACAAAATTGAATTTTGAACTGGTAAAACTTTATGGAAAATGAAGGAGGTTGGGTAGGGTTGTAGGGAGGAATTATAATTTCAAACATGCCACTTGGCTAATATTATTGGCTAATATTATTGCCCCTTAAATATAAATTAGGAAGAGCTTTTATAAGGATATAATTAGCTTGCTGAATTCAACTCAACTCTATTAAATAGATGTCATATGTGTCCGGCTTATTAGATATTTTATTATACCTAAATTACAGGGCATCAGATATATGTAGCCATGGTAACATGAATTTTTGGTATTTAAACTAGTTTAACTTTAGGATTATTAGAGTGAAGATGAGTTCTACCTAGAGGATGAGTTTGAACCAAAGAATATATGACATTTGTTAATTCTAAGACCCCCAAATCACAATCTTCTTCCTTATTATGGTGATCACAAGCATGGTCGTTTTATTTGATTCCATAAATTAATTACACAATTTTCTAGCATCTCATTTATATAAGTTGGACATTTACTGAGAAATGGAGGAAAAATTCATTTCTTGAGGTTGATGTTAGTTTAGGTTACCCTTTCTGAAAGTGATGAGTTGTCAACCACAACTTGGAAGTAAAACAATGATGTGTATTCTGAAACTCAAGAAAATTCCTTCAAAAAAATTAAATGTCACATTGGCTTCCTATACTTCTAGTACTGAAGTAAGCTAGAAATAGCATCTGACAACAGTAGCATGCTTATGAGATTATGAGTAGATAAGCAGCTTATATTTGGACATTGTTTAAATTGCTGTTTCCTCCTGGAACTTTCTTATTGCATATGATTTTCATACAACCTTCTACTTCATAAATGTAGCTCTTTTTGCTGGTCTCCAACTTACCTCCATCATTATTTTTATCAATCTCTAATATGTACCATCTTACTTATCCACTCTGACCAAAACATAAAAATAAGACCCAGGTTATGCTTCTATCTAAGACGAAGATATCTATAAAAATTGTTAGATCCTTTTACACAATGTGAAAAAATAAAAAGCTGGGTCAACCATACTATTACAACTTTTCTAGATTTCATGAAAGAGCTGAGGTTACTAGGCTCAGTATTGAAAATCCAAGGTAGAATGGAACACCCCTTCTCAAGAAAAGGTGGGATGCCAGCACTAGCTTATGTATGGTGGAGCACATAAAGAAGATGCTACTGTCATACATATACAAGGAAATAAGAAAAAAATATCAAAATTTTACAAATTGCTAGAGATTGATTGTGGGTTAGCATGATAACACAGAATCGTTGGGAGCCCCAGAAATGCAGTAAGTTTGTATACATTCAGAGGCTCTTTGTTGTGGATCTATATCTTGTACTCCAAAGATCAGGGACAGGGAAGGAACCTGGAAAGAAGCTCCTTAAGTGTTGCAGGTGTGAATAGGGGACTAGCATGCTGATCTAGATGAATCCAATTTAGACAAAAAAAAATCACTATTAAAGGGAATAATAAAAAAAAAGGCAGATAACAGACATGAAAATGTGGGAAATTTCAGTACCAAAAAAATGAAACTATGAGAGAGAGTAAAAGGTAAATGTAGAAATAAATAAAAAACACTAACAAAGATGAAGAATTCATTCAACAGTTCATCTGTAGGCTCAATACAGCTAAGAAAATGAATTCGTAAATTTGAAGATAGATCAAAAGAACTTATTAAAGTGAAACAAGGAAAACAAATAGTAAAAGCAAAGCAAACAAATAAACAAAAAAACCCAGAGTATTCAAGAGCTGTTGGAAAATATCAAAAGGTCTAGCATAAGTGTAATTGCAGTCCCTGAAAAAGAGGGATAGAAGGGAGGAGAACAAATACATGAGGAGATAATGGCTGAGAATTTTCAAAATTATAAAGAACTTTAAAGAAAAGATACAAGAGATTCAGAGTATACTAAGTAAGATAAACACACAAACAAAAAACAAGTATGTCAAAAAATCTACATGCAGGGTATTCAAATGGCTGGAAGTAAAAGATATACAGAAAACCTTAAGACATCATAATATTACCTACAGAGTTTTTAAAAAAAGAATTTAAGCAGACTTCCTGTAAAAAATTATGAAAACCAATAGACAACTGAGTAACATGTTTCAAATATAGAAAATAACAATGAGAACAAATACATCAACCTATAATTTTATATCCAATAAAATTGTCTTTTAAGAATGAGGGCCAAACAAATGAACAAAACAACTTTTATGAGATAAAAGAAGCTGCGAAAATGCACTGCCAGCAGATTTGATTATAAGAAATATTAAATGACCCTTTACAGAAATCTGGATCTCTCCAGTATATAAATACCTCTATAAATGATTTTTTTGAAAGTTAAATATTTTTTTATTAAAATTTTCTTAAAAGAATATTGGCTTTTTAAAGGAAAATATTAAATATGTACTACAGGTACTCTGGAGGAAGGTAGAGACTGGTGAAGGACTAAAAAATGCTGAACAGAAGAAATAGAAACCTCTCTACCCTTCTTTTATTCTGTGAAAGATTTCTTCCCACTTAGGATATCCCACCCCTGGGACGATGATGGGGTCAATCCAGATAGGCGAGTCACTTCAGAAAAGTCCATTTTGCCTTTAGGTGATCAGCAAACTAAAACTGGATTGAGTGAGAGCACAATGGTTCTTACCAGCCTTTTTATCAAGGACTCTTTCTGTCTTTTTTTTTCTCCTTGGGGCTCTTTTTCATGCAGCACTCCTCAGTGACTCTGCCCTGGGTCTCTGCAGACTTAAGTCCCTGTACTCTGGGTCCCCAGTCTTAGTCAGCTATGGGAGGGAGTCAGGGCTGTGCTGTCTCTGTGTGACTTGCAAGCTGTGTAGGACCAAGTGAGTGGAAGGGGAATGGAAACCCACCTGTGTCTGAGATGTAATTTTCCTACCAAAATTTGCTTTTCAGGTAATAGCAAATAGAAGAAATGAAATGAGCATCAAAAATAATTAGAGACAAATAAAAATATAATCAGAGGAGATTAACATCCCCAGAGGAGGAACAAAGGAAGAGAAGCTTTTTCCTGGGGATGACATTAGTGCACAAATACTGCAATCTGAAAAATTGTGCAATATACTCAGGGAAAGAATGAGATAAATAAGGACTGAAAAAATCTGATTAGTTAACCATGAGCTAGTATAAAGGTCTAAAATAAGTTGAAACAAGTGTCAAAGAGGAGCACTGGCATAAAGTCTTTAACAAGAAAGTCCTAGGCAAAAGAGAAAACTTAAACCTAGAATAAACACATCAAGAAATCATATGCCAAGGAACCAGCAAAAAATACAAGCCATACTGAGAAATGGGAAGATATGGCCCAAAGGAACAAATAAAACCTCCAGACGAGGTACAGAAATTGAGACAACTAATTACAAACGGTTAAAAAGACCTCATGAATAAATTAAATGAGATGGCTAAAGAGATTAAGGATATTTAGAAGACACTGAGTGAACACAAAGAAGAATTTGAAGGCATGCAAAGAAAAATAACAGATAAGAATGAAAGGCACTATAAATGAAATTAAAAAAATACACCGGAGACATACAACAGCAGATTTAAAGAAGAAAAAAAAATTAGTGACCTAGAAATCAGGGCTGCTGTAATCCAAAAACAGAAGAGAGGATAGAGAACAGAATGGAAGAATTTGAGCAGGGCTTCTGGGAGCTGAATATCAGCATATGGTGCACAAACATATGTGTCATGGGTCTCAGAAGAGAAAAGAAGGAAAAAGGGTAGAAAGAATATGTGAGGAAATAATGGTTGAAAATTTTCCAACTCTTCTGAAAGGCATAGGTATCATGTTCAAGAAACACAATGCACTCCAAACAGAATTAATCCAAACAGACCTACTCCAATACACATACTAATCAGAATATCAAATGCCAAAGATAGAGAATTCTGAAAGCAGCTAGAGAAAAACAAGTCATCACATACAAGAGTGATCCCCAATAAGATTAAGTGTTGATTTCTCACCAGAAACCATAGAGGCGAGAAGGCAGTTGTATGATACCTTTAAAATATGGAAAAAGAAAAATTGCCATCCAAGAATTCTATATCCGGCAAAATTGTCCTTAAAAAATGAGGTGAGATAAAGATAGTCACAGATAAACAGAAACTGAAAGATATAATTAGCAAGAGACCTGCCCTATAAGAAATACTAAAGGTAGTTCTGCAGGTTGAAAGGAAAAGGCAGGAAAGAAAGCCTTGGAAGAGAGTCCACAAAGGAAGGTTATCAGCAAAAGTGACTAAAAGTGTAGAAAGAGTAACATAAACAAGAGAAAACAAAGTGATTCTGATATTCTGATACTCTGACCTGGGAAATACTTGGGTGTCCATTCTTCTAATATTGGGAGTCCTGAGATTAAAAAAAAATAATAAAAAAAGAAAAGAAAGAAAGAAAAAGGAAAAAAAAAAAAGGGTGTATGGAAAAAGAGATTCGTTAAATAGTCCAGAACTAAATGAGAACATTATTTTATATTACAATAACCTACTAAGAGACACCAAATTTGAAGTCATTTTATACATATATCCTTAATACTTAATTCTAAA
Organism: Tolypeutes matacus; assembly: GCA_026826555.1. NCBI lineage: Eukaryota > Metazoa > Chordata > Mammalia > Cingulata > Chlamyphoridae > Tolypeutes > Tolypeutes matacus. The sequence continues at coordinate 29,369,170 of JAKSZT010054304.1, read as the reverse complement.
CTGCATTGAAATTATTTAATATTTTGTAGAGAAGACTGGAAATGAAGAACCAACTGTGCCTCAAAACATTAATTCTGTGACCATGCTGATACTTGGATAATTTAAGCCCATTAATGCTCTTGCCAAACTAGTTGCCACTATAGGGCACTCTTTCTCAGATAACCAAAGATGTGCTGATTGCTCATATTTTTCTCTACAATTTCAGCTCCTAGTTATTTGGGGGAAAATACCGATTAGATCCATTGTGGAAATTGTTATGAGTTAATTTAAAGTATTCCTGTAGTGGGGATTGAAAATACATTTTGAGTTTCTTGTCTTTTCAAAACATGCTTATCTTCCTGAGAAAATACTACCCATGAAAAAAGAGACGAGAAGAGAAAGAAGACAAGAAAAAAGAAAAAGAAGAGGAGGAAGAAGAAAGGAAAATAAAAGAACAAAGAGAAAAGAAAAGAGTAGCATTAAACAGTCAGAGAAATGATTGGAGATCAGTATTTTTGCCTTCTACACATAACTTATCTCCAGTATAGAAACAAAAACCTTTAGTCTTGTGAAAATGCATAAATGTTCTATATAAGTTGGGGCTTGTTTAAAATAATAGCTTACAGAAATGCATATCTTATCACACACTTTTAAATTATATAAGATAAATCTACAAAAATGTAAAGGTATTTCCATATGTAATTATCATCAGCAATAGAGAAAGGAGATGATTTTGCTTGATGCCATTTAAGTGTGGATATTGTTATGCTATGAATCCATCATTTTTATAATAATGGAGAAAAGAAAGTAAAATTATTCAAATTTGAGCATTTCTTTCCACAATTTGAGGACTACAAATTTATATTCCTCTCAGATCTGTTAATGATGTAGGCAGAGAAAGTGTTCCACATGATTTAACAAAGACAGATAGGGAACGTGTTTAGAAACATAATATTGCATGTAAAATTCAGAGTTTAAACAATTTTTTGGAAGGATTGAAGTATTTTTTTGCCAATAATTTGAAAATCAAAGGAAGAAAGCCAATTCTATCAGTTTCTATGCTCAATTTGGTTAAATTCTGTAAATAAATCTTAACTAATCCCATTTTTCTGTCATGTCCATAGCCAATGGTTTTTAAGATTCCTTGTCTACCATATGCTAACACAAAAAGTTTTCCAGAAGGGGATTTGAATTTTTAGTTCAGAATACTCATCTGAACATATGTCAAAACATCTGTTCTTCCTTAAGGGTAGCCAACCACCTTATTTTTAAGTGTCTATGTAAGTTCTCAAATTCACACAGAACATTAATAAAAGCAATATTTCAAACTGTCTTTTCAAAGATGTTTTAGAATATGTCCTGAAACTTGTAGCATATCTTGAGCAAATGTTAAATGCACTTTGGAGAATATATTAAATGTATCAACATCTGTAAATGAATAATTTTTTCAGATTAAAAGAGAAAAATCTAGGCATAATGAAGCTGGACCATCCCTTATCCTTAAAATATGGAATTCTTTTGAAAATGCAATTTTAAGAATACTTTTAAATTACTTGACTATCTGTAATTCAGTCTTTCTGAGTTATGAAGCCAACTAAACAAACATTATGTAATTTTCACTTATTTTATATGATTAATTGATGCTTATACATACCATATCATCTATATTAACTTATTTAATATGAATTCACTTCCAGTAAAAATAAAACTTTTCCTTAGTGAGTAAGAGGTTATTGAAAAAACTTGTTGCTGCCACATGCAGTACATTCAATAAATGTGTTCATGGACAGACCGGAATAATTGGTATAGACAAAGACAGTACATAATAGGTGTTTCCCTGAAAAATGTGTATGATTCAGGCTTGTAAGTGTTATCTTTCAAGGAACTTACCAAATGCCTCTCCTCTGTGAAGACATCTCTACAAATGCATAGTGTCACCAATCACTTGGCTCAGGGAGCAATTTGGCTTCTCTGATGACATGTTTTATTTCCTTCCTCTCACTAGGGATTTGCATGATTTCTTTCTCCTTCCCTGGAGGACCTAGCACTTCCTTAATAAAGGGGCCATTTTTGCTCATGTTTGTGCTTAGTTTGTGGTTGAGGACAATGATTTCTACATTTAAGCATTGAATAAACATTTTTACATGACTTAGAAAGAATTCAGTTTTAAATATACTAAAATAATTACTTTAAAAGATGTTTTTGCTTTCTTTTGCATAAACCAGTTTTATAGACAGTAAGATTCATGCCTTGGGGAGAGAGGAAAAATGTGGAAATTATTTAATATTCTGCATGCAATTAATTAAATATATAAAACTAAGATTGCAAGATAAAATGTAGAATTTAGTTACATGCACACATCTAGTTAGAAGAAAGGTTCTAATAGCCTTCAGTTTGTTTTTTCTGGTAATATGGAAGAGGAGTAGAGAGATATTGGTGAAACACTTGCAGTTCCTGCCATATATTAGAGCTTTTATTAATAGATTTTCCTAGTTTAATCCTTCTTTGCATTCTGAGAAAACCCTACTATTGTATTATTGGGTGTGCTGATATTTTATTTAGTGTTGTTAAATTTATGTTCTTAAGTAAAACAAATCCTTACTTTTTTTCTTTCTTGCCCTGTCCTTCACTGATTTTGGTATCAACATATAATTTATGTCTTAAAATATAATGAGTTGTGGAAATTTCTTTCCTTTTTATTATTCTTTGGATTTCCTGTTTTTTAAAAGAATGAGGAAGGGCAACTATGAAAATAGTCAAATCTTTTTGTGTTTGGGTTTGTTCAATCATCGTTTGTATTCATAAATCAATAACAGGGCTTTGGTAAAGATATTTATACAATGCTCTATAATATTAAATCATTTTAAAATAATTTTTAAATCAATTTTTAAATCATTATGTTCCTTTTTTAAATCTTTAACACTGCTTTCTCTCAGAGCTTAGCCTTTGTCAGTGGTTGTCAAACTTAAAACTGCATACTGGCATCACTTGGGGAGACATTAAGAATTCTGTTAGTTGAGTCGCTTTTTCAGAATTTATGATTTTAATGTTATGGATTGTGACATGATCGTGGGGCTTTTCGAAGTCTCCAGAGGTGATTCTAACATGCAACAAGTTTGAGAACCACTGCTATATTTTATTAATATTTTCAAAAGAACACTTCTGGACTTTATAATCTTCTCAATTGCTTCCTTCCTGGTTTTTTCTATATTAATAAATGTCATGGTGATAATATATATTCATCAAATTCTTTAGATTTATACCATTTTTCTTCTTCCAACTTCATGAGATAGATGTTTAGATAATTTTCTATATTCCTTTTTAAATTTATGCTTTTAAGATGATATTTTTCTCAACAAGCAAGACAATATTGAGCATTTCAATAGATACAACCAGAAAAAAAAAATATGCCCTGAAAATACTTGTATTATTCCTTTAGTTTTCCAGCTGTTTCTAATTATACTTGTGTAGCGATCACTTGATTGATTTGCAAGACATTGATCCTAACTCTTCTCACTACAGCTGTGCTTGACAAAATCAGCAAACAGCTATCTTTATGTGGGTGGGAGTAGGGGGAGTGTGAGAAAGAAAGAATAAATGTTGAGTCAATGTTTCTTACAGCATAGGGATATTTCCTAGCCCATATAATGCCAAAATCAGTTGCTAGATTCATAGAATAATGTTGAGGGGAGATTTTGGATGATTCAGGATATGTAGCATCTATCAGTCACTGCCTATTTTACATATAAGAATTTCTAGACTTCACAGAAATTCATATTCTTTCAATAAATCATATTTCTACATAAGTCAATCCGATATTTCTGTTACCCATTGCTTGAAAATAATAACTGTAGCATATAAATTGTGTTTTATTTTATTGGCTAGAACTAGAAAATTATCTATTCCTTTAAGCTCTGTAATTGAAAGTCATTCATTAAATAACTGATATTATTCTTTTTAGATCCCTTCTATTAATGCTTATTAGGTACTGGGACTTTTCCAGGCACTGAGTTACTTTCAAGGGAATAAAAAATTCAATTAATGCACCAAACCATGTAAAATTTGTTTAGAGGAGAAAGTTATCAGATAACATTCTCCTGCTGGCTTTGAAGATGGAAGAAGGGGCAAAAGGCAATGAATGTCAAGATTCAAATATCTAAGCACCTCTTAAAATATATGTATATATATATATATATATATAAATAACATTTTTGTAAGCAAATACACATATATGCATATATATTTATATATCATTTTGCAAATGTTTGTATGTATTGTGAGAATTTTGATTTTTACCCATAATAGAAAAAAAAAAAAAAAGGCAATGAATGCAAGGAATGAAGCTCTAGAATGTGGAAAGAACAAG